>OX595852.1:7513293-8113293 GCA_951392215.1 Epirrita christyi
ATTGCCTTGATTGCATTTGATATTGTAATTGAGGGGGTGGAACAAACATTTGTCCCGCAGCAGGAATCGAACCCGCAACCTCTTGCATCTAAGCCGGCTACTCGCCCGCCGCGCCACAGAGCAGTTGCTATTAACAATTTCTCCTTTAGCTCTATCATCGGCCTTAATCTTAGACTCTTTAAAACAGCCATCTACAATCTGTTTCAGTTTACTACCGTTCGTGCGTAGTGGCTTCACATCCTGACATACCTAATAACAGGGTTCCTTTACCGCAAAGTACTGGAAAATAGGGTACTTATCTCGTTAGCACGCACCTAACGTTACACGACCACTTTGCTATTACCACGGTAGGTATTACCCAGGATTGTGGAACTGAGTCTGCTCCTGACACGTATTGTTATGACGTCATAAAATGCGGCTTCATTGTGTACGTACCTGGAATAGAGAACGTACTGCTGCGTTAAAACTAATTTAGTTTCAACAAAAATCTAGAAAGCTATTTAAAGTTTAGTCAGAGACATTCAACTTCCATTAATTATAGATATTATTGACTTTATACCACCTCAGGTTCTTATTATTTTTATGTAGTCGCCTCTCCTGGACTAAGGCTTCTTATACACGAGCGGCACGTTGTCAATGGTAGAGGCAACTGCACCCGTCGGCGGCAGCCGTTGATGCGTCGGCAGCAACCGTCGATGCGTCGGCGGCAGCCATAGGCAGCAAGCGTCGCTATAGGTCGACGGCTGCCACCGATGCGTTGACGGCTGCTGCTGACAGATGTCGACGGCTACAGTTGCCTCTGCCGTTGGCAATTTGCTGCTCGTGTACAAGAGCACTAATTCAAGAATCATCTCATTTAGATTATTAGTTGTTCAAGTTAAGACAATTCAAACTCTGAACATTTCCTTTGAATTGTCTTGAATTGGCTTGAATTGTTCTCGACAACATAACATTTTCATACGAAAATTTGAAATTATGTCAAATAAGCCTTTATCAACCCGTTTTATTATTATAATTCCAAAATTAACGGTAAAATTATTCCAGAATTCAATTCCACTGGCAGCCATGACATTTTGTTTTATACAGCAAACATTTGCAAAGGAATGTGAGTAAGTAGGTTTGCGTGCGTACCCACAAACGGTTGCAGCTGAAGTCAACACTGGGTATTTGCTCTGTGGTACTAACAAATTACACTAGGAATCACGGTTTAGCGTAAAATATAACTTTAAACTGAATCCACAACGAAAATATGCAATGCAAAGAGCAGAGAACTTTGAAGATTTGGTCGCACCAACGCGACGCTTCCCAGTTCTACTGGAAGTTTAATAAGGAACAGGCACGTACAACTGCAACCAAAAAGAAAACTGCAAAATATAAAGTAGTTTTCTCCGTGGTTTTGCGAAATATCTGAATCGGGAATTCGAAGTAGATTCCTTTTTTATTGTTTCCAGGTGCAACCTGCGGTGTTCGACGTCAAACTTAAAGATACAGTCCTTTTGTTGGTATTTGAGAACAAAGAAGCCAAGCAAGTTAGAATTGAGTTTGTATCACACTTTGTACCTTCAAGCACGTGGACAACGGGGCGAGGAGAATAAGATAGGTATTCACTAATATTTGCGAAGCTCAAAACAAATTCCATGCAGCAATTTTGTAGATTAAAGCTTGATCGGAAAGCAGTATTAAAAGTTAATTCGTGAATCTTTCTTTCATCATCAGCCTGTAGAAGCCTGCTGGACAAAGGCCTCCCTTTTAGAATGCCACGACGGATGGGTCTGAGCCGCCTTTATCCACTGCCTTCCGACTGCGACGTTTATAATGTCTTTAGTCCATCGAGTGGAGCGCCTTCCTCTACCGCGTCGCCTGGTTTGTGGTCGTCTCATGAGAACCTTTATTCCCCAACGGTTATCAGTTCTTCGAGCTATATGACCTGCCCATTGCCACTTCAACTTGCTTATTCTGAGAGCTATGTCAGTGACCTTGGTTTTTCTATGGATTTCCTCATTTCGGATTCTATCACGTAGTGAAACTTCTAGTATAGCTCTCTACATAGCCCGCTACGCGACTTTGAGCTTGTCTATACGGCCAATAGTTTGCACTCAGTGCCGTAAGTCATCACTGGCAACACGCACTGATTATAGAATTTCGAACTTTCTTAGAATCTTTCTTCAGATTCACAGAAAGATTGAAAAATGAAGAAAGTGCTAGTCAATATTTTGTGTCTTGAGAAGAACTTTTCATACTGCTTTCCGATCAAGCTTCAAATTCTGTGTAGCAATTTTGTTATTTGACAAAACATTGAGAAGCACTTTCTTCATCTGTGAATATGTCTCCGTAATTTCGTGAGTAAAGAGAAATCGAAGCGTACTAAATAAATAGCAATTTTACATGCATGACTTCATCTTTATTCCTTGCGCGTTTACATCGTAAAGCACTCAGTGCATCTACTGTATAATAGCTGCATCCGTCGTTACAGATTGACGTCTTTATTGCATACTTCTGCTCTGAAACCGACTACCTTTCAACGGGTTTAAACTACCATCTCAAAGCAATACCAACTCTACCCTGCAGACTATAAGTTTTGAATTCGTTGCTGAGAAAGCTATCTCACATAAGTATCGACGCATACTGCAGTCGCATTCACGTAGAATCTAACGCCGATATCGGTTGAAATATGAATATCGTCGCGACTATTTGAACAGTCCGGTCACGATTACCATACAAAGTTTTCTGCTCGTACTCCACTCCTACCATACCAGTAATAACAAATCATATACTAGAACATTCTGTGCACTAACTCCATACCATAACCTAAATCCAAGTAGACATTACTATACGTAAATATAAAATACGAGCAATGCATGGCAATTTCTTTGAAATTCATCTCTTGCAAAAAGGAATTAGACATAAATTATATGCTTACAGGAATTCAGACAGAAATAATAATATACATCAATGGATATAGATATTTCACTAGCATCTTCTTCATGACGGAGTTATAAAGCTTCTGATAAAATCCAAAGCAACAACGGATATATTTTTCTCAAAGTTTGATATTTTTTAAGTGTAAACCACACCATGGCGTGGTTTTTCCGGCCTAAGAATATACCTCTCCTACTCCTCCCGTGGATATTGGAAAAGCCTTACCACGGGATTACACCAGGAGATGGGCAGCAGCATCCACCTGAGTGCTTAACACCAAACTGCAATCACCAATCCATGAGCCGTGGTGATTATGGCAAATCCCCCCATTGTATTTAATGGGGTAGGCCTCGTCTAGCAGTGGAACATAACATATCACCTAATAGTTAAATACGTAGTCTTGGTCCCACACTAGAATTCCCTGTGTCGTGGATATCAGGAACTATACGAGTACCATGGTACCATAACAAATAAAAATAATAATATATTTTTGTTTATAAACTAAATACTTTTAAAAAACTTTTCACTCGTTTAATTTTTCTTAGAATGACAGACAGACAATGGTTTTAAACGTACCTACATACGTATTTACATCCTATATTCTGAGCTTCAAACCGTTATCTAAGTGTATTGCCCGATGTCTAATTAATTCAGAGAACTCCCAATTTACCAGTATAAAAATGAAACAGAAATAGCAATATAACGTATTTTCATAGTTCTGAAATAGCTATAAAATAAATAAGACAGTAACAGCAATAAAATAAGACACCAGAATTAAAGTTTTAAAAGAGACGCAGTAAATCTGATTACGTTCGCTCGCGTCGTTGAATTGAAATTTAAAGGTGGGTGAGTATGTTATACTTAGTGTCAGGGGCAGCTCTAGGATTGGATAAGAATCTTCAGGGTATTTTCCAACTTTGTTTGAAAATAACCTAAAGATTCGTTGCCAACACTAGAGCTCTTTCTTTGTCTTTTGCAAGAAATGTCACTAAGGCTAATGAATGACCTACTATTGAAAGAAATTCTTAAAAGACGACAAAGCCTTGCAGAATTTAGCAACCTTCCAGAAAGTGCATCTAAACATCTTGTTTGAAGATTTAAATCTTATATAAAGAAAAATATATCTAACATTGCGTATTACAGCCTACTCCTAATAGGCTAGTGTGCTAATTATGAACTTTTGCTGATTCTCTTTACATTTTACTTTTGACTACCTAAGGTTTTTAAGTTATTTTTGTCTATGAATCAGCTTTTCTTTGTTTTTGAGGCACCACATAGGCGCTTCCCATCTATATAGCAGTAAGAAGGATCATTAAATCAAGCCATCCGTGTTTGTTGCCCTGGTTCTTCTAAATTTGGTCACGTTGGCACAGGCGTAATATTAGTTAATAAGACGATTAAAAATTATCCATGTGATTTCAATGAATAAATACTTTTTGTCATAGATTTGATTTTTGGTACATTTTCGTATCCTTAACTTTGTGTGCAATAACAATCACCTGCCCGAAACAACAATATCAAAGCGATCGAAAACAGCTTAACTGTCAGAGTCCAGCTCTGCCTCCAGAGAAGCAAAGCCAGACATAAGAGTCTTATGTTAGTAGGTTGGTACTTTAGTACAGCCCGTGGCTAGCGAATTTGAAAAGCTTATTACGAAGCTCAAGCTCCAAATGCACTGTAGTGGGACCTTGGGGTCTTCTTTGGCGTCACGAGTTGGGATATTGAAATCTCTGAAATTTATCTCCAAGGTACCCATTGAATAACTTTAATTATACTTATATGTAGTACATAAGTAATGTGAAGTTCTTATAATACATTTTATTATATCATCACCATCATCATCATCAGTTTGTAGAAGTCCTATGCCCATATTAACATAATATAACTTAACAACCAACAGTCACATACAAAGTCCTAATCCCACACTAGGATTCCCTGTGTCGTGGGTATCAGGAACTACGAGTACAACAACACCCAGACCCGGAACAAATATATGCAGATCATGCAAACATTAATCCCGCAGTGGGAATCGAACCCGCACCTCTTGCGTCTCAGCCGGCTACTCGCCCGCTGCGCCACGGAGGTTGTCAAAACATTACATACATATATATTATGATACATTATACTATTTATTATTTACATTCAGGACATAATTTATTATGCGTTCAAGTTCTTAATACCAATAAATTATAAATTGACCTGTAACTTGACGCTATAAATAAATCAACTGGGATGTACCGGATGAATAACTGAAGAGCTGGACTTGTCTTATTTTGATTACTATAAAACTTCAGAGATTCATTATTTCGGACCTAATCAAAATAAGATGATAAAATAGCTGTAAAAATTGAATAAAAGATGCAATCAAAACTTTAAAGATATTGGTGTAAGGTTCACTTTTTCAGATAGGAAAGTCCTACAAAACATTTCTCAACAAAACCAATAAAAAAACTCCCTGTAAAAAGGCACCGCAATGGAACATCGCCCGTCGTGTTGACGCAGAATTGCATTAGAGCTGCGTCCCCCAGCGTGGTTAATTTGCTGGTCAACCCTCGTTAACATTTAATTTCGTACTCGTAGATCGAGGTGCACTCGACTTTATGACGCAATTTGAATCAAATCAACCGGAATTGCGATATGGAAGTGCTTGAGTCAGCGGTGCAGTTTTTTAATGGTACATTTTGAATGAGTCACGTATAATATCGCCTGTTTAAACTGGCACTTGCTAACGACAATTCTTTTAGTTTTACTGATAACATAGCTACCGTGGGTCATCATCATCATCACCAGCCTGTCTATGTCCACTGCTGGACGAAGCCTCCTCCATTGAACACAATGGGGGGATTTGCTATAATCACCACGCTTGGCAGGCGGATTGGTGATCGCAGTTTAGTGTTAAGTACCTACTCAGGTAGATGCTCCTGTCTATCTCCTGGTGTAATGTCGGATTCTTAAATCTTACCCTCTTATTCATTATCAATTGTTAAATCTTTGATAGCTTTTGTCTTGTTTTGGCGTAGGTTTGTCATTTTACATCATGAATGATGAATTACCTAACGAAGCTAAGTACAAACTTTTGGTAGAAAAAATACAAAATAAATTCACTCGCTTTTTGTATTTAAAAGAGTACGGAGTCTATCCATATTACCCGCTGATGTACCCGAGCCTGTTTGTGTTAGGTATGGTAGGGTACTGCAGGCTGTCGGTCCGGAGAGACGTGGCGCTGGTTAAATACGTAGTGCGCGTGCTGCGTGGAGAGCTGCACCACCCGGCGGTTCTGGCGGCGCTGCGGCTGCGCGCGCCCAACAACTACTTGGACGCGCGCCACCGCCCCGCCATGCTGGAGGTGCCCACTTGTAAGACCAACCTACTTAAGTTTGCCCCCATGTCACTCGCTATCTACTACATTTTCTGTCCCAAAACAGCGTAGATGTTTTTTTTCTAAACCTGCCGAAAGCCATGGAAATGGCACAGCTTTTGATTGAATCAAAATTATAATTAAGTAATATTTATTTTGTAATAAGTTAATAATAAGTACTTGCATGTAACATCGCCTTAGGGCTTAGTAAAAAAACCTGTAATGATGTTAATGTCTCAATAAATAAATAAATAAAACAAAGGCTATTTAACTAAAATAGGTTTAAAAAATGAAATATGAATAAGCGGGTTCAATTAAATATCATTTTAGTTTTGACAACCAAAATACACTCGAGAGCAATGAATCCGGGTCACTTAAAGAATCCTAAAAATCTCGGAAACTAAAAATGCTAGGTTAATGCAATAAATTGTATTTAATAGACAATGTAATACTCCTTAAATGAAGGTATTAAAACTTCTTAGTTATTGTAAAGTTATATCATAAAAAAATCAAATTTGAAAAAGGGCCACTTTCGAAGATGGAACTACGAAATTACAGCATTTGGTTTTGCTTTTGTTTGTAATCTGTCATTTATCATTGTTTGATTTCTGTTTTTTTGTTGTTTTTTTTCTGCGTAAACGCAGTAATGGAAGCACGAGGAGGCAATACGAAGTATTAAAATTCAAGAAAATCGTAATAAAGTTCAAAAATTTCATGTTTCCTATTTTTGTTTTAAGGAGAGATCAGCAGTTTTTTTCTTTATGTAATTTTGTGTTAATAAAATGTATGGTGACTCATATTTTTTTTACCTTCATTTAAGGAGTATTACATTGTCTATTAAATACAATTTATTGCATTAATCTATCATTTTTAGTTTCCGAGATTTTTAACATTCTTTAGTGACCCGGATTCATTGCTCTCGAGTGTAGTTCAAAATGTCAAATTTTCAAACGTAAAGATGATATTGAGGTATGACAGATTTTATTATAAATGAATGTAGATGTCACAGAAAAATGTCATATATGGAAAACAAGAATAACGTAAATGTCCCATTAAAATTTAAAAAAACACGACCGTACAAAAACTCGTCCATCATTAAAATCATCATAGCAAAGTATTGTTCCGAGGCTTAAACACAATAGCTTGTTTCTTTACTAATTTTTGTTTTATTATAATTTTTGAGCGAATAAACACAAACTGTTTATTTTACTCATGTTTAAAACGGCAGCCAGCAAAGCATTTACGATTATCCAATCTTCTTACAAGCTTTACCGTTTGTAGGTAATACGGTACATATGAGGGATTTCCCGGCGCGACGCGGGCGACAAAGCAGCCACTTAAGTCGCGTCGCGTTTCGCCGTCTCTCAAAATGCACCGAGATATCTCTGAAGAATGCCACTATACTGTGCCACTACCCTGCATGTTTGTGTATACATTTGCTCGCACTGAATAACGTGGGGTAATGGATTTTTTGAGTTGATGACGTATAAGTACTTGCACATTTTGTTGGTGTACACTGTGTTTGGTTGTAATAGCTACATGGATTGAGTGTTTGGTGCCGAAAGTAGCTTGACTATTTTTGGAAGAGTTTCGTTAGTATGAATATTGACTTATGTAGATATGTAGTAGCATTTTTTTTTTGCCGTGGTATGTCCTGCCCATGATAAGACCCCTCCTCCCGTGGATGTAGCAAAAACCTTACTAGCGGAATACACCAGGGGCTAGCCAATAGCATCCACCTGAGTACTTAACACCAAACTGCAATCACCAATCCGCCTGCCGTGATGATAATAGCAAATCCCCCATTGTATCGGAGGCCACGTCCAGCCGTGGACGTATACAGGTTGCGGAGATGATGTTGATTATGATGATATTTTTCAATCTTCTATCCATCTTAAAATATTATCTTATCTTATCTTATCTTATCTTATCTTATCTTATCTTATCTTTGACAGATCAAGTATGTCATTGCAAAAAGACGAATACGTTTCAAGCAAAACCATTTTTCACCGACTTCAAAAGGGTCTCAATTCGTTTGTATTTTTTATAATATGCTGAAGTTTCGTGGTCGGTGTTTATTAAGTAGGTATATGTAGAGGCTAATTATGTAATCGAAGTAGCAGGTTTACTGACTAACACAATTATCTAATTACAAATCTAAAACATTATTGTGATGTTCGCTTTCAAAATTGTATAAATCCTTTGAGTAGTATTCAAAACGTTTCAGGTGTCTGCTATACAAATTGTTCCACAAAGACATTAGTATGTAAATCCATTTAAACTCGGCCATGCAATGTGCCCGTGTCTATGAAAATGCAAATAACTGAATTATTTCAGAATCTATTACTACACTTGCCTCAGAGTCTGGTGTGGTAGAAAACTTACGACGATGACCCCCATACGTATTTCGACATAAGTAGTACATAATACACTATAGTATTGAAATACATAAACTTGTGACACAGAGGGTGTGAGAGGGTCAGACTAAACTGGCGTGCAATGAAATAAGGTCTTAAAAAACCATAATACCTCGCAAACTATGCAAGATATTGAGTTAAATAAAACAATTAAAATATATTTTACGAGGCATTAAATACAAAAACTTTCTAAAAAATAGTAGATTATGCACTAAGGGAATAAAGCAGTGTCTTATGTCTCGGGCGGCATATTGAACCCTGAGTATAACGAGGGACTCTAAAGTTAACTCCCGAGTGTAGCGAGGGAGTTATATAGAGTCCTGAGTGAAGCAAGGGGTTCAAGCTGCCCAAGACGAAGACAGGCTTTATTCCAGAGGAGCATACTCTACTTTTCACACTTTCTGCGAGACAATAAAAAGCCCGGGCTTGTTCTGATTTTTGGGGTAGTAGATTATCAATAATCTCTAAAGCGTCTGGTTTTATAAACTTTGGAGTTGAATCACTATCGTTTGTAATTTTTTATCAACATGAATATTGCAATAAAATTTACTGAAAATTACAGCACCAAACACGCAATAAAAAATATCATGTGAAATCACATTCTTTGTAAACGCACCTATTTTTTTTTTTTGAGTTCTGCTTATAGTGGCCAGTTCGATTTTTGAACAAACCTCTTTACAATGCCATATGGACATTTTTTTACTCAGAGTTTTCCACGAGTCTCCACACTAATTTGACGTTCCAAATTCAAATCACTTTAATCCCTAGGGAGTTTCATACAACTTTATATCCCTAAAGAGACAATGCTTTACTTTACGTTGAGGTTGCATGATTTGTAATTGGACATTGTCGAGCAGGTGGTGTGAAAATATATTTTACTTACAACCTGTTTCAGGGAGCTATATCTAGTATAGTTTAGGAGATATATTATTAGCTCTTCCAAGGGACCCATTTTGATTGCACGCCAGTTAGTTTTATTGTGTAAGTAATACCTGAACGAATGTATCGTTAATTTAATCTTTGTTGTATTAATAACTTTTCATTTAAAAAACCGACTTCCGCCATTATATTCGACTAAATATTTGGATGAAAAAAAAATGATGAAAGAACCATAGTGGTGAAAGGATTATGATACTTTCTGAATGCAAATGCTTGGTTTGTTGCTGAAAATATCAAAATCGCCATATGTATGGCTACAATATTTGAGGAGTTCCCTCAATTCCTCATGGACTCCATCATCAGAACTGGGTTTTGAAAAAAATGGGACAATGGCGGAAGTCGGTTTTTTAAATGAAAAGTTATTAAATGAAAAGTTATTATGTTTCTAACTCGCGTCTGGTATATTTGAAGCACAGTGTTGATATAGCTTTTACAAGCAGTAAGTATGCAACGAGGATATGTCAATTTCAGAACTATACACCTCCCTAGCAGTGCACCTTCCCCCTGCATTCATGCAAGACTTCCTATAGGCCAGGCGTTATCGAAAACGGACACTTTATATGAATTTTACACTCTTTGCTAATCTATATTCTGAGCAGTATATTTGTAGAGTCACGTGAAACAATAAACTGCATATAGTTTTTATTGCTGCTGAATCTTTTATTATAAACTTTTTTAATAAAACTGCTGAGAGGATTGAGTGCCTAACGCTTAGATACACTAAGCATTTTATCGTCATTCCAAATAAATATCGAAATAAATAAATATTTGCATAGCCTTTCTACACTGAGTCGTCCGTTAATATTATCCGTAATGTTAGTATTAAAGGAAGCAGGAAGCCGGTGGATGGAGGTGGCTCAAGAACGTTTATCGTGGGTTTCTATGGGGGAGGCCTATGTCCAACAGTGGACTTGTAAAGGCTAATGATGATGATGAGGACAGAAAAAAATCTAACGGATTGTGCAAGAAATATTAAGTTAGGAGTATTTTCAGTGCTTATAAAATTGCCACTGTGTGAGGTAAATAACATAACACCCAACAGACATAGTCCTGATCCCACAAAAGGATTCCCAATCATTCGTAACATTCGGATTTGTATCAAGGAACTACGAGTACCATGGTACCACAACACCCAGACTCAGAACAAACATTTGCCCCGCAGCAGGAATCAAACCTTTAACCTTAATATAACCAAAAATACTGTACTGTATTGTAGTGGCGTCACTGAACTGAACTAGATTAGTTTAGGACACTAAGGACCAATTCATACTTTCATATATCATTGTAACAAACACTACAATGGCTTCTCAGAGCAACAAAGAAGCGTTAACACATCAAAACGAAGCAATAGTAAAATACCTCATAGTTTAGTGCACACTCCAGTGGAAGCTGAAATGGGAAGTTCACTTTATTTCACAGCAATTTATTTCGTCTGCGACCGCCGCTCACCGTGATTGCATTAGGCAAATACGTACAGCCGTCTAATTCTGTGCTGCGGCTGTTGTCGGATTCAATCTTTGCCTCTAGATTGCAGTTAGACAGGATTCTTCGTCAGCCCACCAGCCCCCTTATTTCCTAACTGAAAGTCACTCGGTGACTAACGTTTTGACAAGTAAAATGACCATCAATACAATTCTTAAAGATAGTTTTGAGCAATTGATAGCAGATCTGTATAACGTTCGCACTACTGCTCTACAAGATAGTTTATAAAGAAATAATAGTTAAAAAATATTAATTATTTACTCTTTAATCTCTAAAAATTGTGGTCCCGGTGGTCTATGTAGAATCCTTTCGGCATGCGGATAACAACTCACTAAGTATGTACTACGTTTTAATTTAAACTAAAACCCTAATAAGTCCTTTAAGTGTTTTTTTCCTATACAAAAGTATTATGTATGTCTATACAGGTAATAATCTTTCTGTTCAGCTGTTAAGGCGTAATTTAGTAAAAACATACAATCATCTATACTTTCACATTTTTGATATTAGTGTTATTGAACACAAATAAACAAAAGTAAAAGATTGCGGAAGGGCCCGTATTTTAATAAAATTGACTGAACAAAACTCTGACACCGATCTTGGAACACCAATAACTTTTAATTTAAATAACTTTTCATTTAAAAAACCGACTTCCGCCATTGTATTCGACTAAATAATTTTGGATGAATTTTTTTTTGTAAAAATGTAAATGTAAAAAATGTAATGTAATGTAAATGTAAAAAATGGGACCAATCTGGAAGTATATCTATTCAAATAAAAAAAGAATTTTCCAAATCGAATCAATGTTAATAAACGCCGGAGATATGCGGTAACAAACATTAAAAAAAAAAAAAAGAAAAAGTACAACCGAATTGAGAACCTCCTCCTTTTTGGGAAGTCGGTTAAAAACCGACTTCCGCCATTGTATTCGACTAAATAATTTTGGATGAAAAAAAAAATATGAAAGAACCAGAGTGGTGAAAGGATTATTATACTTTCTGAATGCAAATGCTTGGTTTGTTGCTGAAAATATCAAAATCGCCATATGTATGCCTACAATATTTGAGGAGTTCCCTCAATTCCTCATGGATCCCATCATCAGAACTGGATTCTGAATTTTCCAAATCGGTTCGTAAATGCCGGAGATATGCGGTAACAAACATAAAAAAAATTTAAAAAATACAATCGAATTGAGAACCTCCTCCTTTTTAGGAAGTCGGTTAAAAATTGAATTTTTGTACGAGAATTTTGAAAATGGAACACACTCAAGATCATTCTCAGAGTTAAGTTCGATTTAAACACGAGCAATAAGAAGAGTTTTCTGCACGTTCTTTATTCAAAAGTGCACGTTGCCGGTGGTGATTGTCGATCATGCTGATCACCTGGTCCATTATTAGTGCACATCCATTCACTGGAATGGTGGACAGTGCAATCCAACATTTTTATAAAATATTTGGTTGTTTTGTGTTGTCTTCGTACAGTTCTTCAAATTGAAATTGTTATGCAGTGAGTTAGTGAGGCGAACTCACTGCATAACAATTCTTCTGGAACATAACAACTCTTTTGGAATAAACGATGGCAAATAGATGAAAATCCATAGATAAAATTTAAACTGATTAAACGGTGAATGCCCCGTGTAGGGACTCCGTTAATGAAAAATTAAAATGGCTAAGTTTTAAACTGCCCCGTTTAGGGACGTCCGCTGGTATAAGTTTTCGTCGCTTGGATAAATTTTAGCGACCGAGTTCGCTTAATTTTTGGCTGCTGTCAGTTTCATATAGACAAAGTGTCAAAACTGACGTTACTGGCTAAGCCATTGCTTTTGCATTTTGTTGTTTTGTATGCAAATAAAACTTTGTTGTAATAAACAAAAATAATCTCAATTTCATAAAATGAGAGAAGAACACGAATAGAGTATGCGAAAATAAAATAGCGAACAAATAGAAAAAATGGACTTACAACAACACACACAGGACTATGTATGTGAACAGTCCTGATCCCACACTAGGTTTCCCTGTGTAGTGGGTATCAGGAGTCCCTATATTGTACAGCATGATAATGTACAACCCGATTAAACACAGCACGATTTTTCACAGCCAGTTTTCCAAAACATGGCTTCTAAATATCATGCTGCGGAAAACGTGCCGTACAAAACTGGTTGTACATTATCAACACGTGATGATAATGTACGACATGATCATTCACGGCACGATTATGTACACCCCGATCATCCGAGACACAAGATGCCTTGTTTTCATGTGCGAGTGCCTTCAAGGAGCGAGTGCTGTGTTGCCAGTCAGTAGTCAATACGGTATTTAGTAAAAAAATACAAACTCAGAAAAAGTTAACTGTGGGTGGTTGTTTGTTTTGTTTTGGTTTGGTCAAATTATGAGATTTTACTTATCTAGGGTAAGTTACGTACGTTTATGTTTGGTTGGGTTGCTACCGACTAGGTGGCTACGGCTGGCTAGCAAACTTCAGCAAAGAGAAGGTTTTTTAAACCTTCCAATGCCTAGTCGTCTGTGTTAAAATCACTCCGCAGAGTTATTGTGACAGAAGACTTTTTATGTTATTGCGCTGAGAATAGAATCACTCTGGCTGGGTGCAGGCAGTCCTTCACAATCACACCCGAAGTCCTAAAGGGTTGATATTTCATAAATGATAGTAGATTTATAACAGGTTTAAAATCTTCACAATGGAACATCAGAAACTCAAGGCGACGTCGAGATTGGGCCTTCGCCTGTTCCGACAACGAGCTCTCCAAAGCAGTAGGTACGTATTCATTTTACACTTTGAATGCCCGATCCCAACGAATTGAAGGAATTAGAGTGAGGTTTTTTGACTGACCGCAACTGCCTTCACCATGTACCTGTAACCAGAAGTTCCTGCTTCACTAGTCAGGAAAGAGAAGCCGAAGAAGTTAGTTATCTCTCTACGGCTGCGTGGACAAAGGATACATAAGCCGCATGTCAGATTTGAAAAAGAAGCGACGTAATCCTGTCTACTATATGGATCACGACACGAGGATTGAAGAAATGGATGACAAAGCTATTGACATGCTACTTGTCATTTAGTAGGGCTAGTTATTAAAATGATGTACTTATTTAGTGAAATCATAAAGTAATTGTATAATACCCAACTGAATTTCTGACTAATAACATCTCCTTCACCCATCCCTGTTGGACCCAAGAACCGACCAACCACATTACTGAACTAGTTGTGCTATAGGTACATACTTCGAAAAAATTGCACTCTTGACGCGTCTATCTAGTTGGTACATGCGTAGAAAAAATAGTTTGACATAATAGGTCCCTCCACTCGATAGACCAACAACATTTCAAAGGTTACAGAGGGAACCAGGTGTACTCGTGAGACTTCAGCCATATTGCACCGCAGAGGTTTACAATAAACTAGTGAGGTGATAGACAGAAAGACAGAGGTAGACGCTAGCGTCCTAGGCGGACACAGCAGCTTAGCGTCAGGCATTCTTAAGAGAATAGCTGGGCTTTATAGAATGCTAGCCCACGAGCAGGTGTCCTAGAAAGATTAGGCTAGGTACAGTTTAGAAAAAGAATAAAATACAATACAACAGTGCAAGCTAGGTCTACGTAGATACTATAGGGGACTCACCAAGTTCGGGATATATGGCGTTTTGGCTAGATATGTAGATATAAAGTGTAGCCAGCGCCATGTACAATGCAAAAAGAAAAGTGGGCGTATGGTGCGGGTCCTATTTATATTGTCGGTTAGCGTAAACAATTCTACATGTGTGAGTGGGTTGGACGACGCTTGTACTAATATGGATAGAGAGCTCTGCATGTGTGCGTAAGACCAGGCTACCTTATTAAGGAGCTGTAGGCTCATACTGTAAATGTTACTTAAGGTAGGGTTCTTAAACGCAACGCTACACTATGGGGGAGGCCTATGAACAGCAGTGGACTTGTATGGGTTGATGATGATGAGTGGGAAGGATTAAGCTTTCTTAATTATTTTCTTGTTTGGAAATTTTTTAACTCGCTCATTCTTATTTATCTGCTTCATTAGCTGATAAATGTCCACTGCTGGATGAGGCCTCCCCCATGATATGGATTTAAGTACCATAATCACCACGCTTGGCAGGCGGATTGGCGATCGCAGTTGGTGATATGTACTCAGATGGATGCTGCTCTATAATCTAGATCATTACCTACACTGCCGTACTAAGAAGAAAAAGCTTATGTCACATTTTCTGTCAAATTGAGTAATATAATTAATTGATTTAAGCGCGACTTTGCGGAAATCCATTCTACAATATAAAATACACTTGTGATAACAAGTGACACACAACAAAGTATGACAGAAGGCTGGCTCAGTACAAGCTGGCCTTCTGTAGGTCTATCTATTTATTTTTGGTCATAACTTGGTATAGGACCAATTTAAATAAAACAAAGACTAACGCGGATTTTAAATAACATAATATTATTATTCTAATCATTATTACTCTTATTTGTTTACCTACCGCTCTTCATTCGCTTTGCATTCGATCATATCTTTTTTAAATGTTAGTAATTGTAACGCTTTAGCACTACCTACCTACTTATTATGTTAAGATCCAGTAGAGATCATGTAAGACTCTTGAATAAACTAAATTAATGTACCAAGATGATGTTACTTGAAATCGTTACGGGTTGAAACACATGTAAGTATTTTTTAGTACAGATGGGTAGGTAGGTACATTGACTGCCCTTTTACTCAAGGAGATCAAAGCCTTGAAGTGTGGTCTGTCTGACTCAGAAGCAGTTAAAATTTGATGCTGCTTAAGGTACCATTTCTGACATGCGTACCTACCATGCTATGACATTGCGCAATACTATTGCGGTAAATAGGTAAACGTGCAACGCGAAACTCGAACGATCTCGTTCGTGCGAACTCATGGCGGCGCACAGCAGACTATGTCGACTGCAGCAGTTAACATCACCTGGCGCTGCTATGTTGATTCACCGTGCCGTCGCCACTCCGCACGTCACCGTCTTCACGTGTGATTATGACATAAGTTGTACAATATATTATGTATACATTTCTATGGACTTATTGATTAGATATTGGATACATTTTTTAGCAAGCCTGAAATAAATATATTATAGTACAAACCAGTAAGTCTGAAAAAAAAAACACGAAACTCAATTAATTTTTTAATGGCCACCCCGGATTGAAAATGTTTGCACTAAACAGTACAAACAAGGCTCGACGTATTGACCAATGGGGGCTAGGGAATAAATGGGCTTTCGACCAATCACAAGGTGGTCGCGAAAAACGGGCTGTACATAATCAGGTTGTGCAAAACACCATGTGACGATTTTGTACGGGCGATTATTTACAACACAATATTGCACACCCTGATCATTGGAAGCCACTGGCTTCCAATGATCGGGGTGTACATAATCAGGCTGTACAAAATCAGGCCGTATTTAATCATGCTGTGCAATAACGTCTCCCGGTATCAGGAACTACGAGTACCTATGATGCCACAACACCCAGACCCAGAACAAACATTTGCAAGTCATGCAAACATTTGTCCCGAAGCGGGAATCGAACCTCGAACTTAGGCAATATAACTCCGTTCAGCGAACTCTCGTTACTTTAATTTTTATGCGGCAAAAATTAACTGTCTTCTCCACTAACTGCAACCTTGCAAGATGATAGATAGATAGATTAACACTTTATTGTATACCAGGAATAATACTAATAATAGGTTTAAAAAATTACTTTTTACTTTAAAAATTTCTTTTTCATTTTTCTTCAGGAAAAAAATTGTGCTCTAAAAATATAATGGTATAATTTTTTAAATAATTAATCTTCTAGGATATCATTGGCATGATCCATATTTTGAATACATTACCCTATTAAGAATCATCATCATCACCAGCCTATTTACGTCCATTGCTGGATGAAGGCTTCTCCATTGAATACAATTGAATGGATATGCCATAACCACCACGCTTAGAAAAAAAATCTTACAAGAACACCACTGCAATATTAAGAATACAAGGTACAAAACAATTTATTGTAGAAACTAATTAAGTACATGTTCTGACAGTCTGTTTTATGGTTTATAAAAACTGTGTTAAAATGCATTAGTTCGAGCCTTAGATTTTCCAATGCCACAAATGGAAAAATAAATGTAAAGAGATTTCATCGCAATCCAAACTTGCAGAAGGCCTCTCATGATAAAACCGGCGAGCCAATATGTTCTTTTGAAATTCTCGATTTACGAAGAAACGAGTTGTAAGGTAATAGCGCGGCGGCCTGTGCCATCTTTTGACGTCACATCTTTAGTAATCCAGTGTCTTGGATATAGGAAACGTTGTTCATTGTGCATTATCCCTTGTTACTTTGACAACGGACCCTTCTCAGTTTCCAACTGGCTAACAAACGAAATGCACAGAAAGCTTTGAGCTTCTTGAAACGCGGATGTGTGCGCCTGTCAATGTTTTCCCTTTGAGGTTACAAATACAGATTAACATGTTGTCTATTAGAACAAAGGTAATGGTAAGTTTTCTGTTAATATTTATTTTTTTGAAACAAGTACCCAATTGAATTTCTGTTGGCTTTAACCTTAACTTATATCTTTATACATATTCATCATCATTAGCAGCATTTAGATGTCCATTACTGGACGACGCCTTCCGCATAAAATGCAATGGGGGAATTTTTCAGTGTTCAAGTGGATGCTGCTACCGATCCCCTGGTGTAATTACCAATTAAATTAGACTTTACGTTTATACAGAATTTATGTAGTAGTTTTTTTATATTTGTGTATAAGCCCGAACAAGCTAATGCCCGCTCTGCCTGTGCTAACAATGCAACATCACAGGCTATGTCCACCTAGGATGCGCTCTACGCGGCACCACTGCGACCGCCATCCTGACGCAAAGTTTTTAAATCTCATGTGCCTATAATTTCACCCGCACCCAGCCAGAACACAGTAATGCAAGTGTTACTACTTGGTAGCAGAAAAAGGTATGGAGGTAGTACTTCCCCGGAATCATTCACAAAAAAGCTCTTGTGTAGCCCAAACTAAGCCAGGGTTTTCAATACTTTCAATAAGGAAAGTGGGTAAATCTTAATACAACAACGAGAGCTCGAAACTACAGCAACATTGCAAAAAGTTTCACACTGCACTGCAGTTGTATCAAGCTAACTACAGTGGAGTTAAGAAAAAAACAACAACCAGGAGAACAACTATTCAAAGTGAAACAGGAGTGAGTTGGTCGCACTCCGAGTACACACTGGGAAGTACATTACCAAGAACAAATCAGTCAAGGGATCTTTTTGTCAAGCTCATTTTAGCTAAGAACCAATCCAAAATCCGTAAACACTGCCTTCTGAATTCGATACGGAGCCGGAAACTGGCAAGAATATTGTCTAAAGGACTGTTGTCTGGTGGAACTGACTGCTCCAAGATGTTAAGAGGTAACCCCAGTCCATTAGAAATGCAATACCACTTAGGTCCCGGCCACCTAGGAAGCACCCTACTTAATATTACACTGCACTCATCACCTTGAGACATAAAGAAGTCTCATGTGCCTGTAATTTCACAGGCACCCAAACTGGAACACAGCAAATACAGCAATGCAAGTACCTGCTACTGCTAGGTGACAGAGATAGATGAGGTGGTAGTGCTTCCCCAGACGAGGACAGACGTACTCTTTCACAGGTAGCTCTACTACTGGTTCTTGTTGATGTTAAAATATCAGAATTAATTATTGTAAAGTCTAACTTCACGTAATCCATCCCCAGCCTGTGTATGTCCACAGCTGGACGAGGCCTCATTAAATACAATGGAAGCATTTGCCATAATCACCATGCTTGGCAGGTGGATTGATACTCAGGCGGATGCTGTCCATCCCGTGGTGTAATCCTTAAGTGAGGATTTTACTACATCTACGGGAGGAGAAGGAGAGTCTATAATAATAGAATCTCCTTCTCCTCCAGTGGATGTAGTAAAATCCGTCCAGCCTTATTAGGCTGGACAAACCACGACAAAAAAAACAATTAATACAATACTTTTGTCTTTGACAATGTATAGATCTTAAAGTTTACTCCTACGCGGTGAAGCATAGTCTCGACTTCTCATCCAGCTGATTTACGTATATACACCAATAATATGCGCCTGTTAATTTTGTGTCCATAGCTCTATCAGTCTTCGCAAGGTAGTATATTACAGTGGGGCCGCGACTTTATCTGAGTTTCCACCCGAACTGCGTTGGCTGGCGATAGACTAAAAATAGTAGCACAATAAAACAGGGCCCGCCGACTATATCGGAGCTCTCGGCCTCTCCTTATCGGAAAACGGTTTCAGTGATTCATTGCGTATTTACTTACCGATCTCGAGACTGTTGCAACTTGCACCTGCCTTTCTTAAAGCAGCGGCCGTCATGTGATGACCGTAATATAACGGAGACACACCAGTTTTGAATGCTTTCGGATTTGTAAGGCAATTTTCGTTAGATTTGTCCTGGCTGCTAGTTTATTTGGGAATGTGTAATTACTGGAGTTAAAGCGTTGACCGTTAGTCCCCCATGACCCATTGAGACCCCCTCCTAGTAAGGGGAATGCCTACCCCTTCGGGAAAAGGGGTGTGTCTATATATGTATGTGACGTTAGTTTAGAAGTCTAGATCGCTGCTATATTGCGGCCGTTGAAGGACTATCGCCGCTTGTTAGAAAACCTGGTCTAATTGAGATTACGTTGTTACAGTTTGAAAGAAGGTAAGTAACTGGAGCTGGAGTTTCTTGGACCCAGTTAAGCCTGCATTGTAAACGGAATGCGCAACCGTAAGGGAATTATTGAGTTTTGCTATAATACTACTATACTATACAATTTAACTATAAAACGCCTATAAATTCCGTATTTATGGAACACATTTTCAATAGATGTGAGCTAGGTCCACTTAGGAAAAAGCAAACATTAAAACGAACCCCAAAAGACTTCTAAAATGAAACCTAACGAGATTGAAATGTATTTGGCGTGATTGAAAATAGGATTGGAATTAAACATGTCGTTACAACACGGTTCAGTTGTAGAATAGGGATGTATGGAGGCCGAGTTCACTTAGCTCAAAAATAATATGTACACAAAATAAAATGCAATCTAAAAGAATGTAACAGTGGTAAACTTTACCTTTTTTCTTATGCTGGCACTTCACTTGGTGTATATTTGCAAATGTTTGCGTTATTTTGCCAAGGAAAACAATATATGTACCGATAGACTCATGGTTGATTTTATCTTGGAAAAATTACGCAAACATTTGCGAATATACTCCAAGTGAAGTGGCAGCATTAAAAGTAGCTCAGTTGGGGAGTACCGACCCCACCCCACCTAAGTGGGATAAGGGCAGGGAGATGATGAATTGGGGAGCAGGTACTTTATCATCATCAGCCGTTATACGTTCACTGTTGGACGAGACCTCCCCCATAAAATACAATGGGGAGATTTGCCATCATCACCACGTTTGGGAGGCGGATTGGTGAACGCAGTATGGTATTTGAGTACTCAGGTGGAAGCTGCTGCCTATCCCCTGGTGTAATCCCTTAGTAGGCCTTTACGACATCTACGAGAGAAGACAGAGGGGTCAATTCTTAAGCCGGAAAGACCACGACACTCCCAACCGTATCGGTTGGGATTACTTAATACAGTTAATTACAAAAACTATAGAAAACTGTGCTTACATAACTGTAGGTACTGACATAGTAAGCGTAAGTGCTGATTTAAAGGAGATAAAAACCTGCCCACGCAGTTTTACCACGCGGACCTTTTTAATATATTTTAACTTTTTGATTACAAAATTAAGTTATATAGGTAAATTAATAAAGAGAGAGCTTATATTTCATTTAATCATTGTATAATATATTCTATATATATTTGATTATATTCCTACAGTCCTAAGTGTTTTAAATTCAATAGACCACGTGATATTTCGATAGCATACATCGAAATACATTGTAGGACTTTTGTACTAGCGTCATCGCTAATAGAATGTTACTTTGTCTGAAGCCTCGGTTACCTGGCGGACTGGTTGGCGGCGGCCTGAAACCGAGGTTAGTCCCTGTATGCGCTCATTATCATCTTCTAGGAGTTGGACAGTTTCCACAAAACTAACCCTATGGCTCAACTAAGTGAAAACTCATTTCAATGTTCAACCATTGTTTGGTTGAATGTATAGTTTACGCTGTGAAGCAATCGTTTACAAACTAAACTATACCCTAGTTGCAAACATGTAAAAGCTTTGAGGACGACCTCTGTGGCGCGGTGGGCGAGTAGCCGGCTGAGATGCGAGAGGTTTCGGGTTCGATTCCAGCTGCGGGACAAATGTTTGTATGATCTGCAAATACTTGTTCCGGGTCTGGGTGTTATGGTACCATGCTACACGTAGTTCCTGATAACCAAGACACAGAATCCTAGTGTGGGATCCGGACTACGTATGTGACTGTTGGGTGTTATGTTATGTTATTAACACATTTGCACAAGACTTTTTTTGTCCATAGTTTGTCCGGTCTAAGGATAGACCGGTCCGTTTTCTCATGAGGATTTAGTAACAGCCTTACTAAGGTATTACACCAGGAGATGGGCAACAGCATCCATCTGAGTACTTAACACCAAACTGCGATCAAGACTGTTTTTATCGTGGCATTCTATGGGAACAGTGCAGGACTTCTACAAGCTAATGATGATGATGATGTTGACTGTAGAATTCGGAACAGACAAACAGAGAGGACAGGTGTTTCTGACGTTTGAGCTTTAGTTCCTTTTGTTTAGTTAGTTGGTTTATTCAATAAAGACTCGTATTGTTATTATTACATGGTAAAAAGTCAAAAAATATAGTATAACTAGTTGCGCCCCGCGGTTTCACCCGCGTGAATAATGATGAAAATCGATGATGATGATGATGATGATGAAAAGTAGCCTATGTGTTAATCCAGGGCGTAAAGTATCTCCATTCCAAATTTCACTCAAATCCATTCAGTAGTTTTTACGTGAAAGAGTAACAAACATCCATACTCACAAACTTTCGCGTTTATAATATTAGTAGGATTTTCTTCTTAGCCCTACTGTACCCAAACATTAATGTGCAATTATTTCTGTAACAGCCAACAAAAGTCCCAAAGCCTTGTTTAGTCCGTTTTAGTCCGGTCCCAAGCCACAATCGTGGGTTATTGAGTCCGGGCCCAATGAAGCGAGCTCATCTCGTTTGGCCGACCCGAGTAAACGAACCTACCTATATTCAATTTTCAGTTTTTCAGTCCCGGGACGATACCCGCAATAATCTGAACCAATTAATAGATGACGAAGGCAACAAAATAAAAATGAATTTTGCTTAATCGAATCTGTATTAGGATTTTTTTATCTCGTGAGTGTGAATGAATGCGTTTACCTGAAATATGCATATAGATTTAAACATAAAATGGGAATGATCTATTGATCGCTCTTATTTTTTTTGTTTGGTAGATCAACCAACCTTTTGATTTATGAAGGAGGTGCGTAGCAGATTAAAAAAAGAGACGCTGGAGCGATGAAATACGAGAAGGAGCGAGGAGACGAAGAAAGCAGAAGACAGGGAAAAATGGAGACAGTTGGAGGAGGCCTGTACCCGGAGTAGGGGCCTAACTTAAATATTTTATAGGATAAAGAATGTTTATTGTAATAAGGTTAAAAAGTTATTTAAATAAAGGCTAATTATAATTATTATTACATACCCTAGCATTATACGTTGCAGTCTAAGATAGACACAAAAATTTGTAGTTCAAAATAAATATTATCACAAGAATCATTTAAAATCGTCCTACAAACGAGATGACTAAGGCCTCAACTAGGCAAAAAAGTCTGCTTTATTGTTTTTTATATTTGTTAAGGTGGCGGGGATGGCCGGACGCTAAATCAACTCGAGAATAGCGCAAAAGTCGGCCTGCATATTGCTGTCCCTGTTTGGCTAACGCAGGCGCGCGCGGGGCACATCCGAACACTTATTTCTATTCTGTGGCCGTTACCATTCATAATTCGAAGGTGGTATTTATTTTTTATGCAAACTAGCATTTGACAAATATAATTTCTTGGCATATTTGGCATTTGTCACAAACTTTTACATTTATATATCTAGCAATAAAAACTCCTTGGTACCTAGTTCTGCGAACAGTTAGAACTCGCGAGCACAAACTTTTTTCCAATAATTGTGATCAGGGTGGTTATTCGCTATGACCTATGAGATTTCTTTTCAATAACGTGTGACGTCACTCATACGATTCAGCGATGATTCCACGCAGATATCGTAACGAGCCCGCGTTATGTTACGTTTGGCCAGAGCGAATAAGGGGGCAGGTTGGTGCTTTGATGATCGTTGAGTTTGGCTAAACTTTCCAATAGCGACTGTGAGCTAGGAGGTTCATATTTTTATCACATGTAGACACAAGCCTAAATATGAAATGGCGTACTGCGGAAACAAATAGTTTTAGCATTGTGAGCTATGACAAAAAATCAAAGAAAAATATTTCAAAGTAAACGCTCAACTTTCCTTTAGCGACTGCTAGCTAGGAAGTTCACATTTTTATCACATGTAGGTTCACATAGCACAAGCCTAAATATGAAATGGCGTACTGCGGAAACCAATAGTTTTGGAGCTATTCATTTTTGAAATTTGCTAATAACCGCTTTCCGAACGCCATGTTTTGGTGATATTTTACTTTTTATCAGTGTTCCCATACGATTTTCGGCTTTTGACAATGACAGTGACAGACCAAATGGTATATTTTGCTAAAAATTGGTGGTTTCTCAATTTTCAACTAGTCGTGTTTTTTGCTCTTACGGTCCAGTCGGTTACGTATTCCTTGAACGTCAATGAACTCTGTCCTCGTTTGTGTTCTCAGAGTTGAGATTGTTTACGTGCTTACTCCTGTTTTAGAATTCATCGTAGGACTTTCCTTTAGCGACTGTAAGTATAAGGCTTGAGGGGGGAGGGGAGGGGGGTCAATGTCAAAAGCCGAAAATCGTATCCGAACACTGACAAATAGTAAAATATCACCAAAATATGGAGATCGGAAACCGGTTTTTAGCACATTTCAACAATAAATAGCTCCAAAACTATTTTTTTCCACAGTACGCCATTTCATATTCAGGCTTGTGCTATGTGAACCTACATGTGATAAAAATATGAACCTCGTAGGTCACAGTTGCTAAAGGAAAGTTGAGCATTTACTTTGAAATATTTTTCTTTGATTTTTTGTCATAGCTCACAATGCTAAAACTATTGGTTTCCGCAGTACGCCATTTCATATTCAGGCTTGTGCTATGTGAACCTACATGTGATAAAAATATGAACCTCGTAGGTCACAGTCGCTAAAGGAAAGTTGAGCATTTACTTTGAAATATTTTTCTTTGATTTTTTGTCATAGCTCACAATGCTAAAACTATTGGTTTCCGCAGTACGCCATTTCATATTCAGGCTTTTGCTATGTGAACCTACATGTGATAAAAATATGAACCTCGTAGTTCACAGTCGCTAAAGGAAAATTGAGCATTTACTTTGAAATATTTTTCTTTGATTTTTTGTCGTAGCTCACAATGCTAAAACTATTGGTTTCCGCAGTACGCCATTTCATATTTAGGCTTGTGTTATTAACTTTATGTGATAAAAATATGAACCTCCGAGCTCACAGTCGCTATTGGAAAGTTGAGCCGCTACTATTTCACGCAAAAACTAGGTACTGAATGGTAAACAAAGCACAAGTCGTAGGTATGTTAGTTACCTAGGTTACTTCATTCCAAATCACAAGGGAAATCTAAATAAAATGACAAAAATATTGCAATGTCATATATAACAAATAAATAGGTGTACAAACACAAGAGCAAGCGAAGCGCGGGGTTACACAGTGTACTAGTGTGAGTGCCTGTCGAGTTGTCAAACATCACACAACCGTAGTTCCCCGACCGGCCCTCGGTTCTGACGCGATAGCAATATGGGCGTTCAGAATTTTTTAGAAATTTGTTCAAGTTCCGTAATACCAAAAATGATGAATAAAAACTTGTTGTTTTTTTTATATCGTGTTGTTATTCTGTTACTTGACAATATAAGCTATGTTCCTACACATAAAATACGTAACATATCGTTGTTTTTAATACGAAACAAATAAGATGAAAACATGTCGTTTAGGTCGTAAAAATATACAAAAAGTAATTCGCTTACATTTCATTTTAGGTATATATTTTGATAAAAAAAACTATCTGGGAACATAGATAAATACTATCCGAATCCGAATAATATGGTGGAAATATGCTCGAATTACAAATGACGTCGGTATTACGTTTTGTATGGGCAGTTCATCCTTCGCTGGGTTCTTAATAGACGAAAGTCTTTATTCAGTGACTGTTACCAGAGATGAGTTATGACACGGCGACATGGTCGATAACTATACTGGCCGTATAGACAAGTTTAAAGTCGCGTAGGGGGCTATGGAGAGAGCTATAATGCTAAAGGTTTCACTACGTGATAGAATCTGAAATAAGGAAATCTGTAGAAGAACCAAGCTCATCGACATAGCTGTCAGAATTAGCAAGTTGAGGTGGCAATGGGCAAGACATATTATGCTCGCAGAACTGACAACCGTTGGGGAATATAGGTTCTCGAGTGGTGACCACTAAACCGGATGACATGGTAGAGGAAAGCCTTCTACTCGATAGACTAAAGACATAAACGTCACAGGAAGTCGGTGGATGGAGGCAGCTCAAGACGGTTCGTCGTGGCATTCTAGGGGGGAGGCCTATGTCCAGCAGTGGACTTCTACAGGCTGATGATGAATTGTTAATACTAATTATGAATACGCGGGTATTCATAATCATTTTTTAAACCTATTTTAGTTAAAAAATGTTTTGTCTTGTTTTGACGTATGACATTTAACATCAGAGAGAAGAAGACAAAAGCTATTTTAACTAAAATAGGTTTATAAATTGTTTATGAATAAGGCCCTTAGTATAATAATCGTCATATAGCTCTCAGAATTAGCAAGTTGGAATTGCAATAAGCAGGCCATAATAGCTCACAGAAACGACAATCACTGAGAAATACAGATCCTCGAGTGGCAACCCCGAAACAACGAAGCAGTGTAGGAACTCTCTGTGGACGGAGAATATTTTTAAGGTCACGGGTGATCGCTCAAGACCGCTTATCGTGGTATTCTTTACACAGCTATCCATAATTATTCTAGAGCATTATTTAATTTGTCTCAGCAGACACAATTTGAATTGTAAGGTCTTCTCCATGACCTGTTTCTCATGGATTTATCCACATGAGATTAATTTTATAAACTGAAGTATATTTCTGTGAAGAATTTTGTATACTTGAGTGGAAAAATGATAAGTGGCAACCACTACCTACATCACCTGAGAAAAATACCTTTCCAGCGATATTAGCGGCCCTGCAGTCTTTCAATATCTGCCCGTCACGCCAGATTGATTGATGGCAAGGTTTCGCCATTCGCTGATAAGAAACGGTACTAATTTAGCTTGCCTTTTATTTGCTCCTTTTATGTTAGTAAGCAGTTACTGATAAATGAATCATCATCATCATCACCACTGTTGGATGAGGCCTCCCCCATTGAATATAATGGGGGGATTTGCCATAGTCACTACGCTTGGCAGGCAGATTGGTGATAAGTACTCAGGTAGATGATGCTTTCCATTCCCTGGTGTAAGCCTAAATCGACGGGAGGAGAAGGAGGGGTATATTCTTAGGCCAGACACACCACGGCAGATTGAAGGTTATTCTCCCAAAAAAACTGAATTTCGGGATAAAATATTCCCATAAAAATCCTACTTCCTACTAATATTATAAACGCGAAAGTTTGTGAGTATGGATGGATGTTTGTTACTCTTTCACGTAAAAACTACTGAATGGATTTGAATGAAATTTGGAATGGAGATACTTTACGCCCTGGATTAACACATAGGCTACTTTCATCATCATCATCATCATCATCATCATCATCATCATCATCATCATCATCAATTTTCATCATTATTCACGCGGGTGAAACCGCGGGGCGCAACTAGTAGTATATGCATAAAAAGTATTCAATTGTGCATACTTGTGGCACCTACACATGCCCGGTTGTCGGATTTAATCCCCTTAGATTAAAAGTTGTGATCATTCTCCGTAGGCATAAAATTTAGCATAACCGTTACGAAAGCACCATCAATAAAGAAGAGCATTAGCCCACTAGCATCAGCAAGTTGATTTTGAACTAGTCAAACCCATTCCGGACCCATGACACCCCTGAAAGATACCCCCCATAACGTCAAATAACCAAGGTTAAACTTTGACTTCTTTGACTTGTCGTTACTTTTTTGGAGCAAGTTGAGCTGAACTTATAGTAGTGATATATTCATGACATGTGAGCAGGTAACCTCACCGCGTTCGTGTCTATTTTATTCATTTGTAGATAACAACTCTATTGTAGTGTTGTACAATGACGCACAACTGTCAGATTGCGTGACGTTTACATTTAAAGGAACAGTCAAGTAGATAATTCCCTTTTGTGGCTGCTTTTGGGTAAGCGTTTTAGCGGCAATGTGCTCGAATGCATGAATAGGGTCTGACAGGATGTATTAACTTTTGTAATTTAGGGCTTTGGCTTCCAGCCCTTAAATTGAGGTTAGGGAGGTTGTATTACACTTTAAATAAAGATTGTTAACCTAAGCGTTTACTGCGGAAATGACACAGAAATTGCAGATGTAAGATGAGATATAGGTATAAGATCAAACCGTCAGACGATTAGATCGATTATACAAATGCCATGGTGTGTCTGGCCTTAGAATAGATCACTCCGTCACCTCCCGTGGATGTAGTGAAAACCTTACAAAGGTATTACCCTAAGGGATGGGCAGCAGCACCCACCTGAGTCATCATCATCATCATCAGCCTTTAGAAGTCCACTGCTGGACATAGGCCCTCCCTTAGAATGCCACGATGAACGGTATTGAGCCGTCTCCGTCCACCGACTTCCTGCGACGTTTATAATGTGTTTAGTCCATCGAGTGGAGGGCTTTCCTCCACCGCGTCGTCTGGTTTGTGGTCGCCACTCGAGAATCTTTATTCCCCAAGCGGTTATCAGTTCTGACCTTCTGACCTCCTGTGTTCCCACCTGAGTACTGAACACCAAATTGCGATCACCAATCCGCCTGCCAACCGTGGTGATTATGGCAAATGCTCCCATTTTGTTGAGGAGGCCTCATCCAGCAGTGGACATTATATAGGCTGATGATGATGATGATAAGATCAGACGTTGTTATGTCTTTATATTTTCTGAACATCATATTTTAATTAATAATTTTTCCCATATATTCCAAAGGCTTGGTCCTAGATTCATAATTAGGTTATAAATCACTTCATTAATCGCCGACGCAAACTTTAAATTGAGTCACGGATAAACCCTTACTACACGAACTGCCCTAATTCCACACAACGTTTGGCTCGTCTTTTATATACGGGACTTTTAGTACCTAGACTCTTCTTTTTTTTTATTCAAAGTACCTACTAATTATCTTGAGCAATCTCACGAAGTTTCAGGAATAGGAAATAATTTTAGTTTTTGTACATAAAAATCTTGAGACAAGTGGAAGCTGCTTATCACAGACCATAATATAGATAGCCCACGGTAGGTTGTTTGTTTTTTTAAGCTATTTTGGAGTTTTTGTACACAAAAATCTTGATACCACTAGAAAACTTCTAATCACAGGCCATATCCATAGTTTTTTTTTTTTTTTTATGCTACTTGGCAAGCAGACAAGCTTACGGCCTACCAGATGGAAAGCAGTTACCGTAGCCTATGAACGCCTGTAACACCAGAGGCATCACACGCGCGCTGCCGACCCTGAGACATAAAGATGAAAAGTCTCATGTGCCTGTAATTTCACCGGCACCCGTACCCTTCAAATCGAAACACAGCAATGCGAACACTACTGCTTGGCGGCAGAAATAGGTACGGTGGTAGTACTTCCCCGGACGAACCCTTTCACAAGAAGTTCTACTACTAACAACACTACTACTAACAAAACCCTACCCTATCCCGTACCTACCCACCTAAGCGAAAACCTCGTAAAAATGTAGCGGCAAAAACGCAACCCTAAATCATTCCGGACTCGCATCGCCCACATCACTGCAACTACTATAGTGACAAATATTTTTAATATCCATTCCCATAGCATGTTACTAAAAATAAAACTGCTCAAGACGTGTCGAGCCACGCTTTGAAGGGACCCTTGCTTGTGTAAATTATAATAAGTAATACAATGATAAGTTCAAAACTTAGAGAATTATTCTCTAAGGTTCAAAAGTACCTACCTTACTAGGCACCATTATTTTGTTTATCGTTATTTCTTTTGAAGGAAAACTTACATCTGCTTTAAATGTCAATGTCATATAAACATCTTGTCAGCCTCATAGTTTTAGAACGAAGTGTGTTGTTCATATTCCCCAGTAGGTACCTACTTATTTTTAAGCTTGGTTCTTTGTTTTTATTTTATATAATCATGTGCATATAACATCGCTTTAGGTCCTACTCTGTTAAGGTGTTATAATAGTTTTTTAATAAATAAATAATAAATAAATAAATAAATATTTTCAAACGATATGCTTTGTAATCCCGATTTACGTCAAATTTAATAAATGAGTTCGAAATAAGGTATATATACCGATACATTTTAGACATAATATTAATTTTCTTTCAAAAGAAACGAACTGCCTCAATTTTGTTTCAGATTCCTAAGGCAAAAATTAGCAGGCCATATAACACGCAGCACCGTCCACGTGTTTCGTGGTCACCACTCGAGAGCCAAAATTATTATGTTTATATATAATATATGTATTTAATTATATTTTATGTAGAATAAATTATGAACGTGTTTATTTAAGCATATATAAGTTTATATATAACGTAAATAAATGTTATGAGGTTCACCACAGATGTATTAAAATATATTTTAAAAAAACATAATAGTAAATTACGTGTTAAATTGAAGTAGTAATCGGGGTGTAACATGACAGATAGACAGACGGACATGACGAAATTGTAAGGGTTCTGTTTTCTCCATTTAAATTTGGAACCCTAAACGAGAACGAAAAATGGCGCTTTTGCCCCGGGCACGCTTTCCGCGACAGGATATTTAATGAAATATTTTATTCTACGCCATGTAACAAAAGACACACGGATCCAAATAGAGACTTACATAACAATGTACTCTAATTTTTACTAATTTGGTATGCGCTTGGTTTTATTTAGCAACATAACACTTTCATGATTTAAAGCTTCCTCATTGTAAAAGCTTTTTTTTAGTTGCAGTCCATATAATAGTAGACTGGCAGTGTTTGGGCTAGCTGGACTACGGGAAAAAAAAAACTATTTTCATCAAGTTGCAGTTCAAATTGTTATTTTCACCATCATCTTAGCAACAGACATGAAAAAAAAACATGAAAGACTTGTCTGGAAAAAACTAGAGGACTCGAGGTTGGAACGAAGTTCCTTTCACGCAGTTAAATAAATTAACAACGTAAGAGAGTAATAAAAAAAATTGGAATAATAATAAAATAGTAATTCATATTTAAAAAAAAAAGTTGGAGGTAGTCAATAAATTGGAATAAACCTTTGGGTGCTAATGTTTTACTCAATTCGACCCTCTTCAATTATACCTTTGTTCTACCAGGTATTGCAAGGTATTGGTTTTGAACAGCACTTACGTCTTTGCATGGAAATGGCACCGATACGAGCAGATGTTTTGCATTTATTTTACGCGCACTGCACCGCAAAGCGAACTCGCTTTTCAAGCTTTTGTTTCCTCAAATGCTATATATCGGGTGCTTTTATAGAATTATATTCTGAAAATCTAACTTTAACATAAGAAGCATAAACTTTCTACCTAATTACTTACACCTACTGTATCTATATACTTATCCAGTTATGTTATAAAGCCACATATTTTACTGTAGTGGCACTTGTTGCCATCCAGCCAGCCTTGTGGTCAGATAATTTGTTAGTAGTAGAGCTCCTTAGGAAATAGTTCGTTCTGGGAAGTACTACCACCGTACCTATTTCTGCCTCCAAGCAGTACCTAGTTCTTGCATTGCTGTATTCCACATGAGACTTGCCATCTTTATGTCTCAGGGTGACGGACGCAGTATTATGCCAACTAAGAGCGCGTTCTGCATGGGCATGACATGAGCTTTACATTAGGTGGTCCACATGCTAGTTTCGTCATTTATTTAAATAAAATAACTTAAAACTAAAACTAAGCAAAACATATTCAGGTTTTTTAGGGTTTCGGTATATAAGTTTTAAGCTTAAACCTCATAAGCTTAAGTTGGATCTTCTTGATAGATACTATTAGACTGGCCATGTTTACGCTCATTTTGATCAGCTCACGGTTCTGATAATCAATTTCATCACCACGGTCTTTCATAACATAAGCTTTCTATGATTAACATTAATATGTTTTTGTAAAGTGTATTTCAACCCTAATTTTATCGGCTAAATTTATATTTGAGAATACCTAACAAGTAAATCAAAAATAAAATTATAAATGAAATTATAATGAAAATTAGCACAGCTAAGTAGACTTACTTGTTAACGAGTAGTCATGATTGCAATCGTTTCATAAAAGCTTGATACTAAATTAACTTCTTGTTTTAAAGGAGATATTATAGCTAAACCATACCTCGAAGGCTATTCTTTTCCAACTAGGAAAGCTAAAAATAGAAATCGTCTAAGTTACGTTACGTTTGCGTTATATTGAAAGGCAAGTATCTGTCGGTTATAGGTCAATTAGTTTAATCCATTGCCCCTAAGATAAGCTCCCAATGTTAATTATGCGAGTCAATTAAGAACTTAATTCATCATTGGTTCTATTTTGGAATTCAATATTGCAATTACTGTCGAATGCAATAGCACACACATAGATCACGAACTGGACGTGTCGGCAAGAACTGATTTACTGATGTATGACTTCCAAGGTCCAACAACTGGATACCTACTTCTAGGCCATAGTCAACAATGCCCAAAAATATTACGGCAATGAAGTCTGACCCTATTTGGTATCCAGGCTAGCAGCTTTAAGGCAGGAAAAAACCATTGACATATTCTAGAGCGTTTACTACCCCGTAGTTCCAGTTAGAAGTCGAAGGCGAAGGCTAGTCTTTGAACGTGTCGTATCTGGTCTAAGAATAAGCTTTTTTGTCTTCTATAAAAACTAACTAAGGGATTAAACCTGAAGATGGGCAGCTACATCCACCTGAATACTCAACACCAATACTGCGATCACCAATCCACCCACCAAGCGTGTTGATTAAGGCAAATCCCCTCATTGCATTCTATGGGATGCATCGTCTAACATAGTCAATCCCATCCAACTTTCATGTTACTATTATTGTAAATGCTAATATTTGGATTATATTCTTGGCAATTCTTTGGTCTGTTAAATACGTGAGTGACGATTATGATGGTCGATACGTAATAAAATCTGTTCATAATTTTTTTTAACATTTTAGGTTAAATAAATAAACGATTATCTTATAAAAGCTGTCAAACTCAAGCAAAGAACTCAAGGGTGTCATTTCCATCGTCATAAAACAAAGGGGCGTCACTATAATTCGCATCTGCATTATTAAATAGGATTTAGTAAGAACAGCCCCATTCTGGACCGCTCTATTCGGCTGGATTACCAACCATATATTATGGTAAATAACTCAACTTCATTATCAAAATCAATCTATTATTAATCTAAATTCTATTATTATTATCGAAGCAACGAAAGATTCAATTATGCATGAGTTGCATTGAGGGCATTGCATTCTATGGGGGGATTTGCCATAATCACCATGCTTGTCAGGCGGATTGGCACAGTACTGGTGCCGAGTACTCAGGTGGATGCTTCTGCCCATCTCCTAGTGTAATCCCTTAGTCGACTTTCACTACATCCACGGGAGGAGACGGAAGGGAAGAACTCAGACTGAACACACCACTGCACTACGCCTCGTTTACATTCGGCCTAATTATATATTCATAGAATTTAAAATCCCTAGAACGTCTCGAAAGTTGTAGAAACTATGAATAAAAAATAAAAATCGTTTTAGCCCTCAGTTTTCAGCCTGAAGTTGCCATGAAGTTTCCTAAATGAAATATGCACATCGAAACACGAATGACGCTTCGAAAGTTGAAAACTTGGGACCTGTTGAGGACTTCCGAACTAAGTACATGAAAATTTGAGCACTGGAAATGAGTTGATAGGATTGTTGGCAACTTAAACGGATGAGACACTTTATACGCTTGCATTTTAAATAAGTTTTAGTTAATCTTTGTCTGCTTCAATATTGATAAAGTTCACTTCGTGTAGAAGACACAGAAAATGTTAGCCGAACAGGGCAAACATTGTCCATGACCCCAACCGCCATTGCTTTCTCTTTTCGACATAGTTTTCTTTGACAAAAATAAATTTTGGTGGAACCAACGTGGCAATCTTAATTTCACCTTTATTACCCTTGAGTACATATTCAACCTTTACACCTTAGAGCCGTAGAGGCTCTACAATCAAAGTGCCTACCGCTGCGTTATAATAAACGCAGCATCCAATATTTTGCTGTATACCTACACAACAATATGCTATGCAGTATACAGTGTATAAGCAAATAATATTTTGATTTTAATTTATACCTGGGTTTTTGGTAAGGTTTGAAAATTCTTACAAATAGACAAGTTTTAAAATTCAACTTCGTCCAAACTCGTCAAACGCTCATTTGATGGCATAAACATTGCCTTATATTGTCAGAGTCCAAGCGAAGTCATCTTCCTGTACAAATAGTGTTAAGAAAAATGAGAAACAGAGTTGCTAGATGTAACATTTATACGTAGATATAATTTTTACCGTACGTAAAGTCGTACTTTGAACAAATTATTGATCGTGAAGGTAAAGCTCCCATGAGCTTTTGAATAATTTGCATAAAATTTGAATTTTCTAATTCAATAACATCCTTTGGAACCTAGAGTTTTATTCCGTTCTATTCTAAGTACACACTAAACATTTATATTTAGTGGTGTGTCTGGGTGCCGTAGTGTGTCTGACCTTCGAAGATCCCTCCATCTGCTTCCGTGGGTGTCGTAAAAGTCAACTAAGGGATTAAGCCAATTAAGGGGACTAGGAGATCGGCAGCAGCATCTATCTGAGTTCTCAACATGAATACTGCGATCACCAATCCGCCTGCCACGTGTGGTGATTATGGCAATCGCCCCCATTATATTTTATGCAGAAGGTCTCATCCAGCAGTAGACGTCTAAAATCTCCTGAGATACTCAATAAAGATACAGTATGGTTTTGGAAAACATACTAAGGTCCCTTCCGGCCAATTTTTATTCCACGGTACACTGTATTGGCTATCTGGACATCTGTTGGTGCTCAGTGTTTACTTTTCATTTCTTGCAGCTACAAGCGGTAGCTACTCGCACAATAGTAAGTTACGAACAGAGAAATCGCTTTATAGAACGGCATTGGTGCACTCGGTCTGCGCTCCATTACATTCACGCGTTTTTTTACGTTATTTTCCGACTTATCAGTAAACTACTTACTTTGAAGATTGTTGTTATGATTTACCCACTTTTTGCACTGATTAAGTGGGTCTAATAAAAGCAAGTTTTTAAGAGATCAACCGCATTGTTGTCGCTCTATAGTATATCACCTAACGACAAATGATCTAAAAATATGTATCGAATTTAACTTTCGTCAAATTAAGTAAATTCTAGATTTGTTTAAAATTTACATAATATACGATACTACGCTGACGAGCAATATAAAAAAGCTACTTACTTTTCATAAAATATTTCCGAAACCTCGCAAGATAGCTTCTTGAAGTAAAATCAACATTAAAGTGTATTTAATAGCGCAAATAAAACACATAATGGAAACAAAATAATATTTATCTAAATATGTTAAAGAAGGTAAAAACAAAATAAAAGCATTTGGACAAAAAAACTATTATTTTTTAAAGTGGGTTTAAGAAATAGCACGTGAATAATAAATAATGCGTTAGCTGTCCCGCCCGTGACTTCGTTTGCAAGTGATTTTCGTAAGTCTTATTCCATATCTATATTCTATTCTGGGTATTCGAAATAGCACTTGACTGGTACTTTTATTTAATACTATGGTAAATACCTTATAGTTAATTATAAATATTGGAATTATTGGATTCATATTTAAAACCTGGAATTGCATCATAAATTTATTTATTTATTTTGTAGGAAAACCAACAGCTAATAATTAATACATAAAACAGAGATACAGACAGGAAGCCAATTATAGGTTTTCACGTATAAACAACTTGTATCTATGACAGATAGACACCGTAGTGTTTCCAAACTTGGTACGAACACTAAAATACTAATCAGAGATATTTTTTCGCACAACAGACAATTCTATGGGAAAAAGTAGGCATGAATCAACAACCATGTTAGGGAGCTATCTCTCTTTTCGTTACTCACTCGTGTGCCAGTGGGGTGCAGCTTAGATCGCAATCGCGATAGCTTTGACCCACTATCGTAGATCTGCCCGCGCGCTTTGCCGAGAAAAAGCGCGTCCTATGCAATCCCAACTGCACTTTTAGAGCCTTTCAATGCGTGGCCAGTGGTCATGACGTGAATTCAGCTTTAACAATTTTACCGTTTATGCAAAAAAAAAAGAACGATAGTAGAACTTCTTGTGAAAGAGTCCGGGTAAGTACTACCACTGTACCTATTTCTGCCATCAAGCAGCAGTGTTTGTACAGTAGTGCGCAGTAGTGCTTTGTTTTGACTGTCCATCTGCTACGGTCACCTACTATCCTACTAATATTACGTACTGATTTTTGTATCCTGAAGTCTCCACTTAACCTAATGGTGTGACGACTCGCGTTCGCGTCGCTGGCTAATAATCTCTCATCTGTCATTAGCAAATATGTAACTTACATATATGTAACTTTTCGGACATAACAGTATTCAGTCATTTTAGCTTTCTGGCATTTTGGGGAAAAGGCTTTTTTTGGGACTCAGGTGTATCGAAAACAAGGTGTTTTGAAATTCAGTCCTAAAATTCACGAGTGAATTAACACAACTCACGCTACCCCGAATACCTATTAGGCAGACAGGGTGGGTAACTTTCTTCACTCTCTTGCAAGAGGAGCTAAAAAGTACTCCATTTAGATTTATATAAATTATTATTTAAAACATAAATCGAGCTGCTATTATCGATTAACAAATTTAAATGGAATACTACTCCAGTAATTATTATCTAAACAGGTGGATGTTGTTAGCTTCACTCTTTTATTCAGATACACTGTTAAATGTAGCTTGATTAGAATGACAGCTGAAGATATTTTACGCCATATCTTTGTAGTAACGTCTGGCAAATTTCATTTATTTGTAACACAAAGATCACTGGTTTTCTGCGTGTAAAACTACTATGAACAACAAGTGCTGTACATAAATAACAAAAGTATAATTGAACTTTAAAAAGGAACTGCATTTAGCGTGGATTATCAAAAAACAATACATATATTTTTCCATTCTGTCATAACAAGGTTACGTCAACTTGCATAAAATTTTAGGAATGTGGTAAGTCGATAAACGTAAATCGATCGTTTTATTTTTGTTTGTTGAGTTTTTGTTAATTTGTCGTTATTGTTATTTTTATCGTTATTGAACACATCGTTTTGTTGACACAATGCCAAAAAGAACAAAAAAACTGTTTTGAACAGTGAATCTCGTGAATTTGTGATTTGCTTAGATGTTTTTGCTTTTAATCTATAAAAACTCAAAAATAATAAAAGGTTGTAGTTACTATTACACTATTGGTACACTATTTTTGAAAATATTATTCGTGCAAAACACTTCCTGTCAATAATAGGTACACACCCAAATTTCGATTCGATCCGAATTGTCCCAGCACTATTCGAGGCTTTTGGTATATGTCATTCTATCAAGCTACATTTAATAGACTAAAGCTACAGTTACACATGCTCATAAAATGTCATGCTTAAAACAAACGTGCTCTTCAAACTGACACATTTGCTTATAAATAAGCGTGCTCTGCTTCTAAATAAGCGTGCTCGAAGCGAACAACACACACACACATGCTGTTTAAGCGTGGGCTGGAAGCTTTGGTATTTGACATTCTAGCAAGTTCTCAACACAACAAGCAAGTTGTTTCTAGCAAGTAGACATTGTAGCATGCTCAATATGCAAACCTGTTCAGACGCGCTTAAAGCACGCCCCCTTCCACCCGCGCTGCAGGTAGCATGCCCAAAAATCACACGTCCGTCGATTTTTGAGCAAACTCGAAATGAGCATGCTCATTATTAGCAATGTTTCGACACACATGCTACTAAGTAGCAATTGCTCAATAGTGGCATGCTTTTGTGCTAGTAATGAGCATGTGTAACTGTACCTTAATAGTATCAAAATACAAAATGTCTCTATGACGACATGTCAAATTATACAACTTAAATACAGAAAGAATAATACCTACATTGCTAGTAATATATAAGCCAATGCCTACGTTATTATATCTTAAGTTTTTATTTTACCAAGCAACAATTCTATCCCAAAAATTATTATATTTCTTGTTGCTCCCGGAAGCTATTCTATGCAATGAGCCTGGCAAGGGAATGACAAAATCGAGGTATATTTTATTTTAAGCATACGAATTCATGTACTTCATGAGGCTTCTCATTACTTTGATGAGGGGTAATTATCTTTATTATGAAATTTAATTACTTTTTCATCGATGATTTCGTCGATATTTTTGATCATAGGTCTGACTAGAGCTGGTCTTATTTGAGTATTCTCTAGTTCAGCTTTTTTAGATGAATATTTGCAATTATTATAAACAAAAAAGTTTCTATTCGTTTTTTGGAACTGATATTTTTTTAAAATGTACCCTCTCAATAAATTTGCGTCATTACTGTTTACAATCGAAAAGTTTTTTTTTTTTGGAGGGCTTTCGTTCTTTAGCTCAGAAATTTGGGGAATCAAAAAAAGCTTTGGAAATCTCTCATACAACGACACTGGTTTATTTAAATTGTGTATGTGCGTTTTGTAAATCCGTTTGCATTGAGGCTCTTTGCATCCCTGTTTGATGAAGATGAATGATCTTTCTTTCAGAATCTTCTCTTCTTCGGCCGGCATCTGGAATAGCTCGTTTTCGTACATTTTGTTAGATTTCTCAAAGATTTTTTGTAAATCTGTTTCTTCTAGTGAATTATTCGATATTGAATCGGATAATATTTCATACATAGCTGAATTTGATTCCGGTATAGTTTTGTAGTCAGCCTGCAATAAAGGAACATTTTTAAAAAATTAGGTATTTACGTACTTAATAAATTAAAATCTTTTGTGTTTTACCACGGCACAGTATCTAAAAAATTACCCTATTAACTTGAATTATTTTATATTAGAATAAGATTACCCACAGACAGGTCAGGACGGGATCAGAAAAATTACGTTCCTTCGAAATACGCAGTTGTGCGTATTTCGAAGGAACGTAATTTTTCTGGCTAGCTATTGCTACCCATTAAGCTGTTCACTCGTTATCATCATCATCAGCTCTTAGACGTCCACTGCTGTACGAAGCCTCCCCAATAAATTACAATGGGGGGAATTGTCATGATTACCACGCTTGGCAGGCGGATTGGTAATCGCCGTATTCATATTAAATACTCAGGTATGCTACTGCTGCCCACACCCTAGTGTAATCCTTTAGTCGGCTTTTACAATACCCACGGCATGAGATGTAGGGGTCTATTCTTAGGCCGGACATACTACGACAAGATTCACCATACCCCCTTTAGTCCAGTCACTGAGGGGTTTGACCATGACAATAATTCCCAAAGTAGCTAAAATAGCTCTTGTTCTGGCGTATGACATTTTACATCAGAGAGAACTAAACAAAGCTATTTTTATTAAAATTGGTTTAAGAAATGATTATGAATAAGAGTGTTAATGTATACTGGCATAATATACCGAAGGAATTTCAGACCTAGCAATTTTCCACCGAAAGTTATTAGTGATTTTCATGATTACCTTACTTAAAAATAAAAGATAATTTGTCAATCTATAAACTTAACTTTATCACACTGCAAAGTTTCAGCAACAGCGGAATTATTCTTTGTATTGCATACCAAGAATTTCCTTGTTTATCGGATTACTTATAAATAGCATTTTATGTGTTATAACAAAACTCACCTTCGAAACGTTGGAAGCAACAAAAGCTCCGGAGTTATATATAATAATTAAAAGTAAAACAAATGCTTTCTTCATTCTATCTTTTTTATAAATACTATTAAATAAATTATTCGAGCTAATTCGAGGAGACCGTACAGCTCTAATTAAGTATGAATACTTATTAGAAAAGAATAACAGTCATGTTGATACATACATTTGTTTGTTTGTTTCCAGACAATGTCGATACATAGATTTGTTTATTTGTTCCGGCTAACAAAGCATTTTATATTGAAAACAATATAATTCACCTTTGAAACGCCGGAAGGAACAATAACTCGGGAGTTGTATCTATAGGTACAATAAATAGAAATATGTAAGGTATGACTTTAAATGGAATTACAGCCAAATTTATTATAGGGCTTGCTTGTTTGCTTCTGGACTACGCAGGTAGTTTTAATTCCATGTAGTGCGTTCGTCTCTAGCTCGTGCGTATATCTTACGTAGAGTACTTTCGTAGGGAATCGTGTCATAGTAATATGCAATGTAGTTTTACCCGAATCCGCCAATCATATGAGGTTTATGTGTTTATTAATGGTTTATAATGTACGTCACAGTAGTATACCAATTATAAGATATATCGCTATCTTCGTACGCGATATACAATACATAAAATCGATATTTCTAATCTCCTGTGATGTGCTTGGTGATCTATATTATATTATATGTCATATTGTCAGAATTTAAAAAAGTGACTCTTGAATTTTTTTATTACAGGGTCGTTTCCTTTCAATATCAAGACTTCTATAGGCTAAATAATATTAATTTCATATCTTCTGTCCCATAATCATTTTTACGTTTACGATTCACACCACAGCTTCGGACATAATATTACCTAATCAAATACTTTAGGTAGGTAGTACTAAGCTACTAGATATTTACCTAGGTATGGGTTCCTTTATTCTCTACCTACCTACTACTTTTACTAAAAGGTATTAGGTAAGCTTAAAAAGTTATAAAAGATCAATAAATAACAGATTTATTTACATGAATAAAACAGTAACATTACTGTCCGAAAATAGCAACGATTTCATGAAGCAGGGCGTGGATGTCAATGCCGTTGGCAGCCAGGGTCTCGACCTCAGCCTTGAAGACATCATTCTCCCAGAGAGCAGAGAAGACCGCGTCCCATTCATCACTCTTCAGGTTATCGATGGCTGAGGCGAATTCCTCGTCTTCAGCGATCTTTTGGTTGAAAAGAGCGGCTAGTTTGTCCTTGGGGAAGAGAGCGATAGTGTCTTCGATGAAGGATGTGAAGTCCTGGCCACTAGTGCTGTGACGAGACCTCTTCTCCACGGTTTCTGTCAAATAAGAATAATATACGTTGACAAATCTTGGTCTGAAAATAGTATTGCCTGTGCAAGGACTTCTAGAATCAAATCGATATATTAATGCCTATTTTTACTAACCACTTTTTATTTTACGCTTAACATTAGCCAAATTATGCCAGGTTTCTATGATTGTAATTTTATTAAGTGTCTCATGAGCGTTAGGTGCCATTGTGCGTGGGTTGTTGTGCCGTGGTGTGTCCGGCCTAAGAATAGAATAGAAAAAAGAGAAACCGATTCCGTGCTAGGCCATAATTACAGCGTCATACCTTCCAAATAATTATGATGATCGATTTAGAGTGAGCTTCTTTTTTCATTGGTTCATAAGCGGTTTCGAAGAGCTTTTGACTTTAATATAACCAGATATACAAAAGAAAACTACATAGCGAAGTGATGTGCTACCATCAGATATGAGACTTGGTATCAATTTCTCACTAGCGAGCAATGAGCATGTCAGTAGACAGCACAACGAAAATGATTTACGTCGCCCCCCTTAAGCGAATGTGGGGATGAATTTCCCGGCGGCAAGCAATGCTTGCTAGTTTTGTTCAACAAACTTTGTTGCATTCCCCAAACTATGCCCTTTTTTGTTCATCAAACATGTTAATAAAACAACATTGTTGTCATATTTCAGGTAGCAGGTTCTTCTGCTACCTGGGACTTATGTTTTTTCGTATCTATGCTAAAATTTAGCATATGGTATTTATTGGTGCAAATGTTAGAAAAAAATAGCATGATCAATATAATAATCTGAACACGATAGAAGTAAAAGACTCGGTTGCAGCTGCATTCTCGCTGCGTTCTGGCAATATATGAGAGAAGTCATACTGAACGCGGTCCACTATGACGTTTGGAAGTTGGAACAGGAGTAAATTCATGTACCTAGGCAGTTTATAAATGCAACCTCAGCCAGCCAGCGTTTGTTCTGGCCTGGCAATTCTATTAAAGTGACGATTGCTATTCATCTTTGATAGGGCTGTCGAGTTAGCTTATGTTTATCTTCACACTTACCGAGCATTTCATTAAACAGATCCAAGAAGAAGTGGATGTCAATGTTGTCATTTTCTAAGAACTCGACCACCTGAAACACGAATAAAAACTCTCACTATCTCATCTCACTAATATTAAAAATGAGAAAGTTTGTGAGTATGTATGTTACTGCTTCACGCTCAAACGCTGAACAGATTTGAGTGAAATTTGTAATGGAGATACCTTATACCCTGGATTAACACATCATTTTATCATTATCATCATCATCATCAATTTTAGAATTGAAACTTTCGTGGTTGGGAATCATTTTAAATTGAAAAAACGGCTAATGGCTGAGGCTTCTGAACTCAGTCTCGAAACGTCGGCAAAAGTGACGGAAAACAGTGGTAATTAGCCGTTTTTTCAATTTAAAATCATCAATTTTCATAATTTTTCAAGTGGATGAAACCGCGGGGCGGAGCGCTATAAATAAGAAAAGAAAACTAAGTAAAAAAAAATACGAAATGGTAACTTACAGCTTGGAACTCAGGAAGGTGTTCCATCTCGTAAACAAGGTCTTTGAAGTTGTTAGTCCTGATGTAATCAAAAGCTGACAGGAACTCATCGTATTCGACGTAGTGTTCCAGCAAGTGCTCCATATCCTGGCCAGCTTCCTCCCTGATGATGGTCATGAAGTCATCGAAGTGCTCGTGGAACAGCTTCCTGGGCTGAGGAGCTGAGAGGCCGAGGCCGATGATGGCGAGCAAAACGATTGCGATTTTCATCTTGCCGAATCTTGACTCAGTGACGAAGACACAAAATCGCACAGACTTTTTATACCTGACATATATTGATAAGATTAAGATGAGATCAAAATGTCATGATTGATACATTGATAACGATTTATGTGTTGATTTGCACGAAATGCCCACTTCAGAAAAAAAGCAATTTTTGATGACAGGGTACGAAGTATCCTCTAAAAAATAAATATCGAATAAAAACTAATCCAAAATTAAAATCATACAATTTCATTTTCAAAATCAAAGAAATCCCAAATCAGGGTGCGGGTGCGCCTTAGTTAAAATTGTTTTCAATGTCATAAATCTACATCTCGATTCGCTCAATAAATAACTTTTCACCATGGCAGAATCGCTGGAAGACCTTGGCACTCAGATTCTGTCTACCTTAATATGGGACTTAAAATTAACAAGAGCAAGCCAAAAATCATACCTGTCAAATGCCCATGTCACACCTATGTTGCGGGATTGATACCATCATAGTTATTGACCACTAAGTCTATTTGCGTCAATCCAACAAGTTACAACTTCGACAAAGAGGCCTGCTGAATCCAACACGGACGGGCAGCGTTCGAGGAACTACGTCATCAGCTTCTCATCAAAGGTAACGCAAAACCTCAAGACGAATGTCTAACAAGCCAGTGATGTGATTAGTGGTAGTCTTTAAGATGGTAGTAGAAGGACACTGGTTCCCCCTTTTGATCGAGTTACCCTAAACGCGAGATGCCAATGAGGGCATTATACTTAATCATGAGATTTGCCTAAAAAGCTGTTTACCCTAAACGAAAGATGCCGATGAAGCAGTATGCCTAAAATTTGAAATTGATAAAGAAGCAGTTTGTCTAAAGTGGATGCCTACAAAACAAAATGCCTAAGTGGTTGTATGCCTACTAAAACCTAAAGGTGAATGTCTAAGTTCTTTCCTTGGAGACGTGGGCTTTGAATCTTAAGACGACTCTCGTTCCGTAGCTATGAGGCCACAGACAAATAGACATACGTACAAGCAAACAAACACACCTTGGCCTCAAACTTATAACCCCATTTAAAAAATATAGACCAAACCACAATCTATGTACATAGATAATACAAATAGCTATTATTTTTTGTCGCCAGCGGGCAAAGAATACTAAATATTACTACCACGGGCAGCGTCAACAAGAAAGCAGGAAAAACATAAACCGCATAATTACTGTCGCTAGTGATTTCCCCAGTGATGCGGCACGAGGACGATCTATAATAGAGTTTAATTTATACATTTTAAAAATAGCTTAGTCATATACGTTGACACGCAACAGAACTGAATAAACAGAATAAAAAACTTTATTCTACATTTATGAGAAAACAAAAAACTTAAGATTAAATGAAAAGCACAATGGGTGGTCTTATAGGTCAGAAGCGATCACTCCCAGACAAGCTTTGCTTATTTTAAGCTTGATTAAAGATCTTAAAGTACATGGTTCATCAGATAACTTGTGATAATAGCGTGCTACGAAAATGCTACATCGCGTAGGTTCGTAGTCAATGTTCGTAGCACAATTAATTCCTGATGCGAAGTACTACGTACACTTTCTTTGGTTTGACAGTGGCCTCATTACAACTTGAGAGTGAGCTACTTTCTATTTCTACCTATTATTATAAGAAGGTACTCACTTTTTTTTTATTTAGTCATTCATGCTTTTTACTGCCATTTCACCTGATAGTAAGCGTCGATGTAGTCCATGGATATAGTAGGTACTACATCCATGACGTGTTCTAAGATGGAGCACGCTTGCCATGAATTAATCTATTCACTGTGGTCGCAAAACATCCTTAATTATACTGTTCAAGACTGACGCCAGCAATGAGTTCCAATTTTTAGCAGTTCGCATTATGAAGTTAGTTTGGATTCGCTTTGTACGCAAAGATGGCATTACCTATCAAACATGGGTGGCACCTCCTCGTATTGTACCTTTTTTGTAAAAAAACGAACAGGCAGGCAATTATCTGTTGATTTTCAAGACTATATAACTTGGTATCGAACATGAAGTCATTGCCAGTCATCCCCCTAGAGCTCAAGATGGTTAGAGATTGGTACAGAAACATTTATAACAGTGCTACAGAGTATTAAAGCTTGGATATTTCGAAGACCAGTTAAAATCTCGTCGCCTGAGAAACAGTTGACAGCAAATCACTTAAGGATTAAGTAGACCTTAAGTGATTTGTTGTCATCTGTTTCTCAGGCAATGAGATTAACTTTATTCCTTCAGGAGCTCTTACGGTCATGAAAGTCAGTGAAATAATGGAAATGTAAAATTCCCTGGGTGCGGACACTATTTATTGGGTTTTTAAGTTAAAGAAAACTGTCAAACAAGTAACCCCCAGGATGAAAAGTTTCGAACGCCACTGAACTTTGTAAACGTCTTTCTTTTTGATTTTATCGTGAAACCATTGGTCCGGTTAGTTTCCATTCAAGAAAATAAAGTTAAAAATATAACGGTTATGTAAGTTATAAATAGAACGGTAAAATTAGTTATAAACGGTTAAGTTACTCGTAAATAAATAGAACGAGTTTATCCGTTGCTACTTCTTTCATTTTTTAGGGTTCCGTACGTCAACTGTAAAAACGGGACCCTTATAGGATCACTTATATGATTTTTGTTATCCGTCTGTCTGTGACCTTATAGTGTTGTACAAAAAAATAAAGCTTCTAACTATTAAGTTAGAAGCTTTATTTTTTATGCATTAGCATTAAAAAGATATTGGCATAAATGCCAAATCAATTTACACACATACATACATACACACGCCTTTTTAGGCAGAGCCACAAAGGGCCTCTTTTCACCGTGGGTTACACAACCGCTGGAATATGACTGGTGAGCTCATCGCCACCATTGCTTTCCACGACAGACTCGACTAACGCTTACTTCCAGTAATATCACACTCCTAGTAAGCCAGGAACCAGAACAAATCTTATACCAACGAAAATCTACCAACAAGTCCGGGCAATCAATTTAATAATCTATTTTTTTATAAATTTAATTCTATTTCTAAAAGTGACTTCACAATTCTGAAATTTGGAAAGCTAGGCTTTTTTTTGCTACATAATATAAAGGAAAAAGTCTAAAATTGAGGAATGTAATTTTTTTACCACTTAAATGGGATGGTGAAATTTGTTAAAAAAAAAGGTTTAAATTCTAAAAGAGCTATGACAATTCTGTCATTATTTACGGATCGGAACCCTTTATATAGGTATAGGGCAGTAGGGGAGTAGTAGGGGCAGGTAAGCAAAATTTTTAACAGTTGTGTGGAACTGTTTTAAAATTCAGTTGCAAGATTTGACCCACACACCACATACTAACCATGAAGTTAAATAAAAGCTTGTTAAATAGTGGGACCACTGTAGAGACTCTGTTTTCTTTATGTCGGATTCTGTACAGATAATGGAGGTGAAAAGATATCTACAGGGGATCGATGCACTTTTTAATTTAATATCGATATCAAAATTTAAAAGTTACTGTTCCACGCTTTCTTGTGACCTGGAAAATTACAATTTTAAAAGCCTACATATCAATTTATGTCAAGTGTAAAATATGAATTAATGAAGAAGTAATGAATTACATTATGTACCTATGTGTATAAAATCCTGCCACTTGCGTTCTGTAGTAGTAGGAGGCTTACCCACTACTACAGAACTTTTCAGCTGAATTGTGTTTCAACTCTCCCTAATTTTTTTCTGGTTTTGCTGTTTCAAAACTCTTGAACCTGCGTACCTTTAAAGTTTTACCCGATTTTACAGGGTGTAAAAGGACAGCTCTCCAATACTGAAGGTACCGGTAAAGCTACCTATATCATAGCTATATAAAATAGAGCGATGGCACAGAGCGCACCGGCCACCACAAATTAGATCTGCATAAAATTTTGTAGATATAACATAACATACATAACATAACACCCAACAGTTACATACGTAGTCTTAGTATTCCCTGTGTCGTGGGTATCAGGAACTGCAAGTACCATGGTACCATAACACCCAGACCCAGAACAAATATTTGCAGATCATACAAACATTTGCCCCGCAGCGTCACAGAGGTCGTCAAAGACATAATCGGATAAGACTTATCAAGGTACAGACTTCTATATTTTTTAAACAATTAACCAGTTAAAGATTATATGTATTCAGCCGAAATGTTCAACGAGGGAATCTTAACAAATCATCTTATCTCAGAATGAACCTTTTCCTGAAAATTTCAACTCCCATACCTATTTATCTCGCGGTGAAAGTAAAACATCACAAAAACGATCGCGGGATTACGCAAATCCTCCATTGCTATTTACATAATAATTTACATAAATAGGATGCAATAGCCAAATTAGCATATAGATTGTGAAGGGTCTATTGTAATCAATCAAGTGGTTATAGAACATCCGTTCAGAAGCGCGGGATCTTATGAATCAGGCGTTCAAAGACACAATTGCGAATTGGTCTCGCATTCTATTAACGTGGTTCAAAGATTCAAATACATAATTAAAGTCGATAAAATAATAGGAAAGTTACCAGTTATCAATGGTTTTCTTTCAAACCTTGAAGCCCAAGTTCGTGCGTCTAACATTATTTATAGCCTCATTATAAATCATACTATGCCGTGGTGTATCCGACCTAGGGCCTTTCCGTCTCCTCTCGTGGATGTTGCAAAAACCGAATGAGATTACACTAGGGGATAGGCAACATCTGTTTCGTGTTGTTCTGGTGTAAAGGGTACATGAGATTTTTCACCTATTATGTCTCAGTGTGGCGGGCGCAATACAATAGCACGTAAAGTGCTTCCAGATGAACCAGGGGTCTGTGAGGGCTGTTGTTGACTGTTATAGGCAGAGGTTAACAAAATGTGTTCTGTCACTGACTCAAACAAAATAAAACGAACAAGTGCGAGCGCGGCTCGCTACCTCAGGGTTCTGATTCGCAAATAATTATTATTATCAGAGCCTTTTTCGAGTTTCAATCATCCCATTCATTCATTCTATTTTACGGGTAATCAAGTTGAAATTCCTCAATTTTAGACGTTTTTTTTATATGTGTCACAAAGCCTCCTAGCATTCCAAATTTCAGAATTGATATGTCACTAGATACCTATTAATATCCTAGGGGTTTTTCATTTTTGCTATTTCCATACAAAAACAAGACATTCATTAACATATTTTTTGAATGCATTGAGTTAAGTGTTTTTTTACGGCACTTTATAAGTTTACAGACATAATATTTGACATAAATTTCAAGTTGATACCATTAGCCGTTCCTGAGAAAAAGGGTGTTGACAGACAGACAGACGGACGGAAGATAAAGTGAAGAAAAATGAATGAAGTGAAGTTTGAAAGGTCCCGTTTTTTCCTGTTGAGGTACGGAACCCTAAAATTACTTGAGAGATCCAATATTGAGGCAGAAGCTAATAGGTACCGCCTTACTTAAACATAATACGAGTGAAACTCTAAAAATACCAAGTACTTCGATACCAAGTATCGGGTATCAAGTGTGAGTCAACCCTCGTACTTGAAGCGACTTTGATCTTTGCCTGAAGTTAAAAAGGGGATTAGGTTCCACTTGAAGTTTGTTCCGTTGTTGATCATTATTTTTTGAAGGGTGACACTGCGAAAAACGCTCTGATGGTCTAGTAGGAGCGACCCCGACTTCCGATCCTGAAGGTAGTTGGTTCAAAGCCCAGTCATGCACCACTGTGGAGGGTGAGGCTGCGAAAAACGCTCTGATGGTCTAGTGGCAGCAGCATCCATCTGTGTACTTAACACCGAACTACGATCACCAATCCGCCTGCCAAGCGTGGTGATTATGGCAAATCCCCCCTATTGCACGCAACTACCTACGTTATGCATGCTATGGGGGAGGCCTCATTCAGCAGTCTACCGGCTGATGAAGAAGGTGTATGGTACTTGTTTACCTACTTACAGAACTCACACAACAGGAAACAGACTCCTTTTTTGCCGGTAAAATATGGAATTGAATTGGAGAAGAATGCTTATTTTGAAATTGTACTGATTTTCATCAAAGGCGAAATGCGTCCCTTCTAACGAGCGGCCCTTCAATTTTCTATAGCTGTCACTTCCACAAGGAGCCTTGGAACTGGCTAGTTACCGTCAATTAGGCTATCGGGTGACAATTCACGCGTTGAGCGATCTGCTATCTGGAAATGTGCATTTGGCTAAATGGCACAGTCACAGCCTGGTATCTACCTGTACCTGTGCAGGTGGAAGTAAATGCAGAGGCGCCTTTAGGATGAAGCAGGAAGAAACATGAAAAGACCTGGAAATTACTATTCAGTAATATAAACAACACCAGTGGTTGGCAGAATTGACACGGGAAACGTTCGTCATGACATTCTATGGGGGAGGTTTATATGCAGTGAACTTCTACAGGCTGATGATGATGATGATGAATAGAAATTTAGCACTAATAGTGCCTACAATAGGAGACTGATGGAGATATACATGGTGTTTTTTTAAATGGGACAGTATGGGGATATCCGAATCCATAAGAGATACGGGAAAACTGTCTTTGGAACCATTTGCTCATTTTGTATAAAAATGATTTTGGCATAGTTATTTTTTTGGTCAAGCGTGAGTTCTCCATAAAAATGAGAAGTTTTGATCAAAAATTTTTTTTATGCGTATCGACTCAGTTTCATGTAAGGATTGTTTCATAGTATCGGAAGAAAAAAATCTGAGCAGCAGAAGTTAGTCAAATTTTATAAAATGTTTTCTCATACAAATTGTAAGTAATCTGATACCTACGTTAATAAAACTATCGCAATCAATTTTCAAAATGGCCTCCCTCTTGCTGTTTCCAGGTACGGGCACGTTTCAGAACATCTCTAGTGGCATTAGACAAAGATGTGTGGTGAATGTTGTTCTACTGCTCTGATGGCCTCGTGAAATGAGAAAAATCAGAGCTGTAGAACTTAGTCAAACTTTAATAAGAAAATCTTTGTCCGAGGCCACAAGAGGTATTCTGAAACGTACCCGTACCTGGAAACGGAAAGAGGGAGGCCATTTTGAAAATTTATTGCGATAGTTTTATTAACGTAGGTACCAGATTACTTACAATTTGTATGAGAAAACATTTTATAAAATTTGACTAACTTCTGCTGCGCAGATTTTTTTCTTCCAATACAATGAAACAATCCTTACATGAAACTGAGTCGATACGCATAAAAAAAATTTTTGATCAAAACTAGTCATTTTTATGGAGAACTCACGCTTGACAAAAAAAATAACTATGCCAAAATCATTTTCATACAAAATGAGCAAATGGTTCCAAAGACAGTTTTCCCGTATCTCTTATGGATTCGGATATCCCCATACTGTCCCATTTAAAAAAAACACCCTGTATGTCCAACGGTGGACTAATACAATACAATACAATTTATTCGTAAAGCCGATTTACATGTCAATAAATTTAAAAAATACAATACTAAATGTACCTATAAGAATAGTATAGATACAAATTTCAAAAATAATTTTAATTAATATAAATCAAGGTACCTTACTCTTAAGACAGCATAAGGCCACTGTTACCCATTATAGGTAACAGTAACCCTACACTGTCTCAAGAGTAAGTAGTTCGTTCACAGAATAGAAATTCTGCTCGATAAGCCAACAGGTTAATAACAGGTTGAGGTTGATGATGATGATGATGAAATAGACAATATTTATGAGATGATAGAGGGCCACATTCCTCATTTAGAAATCCTTTCCTCATTAGGTCACACTGTCAATCAATCAGGGCCAGTGGTGCTAGCTACATTGTTCTTATTACTTGGGGCTGGGGTGCCCTTATTTACCCTAGATCCGGCCCTGAGTGCAGCCAACGAGAGGGGTACGAACTAATTGGATGCAGGGAGCAACCGTTGCCTCCGCACTCGGGGACGCACCGACGAATGATTTCAATTACCTAATTAGATTTAGAGCAAGCATACCCAACTCCAGGCCCGTGAGCCGCAATCTTTTCACGGCTCGCTCCGCTCGACGGTCATCTACTACGGTCTTTTATTGTTTGAATTGCACATTGGTCCTAAAATAGACGTGGTTCGCTGGTATCACGTATAACTAAATATATTTTGTTGCTCTTTTTTCACTACTTATAACACTGCATTTTTGCGGCTCGTTTTGCTAGCCGTACTTTTTTTACCTCAGATTCCTATTTTTCCTCTAAAACACAGCACTAATTGCGGCCCGCTTCACTTGCTAGTGTCGTCTTTGACCAGGTTTACTGTCCACTCCCAGATCACTGATTTTTAGCGGCGCGCTTCGCTCGTTAGAAGCGGTAGGTACCTGCAGTATAGCCCACCGGTTGATTGGGATCGAAAGGCCCACTTGCAAAATCGGTTGGATACCCATGATTTAGACGACTACCAGTAACGTATTCTGCGTAGTACATACCCGACTGATTTCGGAGCACCTGCGGAGTAATTGCACGATGTTGCTATACTGTTGATGTTTATTATGATGAATTTAACCTACCTACTATAGGTTACCGTACCGGATCTTTAGAAAAAACCATCACCGACACAGATCTCCGAATTAGCAGGTTAAAGTTGAAATGGGCAGGTCATATAGCTCACAGAACTGACAATTGTTGGAGAATAAAGGTTCTCGAGTGGCGACCAAAAACCAGACGACGCAGTAGAGGAAGGTCCCCCTTTCGATGGATTAATATATACATTATTAAGGTCGCGGAAATTAGTGGATGGAGGCGGCTCATGACCGTTCATCATGGCATTCTATGGGGGAAGCCTATGTCCAGCAGTAGACTTCTAAGGCTGATGATTATGGTGATGACAATAGGTTGAACTTGGATAGGAATTAATCAGCTGAACCTGCACCTCGTCCTACCGTAGACACATCGTAGACCGTCTACGAAATTAGGTTAGCATGACTAAAAATTCTTAAAATATCAAGAAACCTACTAGAACCTACCTCCAGATCGTAATAAAATAAAAAATGGGACCAAATTACCTATCTGTTTATCTATCTGTTTTATTTTCTATGTATTTTTATCGTAGTTCTTGACAGTGTCGCTAATGCAGAATCGCTTCAGACCCACCGTACGGCCGTACCTCCGTTTATTCCAAAGTGTCCTACCAACAGTCCGATGATCAAACTGTTTGGACAAAAATATTACAAACTGTTAGCCTGACTAGTCGGACAGTTTGGAATTCTCTGGAGGTACGGTGGGTCTTTTAAAGTAAAACGATACCACCAGCTAATAGTGTCAGAATTATAGTTTTGAACCATGAAATAAACCGCCAAAATGCGTATGGGAGCGTGATAGTGCAGGGTAACTCTAAAAGTTTTCGCACAGATATACTGTTATAAGCTATGATAGTGAGGTAAGTAGGTCATCATTATCAGCCTGTAGAAGTCAACTGCTAGACATTAAGCCTCCCCATAGAATGCAACTTTTGTGTTTGCCATAATCACCGCGCTTGACAGGCGTATAATTATTGGTGATCGCAGTATCGGTGTTAGGTACTCAGGTGGATGCTGCTGCTCATCCCCTGGTGTACTCCTATAGTCGGCTTTTACGACATCCACCGGAGGAGAGAGGGGTATATTCCAGACCGAACATACCACGGCAACTGAACACACACGGCAAGGTAGCTAATACCTACCTATATATAAGTATAAGAGATAACTATAACTACCTACTAGATGTAGGTAGTTATCACGTTAGTAACTGATGGTTGCCGTTACATAAGCAGATGGTAACGTACCTATCATTTAAGTACCACCTGTCTAACGATAACGGATACTCGACACATGAGGCAGATTAGTGAAGTTATGTAGTATACGTTACATATGAATACATGATTCATGCTACTGATAAACTCATCTCAATCAAGATTAGTCTTACTGCATTAGTCACTGGGTATTTTACTGATAAAAATAAAATTCTTATCTCCTAGGCCCAATTCACACTGAGATGGCAGCAGCTACCGGCAGCCGGCACGGCAGTGTGACGGCAGGTAACGGACAGGTGCCGCCGTACGCGGCGGGCAACGGCGCGCGGCCGTACGCGGCGGATGGCGGCCCTCTTCGCTGCGCTGCCTTTTTGGAGGCGACGCAATCGTTTCCAGACCCTCAAGCGATATTATGTATTTTAGTAATGAAGATAAAGTTTAAAATGCTGTCTAAATTTTGCCACTGCAGCTGCTCGTCGCTGCGCTGCCATCTCGAGTTGAATTGAGTCTTTAGTCTCGCTTAGAGACGAACTTCTGTACTATTATCCCATTTCTAGCCATTTGTGTCCCATTGCTATGCAAAACCATTCTTTCCAGAAGTTACGAAACTGTGCTATGACCGACCAGTCCGTCAAAAACTGGACAGAACTGTCGAGTTCGTACCACTATCTACGTTTTGGTTTGCCGCGTCGTCTTGTTTATGGGAAAGGACGCCACTCTTGCATGTGCATGCAACAGACATAGCCAGCAGGGTTACTCACAGTCTCATTATATTCATAAGTTTAACACCCAGAATGCTGCACTCCATCGCACATTGGTAAACGTTGATATTGGAAACTTAATGATAATATTAAAGAACTCCCTTTTCCGCATTCGAACTCTATGGATGGTCCATTATGCGTGACATTTAGAGACTTCTGAACTATCCCAAAATGTTTTGTATCGGGCTATTCAAATCAAAGAATTTAATTGTATATGTGTATTATTTATTTGGAATAAACTTATTTTAACAATTAAGTTTTTGTTCTTGTTTTTGATACATCTGCAATATACGCGCAGTATAGTTATAGACTATAGATAGAGAATTCCGCACATATCGATACCAATTTCTAACTTAAATTATAGGAACATTCTTTTGGTTTATTTAAAAACTATTCAAAAAGAACAAGGAAGAAACAGGAAGTGCCGCAGGCTTTCTTCGCATCTTTTGAAAATACTTTTTGATATGCATCATTACTATATTAGAAAGTGTTCCTATACCACTATCAACCAATAGAATCCATTGCTGGATATGCCAACAAAATTCTAACGAAGTAGAACTTCTTGTGAAAGAGTTCGTCCGGGGAAGTACTACCACCGTACCTATTTCTGCCGCCAAGCAGTAGTGTTTGCATTGCTGTGTTTCGGTTTGAGGGTACGGGTGCTGGTGAAATTACAGGCACAAGAAACTTTTCATCTTTATGTCTCAGGGTCGGCAGCGCGCGTGTGATGCCTTTGGTGTTGCAGGCGTCCATAGGCTACGTTAACTGCTTTCAATCAGGTGGGCTGTATGCTTGTTTGCTTGCCAAGAGAAAAAAGAAAATGCCACGATGAACGGTCTCGACCAGACTGCCTGCTTCAGTAACAGTACCTACATTTAACATTTTCTACTACTATGTATCTAACTTATGAAAGTAAGTCGCGCATCAAAATCTTTGGCTTAAATTAACACATAGTATGGAAATGCAATCTTCATTCTTCATAAATACTTAATTTGTGATGATAATACTAACTCTCTGTATATCTGTGTCTCTATGTAGTGTTTAAAAACATTATGTAGTTTTAACCTTTATCACCAGAAGCCTTAGATTGTTCTTTCACAATCTCTCTCATCAGGACTTGAAGTTCTGAGTATATTTTCTCCAGCATTATCAACCGCGGTTTTGTGTTCTGTAAACAAACAATATAGATAGTTTCATATTCTTAGGGTTTATACCATCATTGTCATCCGACATCTACTGCTGGACAGAGGCCTCCCCCATAGAATACAATGTCAATAAATGGATAGAATGCAATTTACCATAGTCACCATGCTTGGCAGTCTTTGTGTGTGTCTCGATGCTACTGAGATAAACACCAACTTCCCCAAACACTCCCCGACGCCCTGTGCTTGCCCGCAGCGATCGACAGGGTTGTCATCTTTATGTTGTCCTACCTATTTACTATAATTTAGTATCTAAAAATTGAATACCTGACGTAAGTACGTACAGAACTAAATAAGAATCATACCATAAGTAGGTACAATTCCTTCAATAAGATGTAGCAAAAGCATTCATGACATTCAGAAGAAAATAAAACCACTTTTCTTTTTTTTGTTCATCATCATCATTACCAGCAGTTTTACAGACACAGCTGGATGAGGCCTCCCCCATTGAAATCACCACGCTTGGCAGGCAGATTGGTGTTATGTACTGTTGGGTGTTACACCTCTGTGGATGAACTCTGTGGCGCGGCGCTTGATCACCTGCGATGGAGGAGAACAAATACCTGCAGATCATACAAACATTTGTCCCTCAGCGGGAATCGAACCTGCAACCTCTTACATCTCAGCCAGCTACTAGTCCATTGAGCCACGGAGGTTGTCCTTCCTATATTCGTCGTTAACTATAAGTTAGTTAAAGATTATATACATACCTGAAACACGGGCACCAACTTAACTATATCTTGAGGATTTGATTCTGTATTAGGCTTCACTAATACTGTCAGGAAAAACAACACACGATTCTGAAAAAAACAAAATTATTTTATCAGAATAGAAATGAATTTTGCTTACTGTCAACATTACATTGAATAGAAATAATACATAAACAAAATAAAATACAGAGTTGGGCTGGTTTGAGTCAGGTAATCAAGTTAGCAGAAGGACAATGAAGAATAAACCTGAACACAGTGCAGATCTTATTCCCTTAGAATAGAATAGAAAATACTTTTTTGTACACCCTAAGATAATAAAAAACAAACAAAACATAACATGATAATTAAAAGTGCAATGGGTGGTCTTATCGCTTAGAACTGATTTCTTCCAGACAACCTTTGGATGGAAAGAGATGTGTAAGATTAGAAGAATGGCCAGGGTATGGGGAATGGGGGGAATTCCCTTATTGTCCAATTTAGAATTATATTACAAAAGTCACACCTATTTCTCGGTAGGGTAGGTAGAGACAACGGATCCTACTATGATTATGATCACATCCTAATACACCTCTTTCACTTCATTCATTCTTACTACATGCTCGCTTCTATGTTCATTCTATCTTCTATCTTCATGCATACCTCTATTCTGCTCTCCATCATCGACGCCTTCGACACACTTCAACAGTGTTGCCACCAACCCAAAGTCCTGCTCCATTACTTTAAGGAGCTGGGCTGGCTGGGGTAGTGTTAGCACAGTGGGACAATGCACAATACACCCCACAGTGGGACATCAGTGCAGGTTTTAACACCCCCGCTTAGAATTAGAAATAGATGCTCTCGCCGGTTGTAAAAAAATAATATGGAATTTTTTTGTACAGAAAAGGACTTACAACTATGCTGCCTTCCTTGTTACCAAGGTAACTGTTCCATTATTGTTTTATTGATAATGGTGAAATGGACAAAGTCAAATGTATAATTTACTTACCATTTTAATAACTTCGTTAATGATAACATCGTCAATACTGGTCCATGATATAAATATGTTTTCCTTGCCCCAAACATATTTCACAGAGCTTTGTAATCCCAAGGTTGGGATGACTAGAAGTGTCTCTGGAAACGTGTAATATTCAAATTAATGCTTGAAAGTGTATTCAGGAGTATTAGCAGCTGCTACATGGCTTAGACTGAGATTGTTTACCTGACTGAACACTGTGTGTAACCCAGAAAAACGCGAGAAAAGAAAATATTAGCGTTATGTAGGCAAACGCTGTGAAACTGATACGAATGTAGCTGAAAACCACAATATTGAATAAAACAGCGATAAATAGTGATGTTCTCGCCCAAGAGCTCCTGTTTCTCTCACTTTTGTACGTGATCGTAAATTTCCTCGATTTCGGTGAACAAGTCGAAATGTTCGAAAAATAACCCGTTTCCATCTTCAATGATAATTTTACCCCGTTAACATTATCACACTCCATTAAAGTACGGGTGTCCATCGCTAATATCTTGTTATAGTGATGAAATCAATTTGTCGTATCAAAACAAAAACGAATGTGCAAATAACAGTAAATAAGCGAACCATCGATCGAACGAAAACAATAAAATTCCGAAATTGATAGTTCACTGACACTGACACCAATAATAGAAAGCTGTAACCCATAGAAGAATAAATACACATGCAGTAACCACAGGGCGGTTGTTCTCTCAGAATCCTTATTCTGAGGTTGTTCTGGTAAATAACGCGTAGTCGATTTTTTGTAAATTTTATGTTCGGGCTGGGTCCTATTTGTCCAACCGATCGTAATAATGTGGAAAACCCTGACACCATTTAAACAAGCAATACATGAATTAGGTACCTACTTACCTATTATGAAATTATGATATTTTACACAGCAATTTCCATTGGTGTTAGTTTATAAGTAGTACGCCAACCACCAGCTGTCACAAACCAGGTTTGGCTGGTAGAAAATGCTGATAGCATTAAGGCCACCTATTTGTTACATTTTTTAATGACGGCGTTTTACCTGAAATAAAACGCTTATTAAACTACTTACCTTATTCGAAGCATATATATACTACTGAGATAGACATATACCTTTTCCTATACCTTTCCTTATGTTTCTAGTCCTGTAAAGCTGCCTAGCTTGCTCATGACGTCACCAGGGGAGAGGGGAGTGCACCTTTGAGGTTGCGCGCCCCGGTCTTGCTCATTGGTATTTACACCAGGCAGGAATTACACTATGCTTCGAATAAGGTAAGTAGTTTAATAAGCGTTTTATTTCAGGTAAAACGCCGTCATTAAACTGACTTGGCCTTATTCGAAGCATATATATACTACTGAGAAGTGTCTGTTATCGCCTGGTGATGCTCATGATAAATGCCAATGTGATGAGGAACAATGAAGGAAAAAAATAAAGAGTACTTATGTCAAATTTATTTGTTTTATTGAAAACAAGAAACTTTATTCGCTCAAATAATTATAATAATAAAAACAGAACACCAAATCACTGGTAAATAACCTAGGTACAACAACCATTCAGGTGTAGTTAGACACCAAAAATCAGTAGGTATCCGAGTATTATATTAGACAACAAAAAATCAAATGGCTCTTATTTGATGTACCTATGTCTATGTGACTGGGTTAAAGAGAGTAGTAATGCTGTTACTCCTAGATGAATCCAATACTTGTCGCTTGTAAAATTTCATGAAAGTGTTTGAGGACCTCCAATTTCCCCGGGCCAAAATATCTTCCATGGAGAAATTGTCCAGCCAATTCTTAGAGGCGACAGCGGAACGGATACTCCCAGGAGTAGCAGCAATACCTGCTTGTCGCATTAGGGTCTTTATCCAGCCTGCAATAATAGCCCTTGAGGCCGCACGAGCTGCACCTCTTGTGGTGACAAACAAATTGTGACAGTTAGCGTCTTGACGTCTAACAGCAAGTAAAGATACAGTCTGTTCAACCCAGTACACAGGATCTAAATTTATATTCTGATCATTTTTAAACAATTTCCAACCTGTTTGCCTATGGTCAGATGAATCAGTTTTTGACCCAAAGGCAGGCCACAAAGTTACAGAGTTATGGTCTAATGATTGAACATAATTACTAGTATCTACCCTAAGCAGAGTTAAGTCATGTATACGTTGGCCAGAACACAGTAATAAAAGAGCAGCGGTTTGACTCGATACATCAAAAATATTATCGTGATTAATTGATCTACCCGCGAGAAAGCATACAAAATCATCAATGTTCCACACTGGTAACTTACATGAACTAGGTTTCTTAATTGAAATTGATTTCAAAACATGCCTTACCAAAACATGATTGCTTAGAGCACCTGAGTCATTTACATTACAGAGCGTTGAGACTACAGATTTATGTAACATTATGGTATTATACGACAATTTGTATTTAATATGTAGGTCTGCTAAAAAACGGGCTAAATCCGAGCCCGACGGGCTATCAGGGCTAATTTTACCATCTTTGCACCATTCAAGCCAACGATTCCACGCGGGTTTGTATGTTCTGAGGGTAGAAGCACGCCAAGAATCTTTTAAAAGTTTTATTTGGTCATTATTCCATGAACTTTAATTTTGTGACCACCCCCACATTTCCATACTTCCAGGACCAGATCTTGGACACGGGGGGGTCCTGTAGTTACATCTACCAATGCCTGACTCAGGTTCCGTATCGTGAACGGCGGGGCTAGTGCCCGTGATTTCAGATCGCCCCGCCAGAACACTTTCTCCCAGCGTGGCGCGATTACCAAGTACATTCCGGAGGCTTGGTTTAAGTAACTCAGAACTCGGGGAATTAGAAATGGAGGCGGGAACACCCATGCCAGATTGAAATTCCAAGCAATCGAGAAAGCGTCGTGGGCTATTGCTTGCCTGTCGTTCTGATCTTTCGATACATAGTGAGGGACTACGTGGGCGTTGCTGGACGCAAATAGGTCCACCTGTGGGATTCCCCATTTCACGAATATTATCTTGGTGCACTCTGGCAACAGGTGCCACTCGGGAGCCTGGCGAAACCGCGACAGATGGTCGGCGTGGCTGTTGTACCTCCCCGGAATGTAGTACACGTTTACATGTATGTGGTACTGATCTACGAGACAAAAGATGTCGTATGTTATGTCCATCAATCGAGAGGATTTCGTGCCTCCTTCGTGTCGTAGGTATGCTACTACCGTGCGATTGTCGCATTGTATTGTAACTGTAGACTGTCTCAGATACTGGGCATGACTCTGAAGGACTTTCAAAATTGCAAGCATCTCTTTCACATTGCAATGAAAGTTCTGTTCGATTTCGGACCAAGGGCCCCAGAGAGACTGGTTGTCCAACTGGGCACCCCAACCCAGATCGGAAGCATCTGTCGTCAAAAAGTGTGACGCCGGTGGATGGTGTAAAATTGATGGATGTTGCAAGTTCTGAGCCCACCACCTTAGGTCGTTTTTTGCATCTACAGGTACAATATGAACGCCGACAGTGTTGTCCAGGTCTAACGAGTTTAGAAACCTCAGAAGCGTTCGATAATGCAATCTTCCTCGTTGGACAACAAAACTTGCAAAGTTTAGAGCCCCTATTATGCTTTGCAATTTTTTCACGTCTACCTTTCCTGAATTCAGAATTTCGAAAATTTTGCCCAACAATGAGGGTATTTTTTCCATCGGCAAACTTTTGAGTTTTAGCCAAGGATTCCAATGTATTCCCAGGTAAACCAGAGATTTCCTTGGGATTAAAACAGACTTCTGGAAATTTATTTGCCATCCCAAATATTGCAAGGTCTTTACGAGTAGACTCACGTGGCTTGATAATATATCTGGGTCTTGATGGGCTATAAGAAAATCGTCTAGAAAGACCAGAATTCTGACACCCTTGCCTCTCATTACTTGCGCAATCCAGTTTGTCAAGCTGGCAAACGTCTTCGGGGAAGTGTTGAGCCCGAAAGGCAAACACGTCATTTGGAGGAGCTGTTCTTTGTAAATGAGGCGCAAGAATCGTCTGTGAGACTCTGCCACCTTCAAATGAAAATAAGCCTGGGATATGTCCAGCTTGCACATCCAGTCTAAGGGCTGAATGAAGTCGGGAACCCTGAATACATTTATCAACCTGAATGGTTCGGTCAGCACGAACTTGTTTAAAACTTTCAGATTGAATATCGGGCGAGCCGAGCCATCGCTTTTTGCCACTAGAAAGAGGGTAGATACAAAACTTGGAGTTTGATCTGCAATTTCCAGAATTCCTTGATTCAACATCTTAATGACTATTGACGTCATTTCGAGTGACACGGGCGTGTGAAACGCTTTGTTGCTTAACCTGGGCATGATCAAGGGAGGTTTTTGTTGGAAGGGTATACGGTACCCTTGAATTATACGAATGAGAAATTCTAGTGCTTGCATTTCTCTCCAGTGGTCGACAAAATTCGACAGCTGACCGGCTTTGAATGACCTCATGTCAATACTTGCCTCTTTTGGCATTAAAGCCTGAAGGGGATGACCTTCGCTTATACCCACCACGCTTGGGGTTTTGATATTTTTGTTGGTTATGTTTAGCCCCGCGAGAGCGAAAGGAACTTCTATTTATTGTGCTACCACCTCGCTGAGAATAGCCGGGGAATGTATGCCCCGTGCATGTATCATGCCCTGCAGAATGTCCTTGCGAAGGATATTGTGGATTTTGGAAATTACCTCCCTGCGAGGGGGCGTTCCAGTACTGGCAACTGTAGCCTTGCGAAGGCATACAAGACGTACTGTAGTTTTTACCCTGCGAGGGTACACGTGGTTGTGGGATCGCATAATATTGTCCCTGCGAGGGACGTATGGGCCATTTTCGAACTTGCGAAGTTGAAGCTGTGGTACTAGATGATCTAGAAACCGGCCAAAAAGCCTTTTTCACACCACCAGCTTTTTCTAAAGCAATAACCAACTGCTCAGAGTTAAAAAGACTAACCTCCGAGGGAGGGATTTTCCGCAGTGATGCTTTGACTAACGGGTCTCGGACAGCATTAGTAACGCCATCTCTACGCATTTGTATAGTCTCGGCCCTATGGCCGCATATCATTTGTAAGAGGTCTGCTGAGACCTTGCTGAACTCACCGGAAGTGAAAATTTGATTGATCTTTTGATTTATAGCATCGATGTCGACGCTACTCTGATCCCTGATCCATGTCATAAACGCACAGAGCTCTTTTCGCAAGGTTTCTTTCTGCTGTAACATTCCGTAAGTCAATGAGGCATAAGCCCTTTCCGCATAACCTAAATGTTTCAACGTGTCATAAGGTCTAACCTCTTCATTTGCCTCGAGTTCGAAAAACCCCGGACTATGGTTGTAAAGTTTCTGTGTTTCCGCGTAGCGTACTTCACTCCAATCAGATTTATTGAAAAACTGAATTTCTTTTAGAATTTCTAGGTACCGTTCGTCTGTCTTTGGAACCACCGGTTCCTTAAGCCTCGTACCTACGTCTAAATCGCGTAAAAGATTACTATCTTCACACTCGATGTCCTCTTCTGCAAAGAGGGATAGCGCATCATCCGATTCATGCATGTTTCGTGCATGCGTGTTTAACTGATTGCGCAAATCAGCAATTTCATTTGTAAGCTTATCAATTTTTTGATCAGAATGGCGGTACTTACGTTTGCCTCCCTTTTTTTTGTTATAGTGGCGCCGTGCGCGTTTCCTCTTTTTTGATTTAGAGTCAGAGGAGCTAGATGATGAAGAAGAACTACTACTGCTACCTTCACTCTTACTAGACTTCCTCTTAGCCGTCCTGGACGGGCCAGCAGTTGGTTCCTCTAGCGGGACACCTGAGCTTTCGTCCATAATGAATAATTCACTAGAAACTTAATAAATTGTTCGACAATTTTATATAAGGAAAAAATTAAGTAACGGTCGGTATAAAAAGTTATTCACGTGAACAGCAACGACCGTCTCCGGCAAGGAAAAGAACGCCAATGAGCAAGACCGGGGCGCGCAACCTCAAAGGTGCACTCCCCTCTCCCCTGGTGACGTCATGAGCAAGCTAGGCAGCTTTACAGGACTAGAAACATAAGGAAAGGTATAGGAAAAGATATATGTCTATCTCAGTAGTATATATATGCTTCGAATAAGGCCAAGTCAGTTTAATGTAAGTATAAATAAAACAATGGCACTAATGTTCTCGTTATTATTTTCTCTAAAGCTTACTAACTAAACATAGGTATATTTAGAAGCGATTTAGATCAAAATAATGAAGCAAAACTACAATTTCAATGAAAACTGTTGACCCACTTTGTGTAAAGTCAATAGTGGTAATAAAGCTCTAGTACCATGGTTAAACAGCTCTAGTATCGCGGTAATACCGCTTTAGTATCCCAGTAATACCACTCTAGTGCCACTCTTATATCACAATAATACCGCTCTAGTATCGTAGCAATACTGATCTAGTATCGTGGTAATACCGCTCTAGTATCGCAGTAATAATACCGCTCTAGTGTCGCAGTAATACCGTTCTACTATCGTGAATCGTGATCATACCGCTCTAGTATCGTGGGGATCGTGGTAATCCCGCTCTAGTATTACGGTAATACTGTTTTAGTGCCGCTCTAGTATCTTGGTAATACCGTTCAGTGCGGGTTCGATTCCCACAAAACAACGGAGCAAAATGTTTGCATGATCTGCAAATATTTGTTTCGGATCTTGGTGTTGTGTTACCATCGTACTCATAGTTCCTGATACCCACGACACAGGAAATCCTATAGGGAGATGAAATCAGACAGGTATGTAGGTATAGGTATGTCATGTGACTGTTGGTTGTTATGTTACCAGCGGGAATCAGGGGATCACTTTAAATAAAACGGACATCGCGTGGTAGTTATCTAGGGATCCATATCTTCGGTATTCAACGAGATATTAACCAGCTGTTAACCTGTCATTTAACTATGAAATTGACCTTGAATGTGGATTAATCCTCGATCAATCAGTAGGTAACCATAACAACACGAAACATAAACAGACGTCAGGCTTCCTCGTTGCATCTTCGTGGTACTTTAGTACTATACTTATAAATCTGTGCTTCGTGGCTTTGAGCAAGCGTATATACCTACCTAGCGTTTAAGCTAACTTTTTCGAACTTAGTTTCTCTGCATCAGTTTAGGTACCTATTGGTAACGAAATGGATGGTGCAGATGATAATGCGTGGGTGTTCGACTCCCTAGTGGGCTTCCTCCACGGCCCAGTGTGGAACGTGCCTTTGCAGACGTTCATAGAAGAAAAGTCTTTACGTGAGTTACAGAAAAATAAACAGATGCATTTTTAGTGATTTTCTTTTAAAAATTGACGATTTTTTCAGCATTCGAACCTACTGACAACGGAGAAGTGCTAGACAGACCAGAATACAAGAAAATCCATGATGAATATCGGAATCTGGTAAGTGCTAGTATGGCCGATAAAGTGAACAGTTGTAGGTACCTACTACCTACTACAGGTAGATGGATATAGGGGCCCCCAGAAGCTGCATAGGTAACAATCAATTCAATTTACCCCGCTACGAATTTATCGGGAGGAACGAGCTCGTAGACGCAGGCGTGAAAGACGCGGAGGGAGCGTGCCGTGGATACCTACTCAGTGTGAAGAAGACCCTCGATTAGGATTAACCCGTTGGTGCCTTTACGATCATACACACCGTATTGAATACCGTCATGAATGGATGCATAGGTGGGCTGCGTGCAAAGACGTTCTAGACTTTAGCACGTAGCTAGAATCTAGAGACATCTTTGGCCGCGTGATATAAACTATCCTATCTCTATCTGCTTCAATATCCAGGTGGACGTTATGCTGGGCTCGTTCATGGATGATATTGGAATCACAGCAGATCAGTTCGAAGCGGCATGCAAACTCTCAGCCAGGGACTTGGCAGGACTGCCCACACATTTCCACAGGAGACTTTTCGAACAGATCTGGGCTGCGAACGACTACGAAATGTTCGTCAAGATGATGACTCATAAGAATGTGGAGCTTCAGTTGCAGGTAACCGTATGCCGAGATGTAGGTAGGTATAGGTATATTTGCCTAAGTATCTATATAGTTAGGTAGGTACCTAGTCCTTGAAAGCCATGCACTCTTGTGGTCAATGGCAGCTAAAACACAAAAAGGGGACCCTCGCAGCATAACGGTTAATTATGGCATAACTCCTTACTCTGCTTTACGACATCGGTACATGGGAAACAGAAGGGATCCTTAGGCCGGGCACAACACAGCACAGTTTATTTTATAAATTATGTTTTACAGGCATTGGAACTAATTGAAAGGAGATACGGTGTAATGCCCAATATTTTCTCATCAGACACCGAAGACCTTGATACTTCACGAAGTGACGAAAGCGATGGCTGGCCCGACTGCGACGATGTGATGACAGAACTAAAGAATAAGTCGGCATATTTTATCTTTAAATAAGTACCTATTTTAGATATCAAAATAAATAAGTTTATACTTTATTTTACGCGCAATGGACTACGTTTTGCTTGGGAAAAAACTGATTACCTACTTACATGATAAAACTTCAAACAAAGTAATTTGAGGAAGAGACAAGTAGGTAAGTAAGTAGGTATTAAGTATTAGCTCAAGGAAAAGACACGCTGGGAAAAAAAGGTTCACGAGCGGTGACCACGAAAAAGAAGACGCAGCGTAGGTAGGGTAGGCTCCTTTTCACTCAATGGCCCGATGATGAAGGTATCGTAGCTGTCGCAACAGAAATCGATGGAAGGAGGCGACTCAAGCCCTTTCGTGGGGACATTCTACAGAGGCCTGTGCCCAGATTGCCCAGAAGCCGTCTCTCTGAGTTTCTCTCGTCACTGGTTGGTGGTCTTTCAGATTGCAACTCGTAGATGATTTTGATGAAGCAGAGGCAATTGCAACAGTCCAACCGGCAGATGTCGTGGCAGAGAAGAAAAATCTTCTGTCGAAACTTCACAGTTTCGAAAAGAAGGTTGAGATATGTGAGACTACATTCTGTGTTCCTCATCCAGTGGAACTGAAGAAGACTGTTATTGAACCACCGAAACCCCCGCCTAGGAAGGTTGAAGTAAGTGCCTATACCTAGTTGTCTGCTCAGTCCTACCTACTCAAAAGTACCTACCATCTACACATCATTTTGAAAATGAACTTATTTGCAGGTAAGTGAGGAAGAAGTAAAAGCGCGCCAAGAGTATTTAAAACAGCAACGGGACAAGCTGCTCGCGTTGAAGAAACAAGTTCGTGAAAAGCGACTCGGAGCCGCCGAAACCGACGACGCTGCTGCAGGTGAATTTAATAAGCCTTCGCTTGGCTTTTATGTGCACCCACCACAAAAAGAACTGTGGTCTGAAGTCCCTTTCGCATTTTCTATTTTTCCTTATTAATGATCTGAAAGGTTGGTTTTGGACCCCATGGAGAATCCACGGATACTTAGGTACTTTTCTCCAGTAGGTTGTTCAGGTTTCTTATACACAGTATCTACATTTTTACCTTAACGTTCCTTACTTGGACTTGCAGGAAAATAGGTTTTCTGCAACTCCAAGTGAAATAATATGAAATATTCTTAGGATAGTGAGTGTCCGTGGATGCCCCTTGGGGCACTTCTGGTTCAAAGTGGAATGCTCATTCACTGTATACATTTTTTCCAGGAGGGGAAGGCTCTCACTCCAAAGCCAGGCCGCGATCAGCGCGCGCGGCGGCAGCTGCCCTCGCCGGGATGCCGGCACCTATGCCGCCGCCCGACGCGATGCAGCTACGTCGCGCGCTAGCTAGCAAGCTTAAGACTGAAGTGGTGGATACTAGCCTTTAGAGATACTTAACATGCTATCATGCCCTAGAACAAAACGGGCGGCGTAGGGTGTTGTTTTGGCTCGGACAGCATCGGTTGTTCAATGTTCATACTACCATAGATACGACGAAGAGCTTGCATTATTACTACAGCGGCAGTGCGGTGGTGTTGACTGTCAGCAACGGTTGTTCTACCTTAGATGTATGACTATAGAATTTATATGGGTATGCCGATATGAGATAAGTACAAAGCTGGCACTACTAGTACCAGAGACTAGTAAATACTACTAGTCTCTGCTAGTACTCTGATAATGATACTCGTAGTCATGAATAAGATAAAGATAAGTGTTGTGTGATATTGGAATGTTTGTTACTTGCGACTCTAATTTATTGTTTCATTGTATTTCTCTTTGTAGGTACCTAATTACATACTTATTATAATGATTGTCTGAATATTTTTGTTTCTGTTCTAAAACACTTCAAAAAATATGTCAAAATATGTTTAAAATTTTGCCATCGCTTACAAGAAGCGGCACTAAACTCTAGCGCTGATTGTTTTTGAGCAGAAGTCAAAAATAAGGTATCTTGGGGGATCTCTATCTCTATCTATCTTATACTAATTGTATTGCGTGCGTGACAGTAAACATGCGCAACAATCCCCTCCGCGTTTCGTTCAGCGCTAGACTTATGTGCCGCAACTATTGCATAACTTCAAACAGTGACTAGACTAAAATTTAAATAACGTTTATTAGTCAGAGTGGTTAGGTATATTAATAATTACTGAAAGAGCATAATTGCCTAGAAATAAAAACAAAATCATTTTGAATTACCTTATATTTATATTGCTTACTTAACTAGTGACATCATAATAATAGCATAAGCTTATTTATTTTACACAACTTGCCAATAGGTAAATCTATTTAATTTTATTCTGTGTATAAATTAGTTTATGATGGTCATCCACCTAGACAGATACAAAATAGTCATTATTACAGTCTACTTTCACCTAGAGCTTCGTATTTCATTTAGGGCCTCCTCCACCGACTCTCCATCTCGATTAAGTGCCGGGTAGCTTGTGAAGCTACATGAATGATAACATGATCCTAATATCTGTCATCTTACTCACGCTACTCGGCACCTACCTGCCCCCTAATAGTGTAGTTATTTCAAGGAATATAAGTATCGTATAAATCTAATTGACAGCTCGATGCTATTATAGCCTATTACACGTGGATTTGGCAGATTTACAAATAAAATTATTACACAAAACGTTATTATTTACAATATATTCTGACAAATTTATCCCACGCGTGATTGTGATCGCCTCGCTTTTACTGTGTAAGTGCACAATTGAGTGCTCTTGAGATATAAAATAAAACAAGTCCACCGCTGTGTGTGACCATCATACGTGGAAAAAGTGGTGGTAACAGAGATCAATAGTTTCATTTTGGATACATATTTTAAGTGATATGTATTTTAAAAGATGATACGTAAGTGTCCAGCTGATAAACCGTGACGATCAAGAAAATATACCAAGTCAACAAAATCTAATTAGTCACATGCATTCGAATTGTGCTTTTCGCCAATAAATAAATAAATAGTACTCATAAAAAGTAAGAAGTTCCAGCACATCTATAAAATGTCAAAACAACATAAGATTATGCACACCGTGCATCAGAAATTCACTAATTCTGGGACAATTCATTATAACGGGGCAAACCCTGTAGGAATCAATATGGGTTGAGTAAAAAGTACTTTTACTAAAAGGTTTTATAGTTCAATATAATGCTAGCCAGCAAAGAATTGAGGTGAGACATAAAGCTTTAATTGCGTTAATATACCATATTCATCATGCAGTAGACAAGCTACTGATAACAAACAAACATGGAAATATCTATATATATAGAAATAAATATCGCGATTTTGCGTTAGTATCGCAAAATCTCGAAAAGTATATGATAATAAATAATATATAAACTATAAGTATTCGCCTCTGTAAAGGGTTGGTTAAGAAAAAAAGAAAATTATGAAAAACCCACAGCAACAGCCGAAAAACCGAAATTGGTAATTTTTTTATGGGAATTGCCGCTTAGCAATATTCCCGTCACTCTCGAACACGCGTTTTTTAACATTTGTGTGACAGTGACAGTTCTAAGCATTAGTAAGTTCTGAATAAAGTAAACTGCTATTTATATCGGCCTTAGAAAAACCTGAAATAAGAGTGTTCCAGATATTTTTCCGATTCCTTTTCTAAAAAAAATATTATATTACACTTTTAGTCGTAGAGTTGTTCTTTTTCAAGGGTAGAATCACCCCAGCATGCATGTTCTGGACATGTCCTTGTAGTGTGGACATGTCACACTTTTTTTGGCCATCATCGGCGACATACACACAAATACTCGCGTTACCTGGTGAAAACAAAATCGACCATGCTAACAACACATGTCTATTTTTAAGGGCACACAGCACCACAAACAATTGCACGAAAACGCCATGCGAAGTGCTAGAAATTAACACAGTGTTCTAGCAAAGTGTAGTAGCAAGCATCTAAAAATTAATTGAAGATAAATTTTTAATTAGAAAATCTAAAATTATTTACATATACGAATGATTAACTAGGTGTTGTAAGTAATAAAATTATATGGTCATAATCAGATACTTTTATCACACACGCATTATTGTTGCTGTATAAAAAAAAGCTACAAACATAAGCGAAATCTGGAAAGTTTTGTTGAAAGTATAGAAAAACATAATACTGATATACCGTACACAAATTTTATTTCAACGCCACAATGACACTCGCAACTAGAGTCTGTACTGAATGAGAATAGACCCACGTCTATTCTCATTCAGTACAGATGAGAGTGTGTCCGAGGTTTATTTGTGATTTTATATTAGCAACACCGTCTCGTCATTGTAGTACGACTACTACACGACCTTGATACATGTAATGAATAAGTTAAATAAAATAAGAATCAAGATCTTTTTGCACAAACTCTACTCGCTTGTTGAGGCAGGTACTCTCATACATACAAGCTTTTCATGAATATTTAGAAAGCATTTTGTGCCAGCGTCCTCAAATCTGTGCAAAACATGCTTCAAAATACAATAAACAAACTTAGATAATAAGCTATGGTCGTATTTGTATGTATTTAACAGTAAATATACTTAGCGTAAAACACCAATCTAAGCCAATCAAGTCTACATAAATGGAAGAAACACGGTTTAAAATCAAAGAAGCACGGTTTTGAATCAATTAAGTAAGTATACAATAAAGTCTTATGAAATGGATCAGATGGGTTAAGTTAACAGTGGTTTATATGAAGCAGGCAAAATCAAAATTGATTATTTAAATCAAAAATTGATATCAAAATCATTCTGACGAGACGAGATTTTAAGAAACAATTTAGTTTGACAGCATTATAAATCTGGATCCCAAATGTTTTTAAAAATTCGAAAGGCTTTTATTTTTTTTATGTACTTTTAAGACTTATGTCCATTACTATCCTTACTTTTACGGGACCCTTAACGCATGACAAACTTTCAAATTAGAATTAATTAATAAATTTCAATTTCAATTAGTTAATTAATTAACTTTAACATTCGTCTAATTGTCTACTTGCCGTCAATTGTCTTACAAACATAAAGTGGCCCATAAGTGGTTGGTGAACGTAAGGATTAGATTAATATAATATTGAGTTAGAGTGGAAAAAACCTTTCGTTTACAAATAATTTCGGAAAATATACGAATACTACAAATGTGTCAGTTATAAAAGTCAGAGTTTGTTGCTTTGCTTCTTCTAGGTTTGGTCGCGTTAAAACAAGAGTAATTTTAGTTTATAAGATGATTCAAAATTATCTTAGTGATTTCAATGAATAACATAAAAACGTTGCTTTGAAAAGTACTTAACAAGCGTTGGCCACAATTACGCATTGATGGACTCACGTATCGGCTCGCTACGCCACCGCCGTGCGCCTGGGCACACATTATCACGTTCGTCCACTAACGTCTTATTTGCCGGCCGCTGCAGTGGTGTACTATTTTGATCATCAAAATTCAGGATCCAGATAAATATGCGTAGGTTAAACATAAAATTACAGGAAAAGACAAAATTATATCAAACTACTCTCAACAAAATCAAATGTTGAGCTTTTCTGAGATTAGTACACACAAAACAATATTCATGATAATAAGCGCACACAAACATGTAAATTTAATTATGGAAGTCATAAACAAGTATATATTTTACCAAAATATATTTTATTTTACAAGCTATTGTGATTATGAGTAAGAGATTATTCTATAACTACTTTGTTACAAATAAGTCAGTTTATAAAAAGAGCAAGCAGATCACAAATATTGCTATCTCATAAAAGCTCAACTCCAATAAGGAATGAAATGAATTGTGCAAAAGAAACAAAAATCTAGAAAATATTACGACTAAGTAAATTTTTATTGTGAAAATTAAGATTTTTAGATGTAAGACTAGTCTGAATGTGACACAGCTAAGGCTGTTCATATTAGTTTTAGTTGAAACGTGAAGCAAACAGATCAATGCAAAGTGAACCTTATTCGTATGCGAGTAGAAAACTTAGGCCTTTCGCACATTACGATACTTGCAAAATACTCCAGTTGCATAACAATAGAATACTTGTTAGCAACTCGAAGTTCATACAATACGCTATTGAAAATAAACAAAATTGTATCATTTGTAGCACAAACTTATACAATATACACACGTCATGCTCCGCCGGACTCATAGGATACCGGTAGCAAAGTGTGCGAGTCACCATTAAAATGTATGCGAGATACTCCGCGACGACTCTCGAGACTCGTGTAGGATACTGTTGGGTAAGATCGAATATCTAACGTTATCGAGACGCAAGCGAGACGATAGCTTGTGTCAAATATTAGCCAATTACATTAGAGTGCATTGAAATCTTTATAAATTGATTGGTTAATATTTGACGTTTTACATCGTCTCGTCTTGATAACGTTAAATATTCGTACTTGGGCCTCTGGTCGCTTGTTAGTATCGTAACGTGTAAAGGGCCCAAGGCTGTAATGGCGAAAGAGACCTTCGAGAGACTATTCTGTAATTTTATTTTATCATTCACTAAGATTGTCAAGTCTCACTGTCTGTTCATGTCGTGTTTACACGGTCACGTTAATTCCTTTTTGACATAATGAAGTTCCATAAATGATGACAGCTACTTGAACACATACAATCCATTATCGTGGGCCACATGAAGTACCTATACCCTGATTTTTAATTTCAGACAATTTTTGTAAACAAAAAAATGTCAAGATATGCCACTGTGTGTATAAGTGTCATGTATGTGTGTCATATGAGAATTTACACGTATGCTACACAATCATGACACTTATACTCACAGTGGCATATCTTGACATTTGTTTGTTTACAAAAATTGTCTGAAATTAAAAATCAGGGTATAGTATGGACTTATTCCGCTTTTACGAACAGAGACGTCGTCCATTTTTATTTTATTTTAATTTCTATTGATTTTTTTAGTAATATTGTTTTTTTGGTGGTATTTTAACCGGTGTAGCTTATTTAAAGAGCATGTGGTAGAACAATAACATAAGTGTGTTGCGTGTCTTTTCAAACGGGTGGAAATTGACAACCAACATCAACTTTAGTGAGAACTTTGGTAAGACTGCCACCGTTTTACTAGAACATGACATGATTGAGACTTTAACGACTTGACCTAATTTTATCAAAATAATAAATCTTCTGGACACTGGCAAAATTTAGACATAACTAAAAGAAGTATAGTATTTTAATTAAGTGGCTGTCATTCTTGATGAAATTGATTGACTTCCATAAGTCAAAAAGGAATTCTAAGCCTCTGAGCAATTACAATTGCTCCGAGTTCTAAGCATGGCTGTATTGACACAATCTCAACTCGTAATAAAGTTATATTTGAACAGAACTTGGCCGTAGCGAGTAAAACTTCCATCACATAATGATTTACAACAATTTTCTCTCATAAATACATACATTTTTACACATTCACATCGCTTTCTCTTTCCTTTTCCTATTATTTCTATGTCCCCTCTCATATTTTCTTTGTACTTTTCGATTGAAACCATTGACAAAAGTAACCTAACCTTTAATTAAATATACCATTGAATAAAATGTTGTTCTACACACGGATGCCATCTGTTATAATTACGCTACTAGGTACGAAAGATTTCATACTTCATCTAATCAAAGTAGAACACTCAAGTGTTAGCACTTTGTATTTACAACCCAGCTATGGGTAGATAATTATTATGGTGCGTACCCCATTTTAGTATTCAACTGCAGACTGCGAAATATTTCACTCGTTGTATCAAAACTATTTAATTTAAGGAAAATAGTGATTGCTAGTATTCAAATGTGATTAGTAGTTTATGATAGTTTTGTGCAGAATATCCAAACAACGTCAATAGAGATTATTTTAGGGTTCGATTTGACCTACAAGCAAAGCATATCAATGATTTTATACCCTGATTGGGTTATTTTGTAAGACAATCTCATGTTCTTTGACCACAGCAGCCGAATTTCACATTATCTGCTCTCTGTAGTAAAAAACAGAACATACAGGGTGTCCTATAATATGAACATAATCCCGAAAGGGGATCACTCTATCCTAAAGATACAAGGGGACGTTTGTTCTACTAAATAAATTATTAAAATTTTAATTGAAATTCCTCTTTTTTTTGGGAAAACTTGTAAATTTTAATGGGCAGAATCACCCCCTTTCGGGATTATATACATGTTTAGAACATCTTGTATACCGCGTTACTAACAATCTCGGGATATCCTTGAATAGTTAGACTCAGACAAATGTTTGCACAGGTTGATGCATCATAAGTTTGCGAAGTTATGTTCGTCTTATTCATTCTGATAATGAGTAGGACAAAGACTCCTTCGCTAGCCTTAACCAGAGATTAGGGCACGCCGCAGAAACTGACTGCATTCTCTGGCGCTTTCTTTTGTAATAGCGTTATACCTAACGCTGACAAGATTTTTAAACGGAGTATTTTAATTCACTCCTATACTAATTGTTTTGTATTAAAGGGATTTAACGTTATTTTACAGTAAAATAAACTCATTGATTAAAATTTTTGAATGAGCTTTGTTTTGTACAAATAATTGTACTTTATGAGATTCAAAGAGCGAGAGAATGCAGTACAACTAAAGCCCGCGTAACGCGTATCGAAACCCCGGAATGCTATCCTGCACTCCGCATACGCGTGATTATGGCGCGATCAGAACCACGAATGTGTTTATCGCGCGATCAGAGCCACGAATGTGATTATCGCACAATCCGAACCGGAAATATGATTAACGCATCAAAACCGCTAACGTGACAGCTCCGCAATCAAAACCACCGATATGCCAATCACCTGAGGGTATATCTCACTGGGTCGCACAGTCACAGTCACAGCGAGGCGGGCGGAGCTTCGTTCCTCTATATTCCTTGAAAGCGGGTGGTCGACTACGCGAGGCGCGGCCGCTTGGCGTCGCGCTCGTCGCTGCTACTGCTGCTGCTGCTTGTACCGCTGCCACCATCCTCCTCATCGTCCGAATCGCCATCGTAGTCGACAAGGCCCTGCAATTCAGACATGCAATGTTTTAGTCTGGTCTTTGTCGCAGGTTCTCGATTGACGACCACGAACCGAACGACGCAGTATAGAAAGGCCCCCTCGCCGCTCGATGGACCGACGACATTTTAAAGGTAGCAGGAAGTCGGTGGATGGAGGCGGCTCAAGACCGTTCGTCGTGGCATTATGTGGGGAAGACATAAGTCCAGCAGTGGATGTATACAGACTGATGATGATGATGAGTATGCGCGGAGAGAAATGAAATAAGCTTTCTATGATTTTTATTTTATTACTAGCTGCACCCCGCGGTTTCACCCGCGTGAACAATGGTGATGAAAAGTAGCCGTTGTGTTAATCCAGGGTATAAGGTATATCCAATCAAAATTTCTTATGCATGGTCCGACACGCACTAGCCCAGTTTTTTTAACATGCTCACTTTGAGTGACACAATTAGCACGGTGTGTACGCAACTTTGCGTCGGCGACGCGATCGAGGTGAGCGACGGTGAACGGGTTATCCCCCCCTCTCCCCCGCCACCAGGCAGAGCGTGCGGAGCGACGAAGACGCTAGTACCCGTCTCACGACCTTCGAGCGTGGTCGCGGTTGGTGCTCATGAAGGACCTCTAAATGGTCAACGAAACTTCAGCAGGAGAATAGTAAAGTACGTGGTGTATAGTCGGTAATTTTTTTGAAATTCTATTTGATAAATTTATTTTACTTTGTAACACATGGATACTCTTGGATTCGTCAAATTATAGCTTGTTGAATAGCCTGTGTCTTGGGTATCACTACCTGTAGCATGGTACGACAACACTTAGACCCAGAATAATTATTTGCAATTCATGCAGTCCCGCAGCGGGAATCGAACCCGCACAACTCGCATCTCAGCCGCCTACTCACACGCCCGCCACGGAGGTCGTCTAATAAAATCTGCAACATTGACATATTTCTCTTACCAAGCGGGCAGCAGAAGCCAAAATGAAAACTGATAAACAGCCCTAATCCATTAAAATAAGCATCCAAACTAAACCTTTAAATAAAGTTATCAAAGAAATGCGATATACATTTGTGTCACAGTTCTTTGCCAAAAAATAAGTTTTTTTTTCCAATATGATAATTAAGTCTATCTGTGATAATGATAATGAAACTTGTTATCCGATCCGTGAGTTGATCAAAATGATACCCTAACATGAATAGTCCTACTATTAAACATCGAATTCCGTTGTCCACCTTCTGTCTCCGATACAATATATGGTATCATCGTAACATGACTTTTAAACTAAATGTTTGAAAAATTCAGCTCAGTCAGACAAGGAAGTGGTTCAATATCAGCTTACAAGCCTTGAAACAAACAAATGTACGACAGTGAAGCAGATAAAAGCGTAATATAAACAAAAAACTAATTAGAGGCACCTTGGCGCTAGTTTAGAGTATCTAAGATCAAAAAAATTGTTGCGACGTCCTGGATCAATCTGAATACCCAAGAACTGTGGCCAGTTTGGTATTCTAAGATTTTTTTTCTTTTAGACGCGCTGCAATTTTCCAATTTGAATACGCAAAGAACTGTGACCAGTTTAGTAACTAAGAAAAACAGATTTTTAGACGCGTCGTAATGGTACAATCTGAATACCCAAAGAAATGTGACCAAATTATTAACTAAGAAATATTTGTCTTCCAGACGCGACGTAATGGTACAATATGAATACGCAAAGAACTGTGACCAGTTGAGTGGTCCATTCGTGTGTGTTGCCCCAGCACAAAGCGAAGTACGGCAGTGAGGGAACTAAAAGTTTACCTTATTGAGTAATCTGGGCTCGGATACCTGAACGTCAGCGTGCGTCGGCTTGGCCGGGCTCGTCGTGAGCAGTACCCGACTCGGACCGTTCGCAACGTCCGCGCTCGACGAGCACACTTTCTTTTCGACGATTTTGCCTGTAAGAGAAAGGATATTGATGAGAGACAATGCTTGAAGGAGTAAACAATCTTTTTTTTTACTGCTACTATTGTTTTGTGAGTTCATTTGTTCCGTGGCCAAATCATTGTAAGGATCCGGAAATAGTCTGAGATCACACATACCGATAGCATCTAATGCGTGGTGTGCATGCGGGTGTGGGTGCGGCGTCGCGGCGTCTAACGGCGCTTCATCTTCAAGTTCATCGTCGTCATTGAACCACATCTCTTCCTCCTCGTCGGGTTGCCGCGCCTCGCGTCTGTACCGCGTGCGGAGAAGTGAGGGCACCACCGCTTCTGTCACGCCTACACTGCCGCTCACTGTAAGGAATGAAAACCTTGTATTAGCCTGTGCGTTGATCCAGAGGCTTGCCACTTGAGCTAAGCGATCTAATCCTCCTTCAAGGCTGCCACTGAGGACGACAAGATGGGTATCTTTTTGACCTACATCAGCTCCCAGCTCACCTTCGCGGCTTGAAAACCAAGAAGCGATCGCAAGCGCAGCAGAACATCGCCCTTGGAGTGTGCACAAGAGCAGGCGCTACTTCAAGAATTGAGAACTTGGTGGTGCTGTTGGCGCGTCGTATGTACAACATAACCGCTCCGACAACAATCGCCACATCCATCTTAATGACATTGCTTCACTTCACGCACAGCCACTCGACGTATAAACACCTTGACGGCCCCTGCCTTACTCCCTGTATGAGCGTAGTTGGGGTGGTGCCATCACAAGTTCAACACAACTATCAGGGTACTAGAGTAAATGAAGTTAACAGTATTAAATTTCTAGGATTAACAATTGACAATAAATTAAATTGGAAATTTCATGTTGACAATGTCTGTAGTAGGCTTCATCAATTTGCGTATGCGCTTTTCAAGTTAAGTAGAGTTACAAATGAGTCAGCGGTACTTACAGCCTATCATGGACATGTTGCGTCGATCCTACGTTACGGAATAATATTTTGAGGTAACTCTACAGAAAAGTTAAGAGTCTTTAGGGCACAGAAGCGCTGTGTAAGGGCCATTTGCAGTCTACATAAGAGGGACTCGTGTAAGGAACACTTTAAAGAACTAAAAATTCTAACTACAGCTTCATTATACATAAGCGAAATTGCTGTATTTGTCAAGGCCAACCCAGAGTTATTTCAATGGTTTGCAGTTGGAAGCCGCCTAGAGGGTAAATGTCGAAATGTGTCATGTAGAACAAAATGTCTACGCAAGAGTGTGTTTTGTATGGCACCTATAATTTTCAATAGCGTACCGCCTTCTGTCCGAGCTTTACCAAATCTAAGTGCTTTTAAAAGAAAATTAAATGATTTATTGACCAAAAAAGCATATTATACAATTGAGGAATTCTTGTCTGACAGTATTATAATTTAATGGTATAATGTATCGAATCTGACCTATCTGACATTTTTAATTTTTTTCCGTATTTTTGACATTTGATTGATTTGATTTTGATTTTATTTATAATGTGATTTGATTTTATTAAAATGATTTTAAATGTAGGTACCTTTACCATTTGCATGCCGAAATTGGTAAAACATGGCTTGTTCTCCTTAAATTATTTGTCACCTTTAACTATTTACCCATGTTTGTGAATGAATAAATGATTATGATTATGATTATGATTACAAAAGCCACAGAAGCCGGAAGGCATCTGGGCAATATCCTGTGACCTGGATGTTTTAGCTTCCAAAGTAGAAGCTAGGGTAAACAACAGCACCAGTAAGAGGCACTTACCCGCGGCTCTAAGAACTGAGACTCAGTTTGATGTTGAAGATTCTAGCAGCCAATTGTAACATGTTTTTAAACAATTTAAAATTCCTACTAGGAAAGGCTGGACATTACATTTCTACAGAATGCTGCAGTCTACTAGTCCTATCTTTTTCTTTAATCACTGGTCTTTTCCTGGACACATCTCTGAAAAGAGCGTATGATTGTGAACATTGTTCGCGAGAACCATTGTGGCAACAGGACACAAGAAACCCCCCACGCGTCCTTTCGTGCACAGAGTATAGTAGACTACAATAGATGATGAGATAAATAAGAAGAAGGTTACCTCGATCCCTTTCCTTAAGCTTGTCTTGATGTTGATCGTACCGCGTTTTTAAAGCCTTAAACGTCTGTACGTATTCGACATCCTCCAAAATCTTGCCGTAGTTTTCGACGACGTGTGAACAGAGTGACTTGATGTCTTCCAGCTTTATGAACTCAAATAGTTCTAAAATGGCTGAATCTAGTAGATTGTACCTGAAATATTGGAAGAAAACAGTTTAGTATATTTGGCTAATAATTACCGATCGGGCGATGATCAAACTCTTTGGGATATTATAACATACATACATACACACACTAGGATTCCCTGTGTCGTAGGTATCAAGAAACTACGAGTAGTACCATGGTACCACAACGCTCAGACCCGGAACAAATATTGGCAGATTATGCAAACATTTATCCTGCAGCAGGAATCGAACCCGCACCTCTTGCGTCTCAGCCGGCTAATCACCCACTGTGCAACGGAGGTCGTCAAAAATCTATAAAAAACCTAATGTTACTCATAAGTGCGAGTTAATGTTTAAAAACTAAAAACCATGAAAAATAATTAGCTACAATATTTTGCTATAAGCTTAGAAAAATATAACCACGGTTCTCTAAGCGATTAAAACTGTACAGCTACATTGTGATGAATTAAGATGAAATTGTTTTGAAGTTATGGGAGATATTTTGGCTGCATAGGCTTGGAAAAACTAAAAGGCTGGTAATCTTGCAACGCAGCAAAAAAATATTACAAAAACTATTTAGATTGCCTAATCTACAAGATTAGGAAAAGAAAGCCTTTTTGTAAAAAAAGAATGAGTTCAGAAAGTCTTCATCTCGATTTACGTGCAATTTCTGCTGATTATGACTTTAAGGTAGAACTGACGACATTGTGACCGTCGGTGGATGGAGATGGCTCAAGATTGTTCGTTCTGGCAAGCTATGGGGGAGGTCCACAAGTTGGCGTTAACTGGCTGATAATGTGATATGAGCTGGGTCTATACCAACCAGCTTGTATTTGTTCAAGATCTTACCTGCCATTGTTTCTTAGGAAAGCGTCGACGACGGGCGCCACGAGGTTGCCTTTTATGATGTATCTGTTGTAGTACTCATCCTTTAACGCAATGATCTTCCTCATAAATCTCAATGCGCCCAGCACTAGGAAGGTGTGCGTTGACCTCATCAGCACTAGGATCCGGCGAAGCAGATCCTACAAATGTAACAACAAACTATGTGAAAAAGTACCATGGCCTAGCATACCCGTGACACTGTCTGATGAGCTGAATGAGCATCAGAGACACAAACATCGATTTTTGTTTGGGAATTGAGGTTTGCAAAGTGACCACTACAACTGGTGGGCATCATCACAGGACACTGTGATCTCAACCACCATCTGCTGAAGACAGGGGCTACGGACAGTGGGCTATGTCGTGGCTGTCTTACTTGTCTGCTCGTGGAGGATGTTATATTGTACTGCACAGCCACAAATGAAGCCAGGAAAAAAACCAGACTCCAGGAGCTGATAGAGTCCTGTTTAACTTCGTCCATTACTCATTCAGGAACTCTGGAACAGTGCTGCCATCAACCCAGAGTCCTTCTCCGTTATTTTAAGGAGTTGGGCTGGCTGGGGTAGGGTTAGCAGGGGGACAATGCACAATACACCTCAATGCGGGAAGTCAGTGCAGATCTTATCTCCCCCATTTTCAATTAGAATTAGAGTTAGTGACCACTAGGGGCGCTCATCACTATCTCCATAATAAATCTGTCTCACGCCACCGGCCACACCATACGTCCGTGTCTTTGGGTCATATTTAAGTAAGTTGGGTCATATTTGCTGAATAGACTACAATCCCAGTGTTTCGATCCAGTCCATGGTAGGATCGATGCAGAGATTAATATTTCTCCACGTGGCATGCATATACTCACCGCGCGCTGCCTGCTTACACTTAACTTTAATCTAAGAATATCTAGTAGTTGGACAATAAGACAAGAATTTGACACAGAATGATGAGCTGAATGAATAATAACAATAATAATATAATAGTAATACTCACAATGTCAAAATGTATCAAAACGTGATGTGCATGTGCTCACTTTGCACTGCAACTATAATTTGTCTGAGCATGCCCGAATGAGAGGCATTTAACGCGACTTTGAGCGCAATATAAGAACCAATATCACTTCTACTTGTAGAGTTATCATTAATATTTATGTCCTAGGCCCTGTGAGCCATCCTGATTCATGATAGAAAGGTTGCAGGTTCGAATAAATTATAATGGGCGTGCTTAGGACTTTTTACAATTGAGTAATTAACGCGTGAAAATGTGGTTCAAATCATAGTAAGACACGATCTGCCCTAGAACCATATTATGAAGATGTATCAAAAACGAGTGACCATGTGAGATGCATCCTGGATCCTTTTACCACACTGATTATTTCTACCACAATCTAAGGCTCTTTTCAGGGCTACATACCTCAGAGACACCAACAAAGAGCCACAACCACACCACACATCCACACACCAGTGACAGATTTTGCCAGATTCTGTTTCATCTCTGTTTTATACACACATTTCAAATAAAATCATACCAAGTTGGCTGAAAAACAAAGACTCATTTATGTTCAGTCTACATACCTTATTTAATATGCAGGTCTTGATATGGTATGTGTGATGTTCCACACAGAAAGCCAGAAGTTCCAACACTAGACCAAGTAGCTGCACAGTGTGGTAGTCCTCTTTCAGTGGCTTTTCTCCAGTAGTGTTTGCGAGTAGTGGTGCTGTGGACAGATTGATAACTTGTTTTAGATAACTGTTGCTATTAACAATTGAACTATTTCCAATTGAATTGAATTGACCTTCAATTAACTCTTACAAAACCTGACTTGATAAACTTTTAAAAACAGTGCAGTGCAGTACACCTATATGCAACTGGTCAATAGCTTCTTGAATGATTTTGTTTAAGCTTTTGGGGTTTGGTTTAGTGTTTATTTATCTGAATAAAATGTGCCTGGATTCACAAACAATTGAACAGTCAATTACACAATATTACAATTATTTTTGATACACTAGCAGCTATTCCCCTCCTTCCAGACTAGATGTCCTCTGACCTCTGAGACCTCTGTGTCTGATGTGAGACCTCTGTGGCGCGGCGGGCGAGTAGCCGGCTGAGATGCACGAGGTTGTGGGTTCGATTCCCGCTGCGGGACAAATGTTTGTATGATCTGCAAATATTTGTTCCGGGTCTGGGTGTTATGGTACCATGATACTCGTATATCCTAATACCCATGACACAGGAAATCCTAGTGTGGGATCAAGACTACGTATGTAACTGTTGGGTGTTATGTTATGTATTGAGCTGAAGCATGTGGTACATCATACCTATCTGAGCAGTTTTAAATGTCAAACATATTTTTCTACTTTTGTCAGGATATTAGTATCCTTTTTCGACATTGTTAGTTCTATTATACACATCACAATACACATTCTTTTATGTATTTGTATGATCATTGCCATATGTTAGTTACACAATTAGGCAAGAAGTGAAAACTATCAGGAGAGACACTTTGAAGTTATCAATGAGCACTCACCTATAAGCGTTTGTATACTGTGTTTGTAGAAGAAATTCAAGAAGTCTGCCTTTTCACTTTTGTTGACTGATGCAAGCATACTTTCAGGGTCCAAGAGTATACGTAGAACGCCCATCAGTTGCACTGCTCCCCCTAACTCAGGGTCTCGATCACGGAGCATTTGTTCTATGACTATGTTTAATAGCATTTGCTCCTGAAATGATAACATAAAAGATTAGTTAGATTATCATAACATTGAGGTCAATATTTAACCTTGGGCAAACAAAACTTACCTCCTCTGTATTATTCGCTTGCTGGAGTGTATAATCCCTCACTACTGATGGTGAAAACTCAACAATGTATGTAAGTATGTCTATTGATGCTGTCTTGGTCTTTTGATCTTTTATTCCTAGCGTAATCTCCAATGCGGGCAGGATCCCCAGCGTAACTAATGTTTTATAAAACGCATCCTTATCCTGTGGTTGTAAATTTTGTGAAAAATTACAGAACTCCTTCAAAAACAACACCAAATCTCGTCGCTTGGTATCAGGTGTCTTACTATCCATAAGCATCTTAAACAAATCGGTTAAAAACTTTTCATCTTCTTCGATAAGCTTCACTATTTCTACCTTATTGAAAAATATAAAACTGGACAATGTACTTAAAAGATTATCCTCAAAAACTGTGGGTGTGGGTAGTACAATATCTTGTATGTATTGGACTCTGTATGTCTGATGAATTTTAGCTAGGAGATCTTGGTTCTTGATAGGAATGGCTTCACGGAACTTAGCAAGCTCCTTTAGGTATTCTCTGTGCTTTTTGGGCTGTGGCAAGCCAGGATCATATTCCAAACAGCCCACCACATCAAATATTGTATCATCAGCGAACATTGTGTCAAAGAGTGTGTTTTTGTTGAGGAGAAATATACTTTTGAAAATCTCATAGAGATGATGCAATCCTTCAATGTTTTCAATATCCTCGCACATGTGGAAGAGATTAAGGAGTTTCTTTATGTAGTGTTGGCTTTCTATTGCAGCTGCCAGTTTGTCTTTCCTTGCCGGGGATACCAGGCAACTGTTCACTAGCTCACTGATATCCTCCAAACGACCCATCTCACATGCTGGCAATTCCACAGGTTGTATGCTATCTGACATCTCATCAAATCTTTCATCTTCAGACTCTTCAACAATATCTTGTGTAATTTCAACTGACGGATCCTTTCCTTGTACCTGGAAGCAGATTGTCATCATAAGATACAATTACAATTAAAAATGTACAATATAAGATAATCAATTCACTTTATATAAAGTATACAATGTATAAAAAGTTTATTTTCTGTCTGAACAGAATCAGATTGCAGAACTAAACTCAAACTGATAAGCATGGATTTTTGGAAGAATGATATTGCTTGAGTCTTGACTCATGCTTGAGCACAGTTCTGGAATATGGGATTAGATTTTAGAAAACATGCTGACAACTACTAGCTACATGATATTTACCTGCAAAAGTAATAAACATACCTGACAAATCTTTTCCCATATTTCATCGCAGCCTGCTTTTTCTTGAAAACTTAATGCTAAATCGAAGTTGTCGCCTTCAGACCACACTATCAAAGTGTCCTGTTGCTTTTGATAGGCTGTATCTGGTTGTATCTTACTTTCTAGAAGCAGGGATCCATCTGACTCCGCTCTCACCAGCAGTGATGTTCCTTTTAGTCTCTCCACATAACATGAAGACACATGTCCTGTCCCTCTGTCATCCCACTGTCTGTCCGCGTTTAGAGCGTATAGCTTCACTCTTCTTCGTGTGTCTGTCATGATCTTCAACGCTCTACACACTATGTACTCAAATAATGAATCAATTATTATGGCGCTAATCTAGTGCACCTAACCAATAGATCACTTATCTCCCATTTGTATAAAACATATAAACTTCTGAAACAAGAACGATGTAAGTTAGAGAGGAAGAGGCGAATAATAAAGAATATAATTACCGTAATTACAATCCATCTTGTTCTTGGCTTTTGTATGAAACACACCTATGTTATCTAAGAGAAGGCGGCACCGCTATATTTTTATTGATAACTGTAGCAATAACAAGTTTGAACGTTCACACCAAAATACATTTTGTAATACTTTACAATGGAATAATCACTTATTATCGGAAATCACAAACAAAACAATACTGATCGTATGACTTTCGTTACAGCATAAACACTTATGTAATTGTGTAAATATCAATATGGAACATTTACAGACGTTGAAAATACTCAAATTACGCGATATTTACCGGGATAAACATGATAGAATCGTCAAATTGACGTACCTTCAAAATAGTACAACATCAAATATTCGCCATATTGGATTTACAAGTTTCACAACAACGCTTTTATTATTGGGGTTCTCATGTCAATGAAAACAGCGCCAAATTTAAATAAGTTATTTATGCGATTTATTGTGAAAATTAAAAATGTACTGCCGTGTAAATGCTCTAAGACTGCCATCTACCAAGATGTGCATAAACTATGATTATTATTATTAGAAAGAAGTTTTTCAATATTATTTATTTCTCTAAGTTAGGTACCTGCATAGAGAAGGACGGATTTTCACGGCCGTTTCAAATCATGCTTTCAGCCTAAGCTTTCAGCTTAGAAAATAGGTGGCGCTGCTCTGGACATAGCTGTCAAGTGTCAAAATAAAGTTAAATGTCAACATCAACAACGTAAAATATTTTCATTTCATTATATTTATTTTTGCCTAATTCTAAAAAAAACACCACGAAATCACTAGCGCACGCTCAAGAAGCAAACAAACAGAATATCATGACATAGCCACAGGTTAGATAACAGCTAGATATGCGTACACCACAGATAAAACATTTAACAATCTTGGTGGCTAGGCTAGAGTTGAGTCAGCGCCATTTATCGAGCCAATTTGAACTGCTTTTTCGAAGATGAAAAGCCCCTATTCTCTGAGCCCTTATTACTGTAGTATTACCCCTATTACACCTTGGAGCAAGGATGTATTACCCTCAGAGTAGCTTAGAATAGTCATTATTCTGAGGTATTACCTCAAAGCTTAGAAGGTATTATATTAAAATACAACCTCAGAATAATCACTAAAGCATACAACGCATAACTACAAATCTGTAGGAGAGTAAAAAAACTTGGAATTCCTCAGAGGATAGACAGTGGGAAGTTTTCAGGAAGGCAATTAAAAAGAAAAAATAGTTCTTAAAATTCCGGTGGATGGCAGTGACTTGACATGGGTCCGTCTTCTGAAGATTTTGCAAAAGCACCACACTGAACAAATTCTCTATGGCAAAATTGTGGTAGCTAAAGCCACAGAAGCCATAATTAAAAGAAGAAGAAGAAGAAGAACAAATTCTCTTTGTTTTCTTTTTTTCCCTCCAAGTTTCGCGCTGTGATTCCGAAGCTCGTTTTTAAAGTCTACTTTACTAAGTAAACTTTAGTTTACTTCACCAACGAACAGCATGAGCGAGTGAAATCAGTGACACTGACAGTTGGTGGCTGACCGACAAAATTTAGACAACCATAGCTGGACTGCGCCATCTATGCATGGATTTAGAACTATTTTCTTTCAGCTTTCAGAAAACTTCCCATTCCTCTGAGTCTAAGAGTGGTTACTCGTGAGATTAGCTCGGATTTTGCTTTTTCTTACACTTCTTGATCTTGACTGAAATTTTATATTGATTCCATCCACAGGCTAACTTTTTCTCCATAGACATAACAGAGACAGCTAAGATTTGAGGATTGTCCCGCGCCCGACCGACAGTTTGTTTGTAGCTTGCTGGAGGAGCCATGGATATAGTTATATCCATGGGAGGAGCTATTTATTTTTAGTCTATACCTGTTATGGACTTTCAGAATAACACTAAAAATATGGACTGGTTAAAAGTGTAGTATTGTTTTGGCACTAAGGATTTTTATTAGGTACTATATCCATGATTTTCGTTAGCTAGCATTGATTTTTAGGCTGTGCAAGCAAGCAACGCTTGCTTGAATGACATTTGTTTGTTTGACTAGACATTACTTACATTTTGCGCCTGCTGTCAAACAATTTTGATGTTGTTGAGTTGAACAATTTGTAAATTTGTAAGAAATTCGATTAAAATTATACATTTTAGCATTAATTACTACACGTATTTTTCTCCAAATAATTCTGATCTATACAACTGAATAAAAATAACTCCATGATTAAATTGTGGCAGGAAATAGCGAACCTAACATGTGAGATTCGTTTCTCCCTTTTTGTCTGTTTTTAATGTTTTTTAGGAATGCTTTACCTTTAGTGAGATAAATAACACCCATGCATGCAGTTTACATCAGATAAATAGTTTTTGAGCTACAAACAAAGGCAGTAACAAAAATGTTGTAGTTTTGACAGATGTCAATGATTGTCATTGCAAGAATATTTTCAGAAATATCAAAATACAAATCTAAATGTTACAATAACAATGTACTGTTTGATTTTATTTGTAACTAAATTCTTCCTTTATCAATTTCAGTATGATGCTGTGGGATCAATTTATTTCTATGCGTAATAAAACACTGTATTTCTTTGTATGATTATGTTGTAAAATGAACACACCATGTCCTATTTGAGTGCTACAGAAAATGTTGGGTAAGTCTTATCTTTCTGCTTAGTGACGCCCGAAATCTGGTTATAATCTCTAGTAGCTATGGCAATGATAATGCCAAGCAGTGTAGGTCCCTGCTATGGAATAATTTGGTAAAAGTTATTGTGCTGATGATTATATTTGTGTTTTGCAATTGTAAACTGTAGACAACTTAGTCTTATTTAAACTTGTCTTTGATTTTAATTATTGGTTAATTTATATTTGACAGATTCAGTGGTATACCACAAAACATTTCCGATGCCAGCTGTGCAACCCAGTATAAAATGGCTGTTAATGGATTGGAAGGGGTTTCGGGTAACTGTGCTGAGGCTATGTACATACCAGACAGCACAGGGGATGACCAGACATACATCAGCCACCTAAATGATAATTTCTACACCAAATTCAAAATAGATCCTAATGAACTGTATACTTTTCATGATTCCGACGTTATTGCTGGTGAAATAACTGTATCTCATACGGAAGATACTTTCGTCTTCCCTGAGAATGTTGAGGATACACCTGAACTTTTAGACAGTCCTAAAACAGAACTTGGTATTACCGGTGCATTTACAAATGGACATGTCAAAGAAATTAAAAAGAACACACTCTCTAATGGGCAATACAACTCAGTTACTAAACCAACTCTAAAAGATGTTAAGACTTTACATACCAAAGCACAGAAAGCAAAGAGTCAGGTTAAGGAAGTGAAGAGAGAACCAATGAGTGAAGTACGTGTAATGAACGTTCAAAGTCCAAAAGTTGAAAGTTGTATGTCCCCCCCAAGTACGCTCAGTATTAATAGTAATTCTAATAGTGTCCAGCCTGTAGCCCTGAGTAAGCAGGCATCGGGTGAAACATTTCTGGATGTGTTTAAAAGAGAGCAAGGATTGGTTGAGGATTCAATTGTTACAGTGAAGACTGAACCATTATTAGCACCCGCACCTACACCACCTATGAAAGCACCCTCGTCTCCACCAAAGAGAACATCTTCAGGCAAGTTTGATATCGTAAACTTTACAAGTGTTTTAGTCAGTGCTAACTTCCTTCCTCAAGCGAGACAGTATTTTTCCTGTAATAATGTAAACTAGCATTTACCGGTGGGTCAGCCTGTGTACTACCTAGTTGCATGGACTTTTGCAGCACTACAAACTACCCCGATAACTACCCTACAGCCAATAGTGAAAACTGAATTTAGAATTTAAAACATCTAGTAGAACTTGAGTTATAAGGTTTTTATTTATTTTATTCATTATATATCTAAAACACTAATTACCATTGACATGTTTTTACTCATAAGTATTCAGAAAACATTTAGATAAAATGTACCAGCCTGAAGGAGACAACTACTGGGCACAGGCCTCCCACACGATCCACCGTCGTCCGTCGACCTTGCACGACGTGAACACATTTAAATCTGGCATAAATCTAAATTTCCAATAATTTCAGGTAAATCACAATCTTCATCCAAACAGCGTCGAGGCCGAGGTCCCGCGATGCATGAGGCTTTACAACGGATATCACGTCGAGCCATACCAGTGCCTATCAAGAAATGGCATGCGCCGGGAGACTTTGACTGTGGACCTATGAACTCGAAGAAACCTGCATTCAGAACTTTAGATAGCAGTAGTGAGGATGATGAAATGCCTGACATTGGTAATTAGATATTCAGATATTCACTAATTTAACCATTTCATTAAATTGCATAATATTGCCATGTCAAATTGATACATAAAAAAAAATACAACCAAATTAAGAATATCCTCCATTTTTTGAAGTTGGTTAATGAATAAAAAATAAAATTTGGCAGACCTGTAAATTTAATGTAAAATAGGTAGGTTCACCAGCAGGCAACTACACTATGATTAATATCAGAAAATGAACAATTCATGTACTCACCAATATAGAAAAATGCACAAAAAAAAATGGTTAGTTATATTCAAAAATTATTTAAGTTTCATGTTCAATTTGGTTTAGAGGTTGCAGCGTGCTGCATACTTTTCGTATTCAATTCTGTGTCACTGGTTCTTTTTTGGTAACCCTGCTTTTGGTCAGAGATTGAGGCATGGTCTTAAGAGGGCATAGTGACCAATAGTGAAATAACCGGTGTGGTAAACGGTGCGCCACACCGGGCCTTTTTTCAAATCTGACTAGGTTGGTATCCATAGACAGTTAAGCTAGCCTTCCGAGATGGGCTGCAGACCGCAAACTGCAAGCGACATCACCGGCTCCAGGCCGCAGTGTTGCCGCGCTCGGAATCAATTTCATAGAGATTCATAAAAACCAGTGGTGTCGTTTGTAGTTTGCTGTTGCAGTTTGCGGTCTGCAGCCCATCTGTAAGTCTAGCTTTATGGTTAGATTTACTTTGGTTTAGAGCATAGTTGTCCAAGACTAAAGTTTACCTTAGTGTTGGTAAACTTTAGTATTGGCAGTTAACGACTGGTTAGTATAACTAAATACTTTTATGCATTGATCAAAGTACGCACCCAATGCATGCTATAATTTTAAGCGTGTGTGGGTGTTTGTTGGCGTGTAATCTCGCATAAACGTGCACAGTTTATACGACGTATACACACACTTTACTTGAACTCTTAACCTAAAATACTTTTCAGAAATCGGTAGTCGGCCACTATGCATTGAGGAGATCGCGGCGGAATCACGCAGCGCGCGTTTAGACTTCCGTCGAGAGGCTATGCGGAAACGGCTTGAAACTACTAACGAGACGCTTCGACTGGCTAAGCGTTACAGCAAAGCGAAAGCGTTATGCAGCATTGTTAAGGTAAAACTTGATTTTATTATATATCTATATGTTGCAGTAAGATGTGTACGTAAAAAAAACAAGCATGTGGCCAACCTAATGGAAAGTATTTACCGTAGCCTATGGACGCCTGTACTGTTTGCCGACTCTTTAAGAATTTGAAAACGCCCTTTTTGATGAACCCCATACTGTAGTCCGAAGAGAAAACCTCAGCAGGGACACCATTCCCCAACTTGAGTGAGCGCGATAGAAAATTCCTCTAGAACCTCGCGGTGCCTAACCACATAGCTTCCAATGTATGAGGATGAATTCCCCTGCCGACGGCGAGTGGTGCGATGGTATAAGGGAGCCACCAGGAGGCAGGCACCAGTTCAAACAATTCTTCAGGACACAACCCAGTAGTACCCTAGATCCTGTTCATCCTATGCTGTTCATCATTAGACCCTGGAGCCTGATGTTCAAACAACAATCAACTAAGCTCAAACTCAAAATTCCAGCTACAAAAAAGCAAGAGTTGCCTTCAAAAAAATTGTTGCTAGCTGAGGGCTTAGTTCGAGTTTTGATAGTTTTCCGAGTCTATATGAAGTTTCGTTTCCTTCCATACATTTACTGATAGCGTCTTTAGTTTTCTTCTCGTTTTCGCTAGGGACGCTGCAAGTAAATGTATGTAAGGAAACGAAACTTCATTTAGTTTCGAAAACTATCAAAACTCATACTAAGCCCCCTGATGATCTCGGAAACAGCTGCACCAATTTCCACCAAACAAGAAGCTATACCATATCAACGTCAAGTTTTGACATTTGATGAAACTAAAGTCGAAGTCAAATGTATTTTATTCATTGAAGTCACAAGGATGATTTTAAGGTGTCTTATAAACAAGGAAAACTGAATTTACTCCTGTTCCAACGCAACCTCCTGTTCCTTGTTTGTACCATAATAGGTGGGAAATGCCTATTGAACAAAGAGAAGCTGATGCATAGAAAAAGGGTACCTACTTAATTACCTTAGGCAGTCAAACCCGTCAGTTAAACATTTGAAAGTTGCTGTGCGTCTGTTATAGAATAGATAGAAGTAATTTGTTAATTCTGTTGACAGAAACAACTGAGTACTTGCGGATCATCTGGTCTTCCGACTCAGACGGTGAATCATTTACTAGCGATGCGCGGTATGCCTTCACTGTTCACTTCAGACGAGAAGAGGAAACTCAGGTTTGTGCCATTCTATTACAGACTAATATCGTTCAGCACGCTAAAAAGTTCGTATAAATTGCTTTGGCTCAACTGTACTAATGTTTATTTGATGAGCGAGAGACCAGAAAATTTTGTGCTGAAGTGTAAAGAAACACAGAAATGTGAAAAACTCCTAAGAGTGAGCGGCAAATCTCTCGCCAAGAGTGGACTAGGCTTTTGATTAAGTCCTTGTAAGACAGTAGGTATATCATATAAATGACATACGAAACTTGATTTGAAACTTTGTATTTTTATTATTTGTTTATTGTTTATGGTGTACAATAAAGTTATAATATATCTATCTATTTATCTAAGAGCCCATTACCAATAACACCAATAAAATTGTACACCCGGTGTTGAGATCGCTATGATCGATCCCGCGATAACAAAACTTATAAATTAACAAAAAAAAAATAAAAAAATTGGGTCGGTGCTCATGAGGAAGGACCTCAAATGGTCAACGAAACGTCAGCAGGAGAATAGTAAAGTACATGGTGTATAGTCGTAATTTTTCTAAAATGATACCAAGCCACGATAACTTCAATTCTATTATAAATTCTATTTAGAAAAATGTTACACAATATTACAGAGAAGGCGGCTGGTCGGGTGGTGAAAGCGGGTCTTCCGTGATCACCGAGATTTGCTCCGAAGACACCTGCACGAGACCGTCGCTGCCTTGCGGCCGGTATTGCCTCGCTCACATAACCCTTGCGTCAGAGCAAAGGCTATACGCGTCGTGTGCCGCGGTATTCGCGGTTGGCTCGAGATGTAACTACCCGCTGTTGCCGCTCAAAGATCAACTGCCGCTGTGCGCTGAGCATGCGTGGAAGCGGGTAAGATACTGTCTTATCTCAGTGATATAACAGTCCTTATAACAAATTGACGACCTCTGTGGCGCGGCGGGCGAAAGTTCGCCTGCGACGCAGGAAGTTCCGGGTTTGATTCCCGCCTCGGAACAAATATTTCTACGATCTGCAGATATTTGTTCAGGGTGTTCTGGGTATGTTTCTATGTATAATAAAAAATATCTATCTATGTAATGTATTGTATTAAGTATATCAGTTATCTAGTACCCATAACACAAGCTCTGCTTAGCTTGGGGCTAGATAATGTTGTGTGAAATGTCCAGCATTTATTATTATTATTATTATGACATTGATTTATTTTAAAAAAACTCGTTATAAAATACATTTTTCACTATAAAGAAATAATACTTATCTATAAAAATAAATAGTATATAAAAAACAGTATGGTAAAAAATATATTACAAAACGGTAAACCACCGACCGCGGAGCCCAAGGCCCAAGCGGTCGGAGGCTAGGGCTGCAGAGAGAGGAACCTCCTGACTATGCGTGCCGAGTCCAGGAGTACTGCCTTCTGAATCTGACCCTTGATCCAACCATTTATTGAGAGCCTCTCAAGGTGTTGGTCGAGGCTCTTCGCTATCAGTCCATTCACAGAAACAACTATCGGGACGATAATCGTCGAATCCACATCCCACATGGCGGTAATCTCGTGGGCCAAGTCAAGGTACTTGCTTAACTTGTCCTTCTCAGCCTTCACAAGATTAGCGTCATGTGGGATAGTGACATCAACAAGTATCGCCCGGCGTTCCGACCGGTCTACCAGCACGATATCAGGCTTATTGGCGACAATAGTCCTATCCGTGATGATAGATCGGTCCCAGTAGAGCGTGGCACGGCCATTCTCAAGAACCGGCTGTGGCATGTACTTATAGTACGGCACCTCAGGTCCGACAAGGTCGTATCGAAGAGCAAGTTGCTGGTGAATGATCCTGGCTACTTGATTGTGTCTGTGCAAATACTCCGAGTTAGCAAGATGCGAACAACCCGAAAGTACATGCCTGAGGGACTCTCCGGGACGGTGAAATGCTCTACAGTCTCGTCCTTCATTATGTACTTCCGGTAGTTGTTTGTCTTGACAACTTCATCCATTTATTATTATTATTATTATTAAATATCAGGCTGTACAAAACATATAAATATGCAATATAATGTTATGCATTATCAACACGTGATGATATTGAACGGCCACAACAGTACAATATCACTTCACCATGTATTATGAAGCCACCAGTAGCTGTCTAAAGATGCCTTGTTTTCATGCAAAAAAATGTTCCTTTCCTAGTCTGTACTGTCATTGGTTGGTTAATGTTATTGATGTCTACCTGTAAATTGTCAAGTTTAAATGTGGAATGGCTCTTTGAATATTTAAAAAACAACCTAACAGCCAACAAGGGCCTGAAAATGTACTATGCTACGAGGCTCAATAGCTAGCCTCAAGAGACTCCTTCGCATCGACCAATGAGGAGCTAGGGATTAGATAGACTTTCAGCCAATCAAAAGGTAGTCACGAAAAACGGGCTGTACATTACATGTTGTACATTATCACCATATGACGATTTTGTAAGGCCGGTATATTGTACAGCATGATAATTCGTGCCATTGGTTTCCGATAATCATGGTGTACAATATCAGGCCGTGTAACATTTGGCTGTACACTATCGTCCTCCTCATGTTCCTCAGGATAACTACGACAAGCTGATCCGCGACAACAAGCCTAAAAAAGTGGTCCGCCCTCGTCTGCTGCCAACCCCACGACGACCGAAGCGACGCCGCCGCCCCCCACCTCCTCGGATCCGCCAGTCAGCGCCTGCGCTGCTGCCCGCACCCGCACCACCGCCCGCACTTTCACAATCGCTCTCAGGTATGATCTTGTTTTGAATCCTACTAATATTATGTGCCGTGATGCGTTCGGGCTAAGGATAGACCCCTTCGTTTCCTTTCGTTGATGTCGTAAAAGCTGACTAAGGTATAACACCAGAAGATGGGCAGCAGCATCCACCTGAGAGCTGATTCTGAGTTTTGACAAGCAATTGACACGGACGGACGGACGGTATGGTGTAGTGCATGCATGTCAAACTCAAAGTCATTGGTGGGCCAAATGCCTAAAGACCATAGAATCAGAGGGCCGCAAAACCCAACCCTATGGAAAATAAACTCAATGCATAGATATACCTGGTAGTACTGCCCCTATGTTCCCTAACTGAAAATCACTTGGTGACTAACGTTTGACAAGTAAAATGACTATCAATTGACACTTCTTTATGATAATTTTGACCAATTGATGGTCATAATTTTTACTTGTCAAACGTTGACCGAGTGACTTTCAGTTAGGTAGGGGTTCATGTTCTTAAAATTGAATCGGGCCGCAGTAAACGTTGTAAAAGGTCGCATGCGGCCCGCGGGCCGCATGTTTGACATGCTTGGTGTAGTGTAACACGGATTTTTGTATGGAAAATGAGGTTCACAGAGTGTACGCTAGGGGCGCTTATCAGTGTCACCATACAAAAATCTACACTACACTACACCAGATGTCCGTGTCATTTGCTTGTCAAAACTCTGAATCAGCTCTCGAGTACCTAACAGCAATGCAATAACTAATCATCTTAATCTAATAAGGTGTTTAAACGAATCCCTCTATTGCATGCAATCAAGGGGGAGGCCTCGTCCAGCATCGGATGTCTACCGTCTGAAATTAATATGATGAATATTATAAATTGGAAACTGGAGGGTTAGATATGGAGACACCACACAGGCGCTTTTGACCTATCTAAGAAGGATCATCAAAACAAGCCAAGCCGTGTTTGTTTCCCGGATCGGATCCTTCTAGATTTTAGTCGCGTTGAATCAGGAGTAATAAGACGTCAAAGCAATACTTTTGTCCTATTATTTGTTGTACTCAATCACGGTACAACGACTGAACCGATTTAGAAAAATTTTGTTACACACTTTGCAGGTAAATTAACCTGGATAGAGATATAGGCTTCTTTTTATCTGGGTACAACGCGAGCGAAGCCGCGTGCGTAAATTATGTTACAATAAGTTTTAATACCGTGTTACATTTATTTTGCAGAAATCAACGTATGTTCAAACTCATCAGCATACGATAGCTCGGAGGACACACATATGGGAGTTCTGAGTGAAAACGAATATGCAGCCGCCGCAAGTTATCCACATGAACTAGGTAAGGCTTAGCCTGTATACGTCCACTGCTGGACAAGGTCTTCCACATTGAATGCGATGGGCGGATTTACCATAATCACCACGCTTGGCAGGCGGATTGGTGATCGCAGTATTGGTGTTGAGAGCTTAAGTGGATGCTGCTACCCCTTGTCAGTTTATACGTAATCCACTACCGTTGGGCTGGGTAGGATTCCCTACGAAGATGAATTAACTAAATCATTAATTTTGTATAACGGGAAATTTTGACGTGCCGGTATGTCGTTGTACTTGTTCGTGCCTTCACGAACATATGAAAATTTAGAAAAATTACGACTATACACCACGTACTTTACTATTTTCCTGCTGACGTTTCTTTGACCATTTTGAGGTCCTTCCTCATGAGCACCGACCGCGACCACGCTCAAAGGTCGTGCGACGAGAACTCAAAAAATGATACCAAGCCACGATAACTTCAATTCTATTATATGAAAATTTCCCGTATTATAAAAAATGAAGGAATATATTTTGTCCCTAGAACTGTCGTTATGCTTAATGACTGCGGCTTCCTCGCTAGCCAAATGTGCAGTGCCAAAATTAACACCGTCGAAAGAAATCCACTGCTATAGTGATATAGGCCTCCCCCTAAGAATGATTCGATGAACGGTCTTGAGTCGCCTCAATCCACCGACTTCCTGCGATCGTTAAAATGTAATCGGTCCATCGAGTGGGTGGCGTCTTTCACTGCGTTGTCTAGTTCGTGGTCGCCACTCTAGAACCTTCATTCCCCAGCGGTTGTCGTTTCTGCAAGCTATATGCTAATTCTGAGAACTATGACGCATGGTTATTGGAATACTAACCGCAAACCCATCGCCAAAACTTTTCGACGACCTCCGTGACGTTACGGGTGAGTAGGCAGCTGGGAAACTAGATGTACGGGTTCGATTTGCGCTGCGGGACAAATTTATGCTCAGCAAATATATTTTGTTCGGGATCTGGGTGTTGTGGTACCATGCTACTCGTAGTTCCTGATACCCACGACACTGGGAATCCTAGAGTGGGATCTAGATTATGTATGTTACTGTTGAGTGTTTTGTAAAACTTGTACTACTAAAACCTACCAGCCAGGTATCGGATATTCTTCATCAGCCCGTAGACACCCTCTGCTGGATGAATTCTCCCCCATGGTAGCATTTGCACCACGCTTGGCAGGCGGATTGGTGATAGCAGTTTAGTTTAAACTGCTCAGGTGGATGCTGCTGCCCATATGTGGCGTAATCCTTTAAGTGTGTTACACACGTAGCAGATGCGGTAAGATATCTGTATCTGAGCGCGTATCTGTCCATATCGCTCTGTATACTAAACTCAAAGAGCAACACACACGTAGCAGATCACTTATATTTTACCGTCAAGCATCTGTAGGCACCGACATATCAAAAGATGGACAGATGATATCTGTGTATACAATCCGCACCAAAAAACAAGTACATATAGACAGTTTCTACAAACATTGAAGGTTTCCGCGTGACTGTATCATTTTCGTGTATTATAGTATCTGCTACGTGTGTGATACCTTCAGATGCGATAAGTTTTTATACGCATATAAAATATTACCGCATCTGCTGCGTGTGTGATGCACTTTAGTCGCCTTTAACGACATCCACAAGAGGAATTGGACGAGTCCCATTCTTAAGCCGAGACTACCGCGGGTCGCTGGTATCGGATCTATCTCAAAAACATTTTTGTTATCTTTTAGAAGTTGAAGTTGTCCACGACATTTTGGATCCGTCTGTCCTCAGTCAGATGCCTGACGAAGCTTTCACGGAGTTCCTCAATCAAGGTATTGTATTAGGTCAGTTTTAAATAAATGTAATGACTCATATTCATTCTCATTACTTCTTAAGGCCACAACACACTGGCTGCGTACGCGTTGTAGTACAGGCAAATTAGCAAAAAGTGTGGACCTAAGTCGTGTAGTCGTGGATTCTTATGGAAACGTTAGATGACACGAAAAGAAGCTTATCCTACGTTTGCACCGTTTCTGGCGCTTACGGAACCCTTTTAAATATTAGGTACAAACTTAAAAAGGCCGTAAATTTTAAAATAGAAAGAAATTACTTGATGCAAGTTAAATTACGTATAGAGAGACTGTCTTAGTGCATTATGATTTTAATAAAAACCACGTGCATGTAGGAAACACAGTGTTGAACAAATGCATCTTCCGTAAAAAAAAAACCAGTATAAAACTTCCGGCGGATGTAGTACTAATTAAATGAATAAGTTTTAGTCGATTTCCAGAACTACATTAATTTTCCCCGAAGTAGAGCGACAATAAAATATGGAAAAGTGCCTTCCGTGATACGCACCATGGTGCAAACCTGGTAATGTATTTCGAACATTTTTCTGATATGTCTATCAATTTGCACCGACTACCTTAATTTTCCCGGAGCCGTAATAACCACAAAAAGTTTTTTTTGTAAATGATGTTTTTTGTATGTTCCGTATGTCGGATTAAAAAAATACTTGGTGCAAATGTAGATCATAACGGTTCAAAGTCTATTCCAAATTGCACCGACTACTTCTATTTCCCCCATTAAGTTAAGGATATTTTTATGGTTTTCACCCTATTTCACCCTGTTCCGGAGGGTGAAATTACTGATGCTTATTATTAGAGGTGATTTTTAAGCCATACAAAACAATTAGAAAAGTTTTCATGACTACATATAATTAGTTCCACACTTGTGCAAAAAATCACCTAATTTGACTGTACTATTGATGTAGGTGTGCACGTCGACGTACCATGACAGTCGTATGGAACTGTATGAGACATGGCACACTACATATACATACGTAGACACGCGCGTGTCTTCGCTACGTGCTGCATACGCATCCGATGTGCTTTGGCCTTTCATGTGCAGCTGGTGACTAAAATCCATGTTAAAAGTGACTAACCAAGTACCTTACAAAAAGTAAACAAACATTTAAAAGGTACGCCTGATTAACTCAATTTTAGTGTCGCATCCTTTTCAGTTGTGTTAACCGATGCCGTGATTTTTTAGGAGCTAATGTTTGTCGTACTATGTATACATAGGCATATGTTTAGTAGTTAGTTTTAGTTTTATAGGCATATTTTTAGTCTTTTTCTTAGTGGAACTATCCACTAAGAAAAAGACTCAAAATATGCCTTTCTTTCCTATAATATATATATGCAGGAGTAACAGATTAATTAAAATAAATTTCTAGAAAGCTTTCAGTGCAATTGATAACATATTCGTTGTTTGTTACACCGCTAAACCTGAAGGTAAAATCAATTATTTTAATGAAATGTACGTTCGCATTACACAAGGCATACCAAACATTTAGGCCGTGTTTAGTAGAGACGTCAAAATAGCATATTTGAGGGTAACTAGACGTACCCTCAAATGTGCTATTCTGACGGTCTATGGGCAATTTGTAACAATAATCTGTTATAATTAAAGAAACTATAAACTATTTGCACAGTTTATATTTCGTTCAATGGTATCGGAAGTCTTAGGGCCGGTTTTCCACGGGCCAGAGAGGAGACGAGAGGAGATCTGTTTGAATAAAACAATCCGATTTCGTTATTTCCTTTTCGTTTTACCTGTCAAGCCTGCCTGCTAAAAACCTGCCAGCTTTGCTCTCGTCTACTCTCCTCTCCTCTCCGCCCCGGTGGAAACCGGCCCTTAATCCGTTTAATATTTAATTTCCCAGTAGCCACTAGGTAGGTTAATTGTTACGTTTTTTACTATTAATTAGCAACCACTCCCAGTAGTCACTAGGTAGGTTGTTAGTTTTTTACTCCTTTCTTGTTAACGAATTGATGATAAAACTTGTACTAACAAAGAATATTTCGTTATTGATGGAAGTGCTAAATGTACGAATTGCCTGAAAACCACTCTGACGCGACGCGGCCCTATACAGGGTTTGTTTTGTGTTACAGGTATACAAATTTTGAGGAATGACTGCCAAGATAAAGCTGTGTTTTTTTTTAAATAAATAATTTTCAAGTTGAAAATTCATGTTTATAATACATTTCGGTGCCTAAGGTTTGTATGGGAAGGTGTATTTTAGATGATTTGTTAAGGATCATAGACCGAGCCATTCCTCACAGTTTGTGTACCTACCTTTTACAAACTTACCCTGTATTCAGACCGGCCGTATATGCGACCGTATATGGTCGCGTACAACGATCTTATAATTCACAATAGATCCAGGGTCACGTACAAAATGAAAGCTAAAAACTGTCCGCATGGATACATACTTATACAGCTACATTTGTTTACTAACGAACAAAGATGAAAGTTTTAAAACAGTTCTAAGTTCAACCTAATTACAACCATGACACCTAGCAAAAAAGTAGCAAATCTTCAAAATATTATCTTACACTTACGATCATTCGTCACAAAAAACGAGCAAATCAATTATATTACTCCTGTCACTTGTCAAATCAAAAGACATAGGTTAAACAACTAGTGTGAAATCAACCTTAAAAAGCTACAAATAAAGTTCTTTTTCCCGTTATTACCTTGCGAGCTACATCCATCCGTTTCCATGGTTTCGCTTCTGTTTTCTTCTTCAAATTTAACTACAGAAGGTATGGAGTCGCGTTGATCACTTAAATAATTTATAATATGCACGTTAAAGTTAAGTTAAAATTATTTATGTTTTGGGCATGTATGTTTGATATTGATAGTATATATACTTGTTATTTTATTAACGTTCTGTTGTGTGTATATTTATGTGTATGTTTATGTTTTTGGCCAAGATGTCTATCGCTGGATGTCACAAATAAAAATATCACTAAATTCCACATCTTTATATTCATGTTTACAATCTTTATAATACAAGTACAGTTTAGTGCAATAATTTGATCAAAACCCAAAATGTTTAAAACAGCTCAACATTAAAAATTTTCCATTCTGCGTACCTACAGGCTGATAATGAAGCCCTAGTTATAAAAAGCTCAAATATAAAAAATATATGTTCTGTTACGTTTGTCTCGTTTCATAATAAAAAAAGATATCGACCATCAAAGTTTTCCAACAAAAACCGTAAAGCGCTTGAGGGCGGGCGTACAGGCGCCTGCCGTAGGTTGGGCATTTATTTGATATTTGGGAAATATACCTATAATATGATAAAAGAATTTGAAAAAGTACTGTTTTTTTACGATAATGTGTTCTATAAGTGATTCTGGTTCATAAATTTTAACAAAGCGAGAGGACTCATTATCAGTTGGTATAGATGTAAAGGGGTTGTTAACCAAAGATTTGGTTAAATAACAGTAGCGTAAATGGATTGCTCGGAAAGCTAAAATAAAAAAAAGGAAAGCCAAGTATCTGATGAGAGTTCAACAAACAGACACAAAAGTAGTATTAAATTTTTTTAAAGTTCTGGTAAAAACAAATTATTACAATACAAATCTACTCCATGCATCTACTGTTCTGTTACAGACAATTTTGCGTCAACGTTGGCCAAATATTTGTAGCGGTGGTTTAAAATCGGTAATTTTGATCAAAATTTCATACTATTTGTTAGTTTAAAGCTTAAAATACAACTTATTCTACATGTACTTAACGAAAGTAAGACACTCCGGCCGTTAAATTGTTTTTTCGGGGATTATTTTTGCAACTTTTAAATATACATTGCGGCATTGTGACACGGGTTTACATTGGCTTTGTTTGAAGCGAACTAAATCAAATACAAACTCACTTTTCAAGTGAGCTTATAATCACCGAGACGTTTTTATTGCGCCGACCCGATATCTATGTGAGTATTAGAGATCGTTGGTCGCGTACGTGGTGCGCACTATATATACCGAAGTTTCTTATATAATTTGTATGCTTTTCAGAGGAAAGTGGAACATTTGGTGAGAGTTCTGAGCTGGCTGCGGCACTTGAAGCTGTCCTCGACGAAAGAGTACTCGACGAAAGAGAGCTCGACGAAAGAGAGCTCGACGAAAGAGAACTCGACGAAAGAGAACTTAGCAACGGAGAATTAGAAGAGACGGTTCTTGAAGACGAAACTCTGCATACAATGGATCATAGCATGTTTGTGGACTCACCAGAAACGTCTGTCGAGAAAATTAAGGTAAGTTTTGACTGTTACAATCATAATTATTCATTAGCTCAATAAAGCAACATAGTCTGTGCGGAAAGTGAATAGGCGTGGCTCAAAACGAAAACTAACAAACTGATGAATAATTTCATATAAATTTTGTCAGCAGAAAAAACCTTGCCATCTAAGAATTTTATTATATTATTAGTGTCCGCCTGCGGCTTCGCTTGCGTTTTAACGGGGTGAAAAGTAACATTGTCTCAATAGAGGTCATTATTATTTTTGTACCATTTCATCGTAATCGGTTCAGTCGTTACGCCGTGATTGAGTAACAAACAAACATCCAAACATTCGCATTTATAACACTATTAGGATTGATTTACAGGTATCATGATCCTATAGACGAGCTATAACTAATAGACCGTGTTGCTAACAACACTAAATAGCACTACCACGCCATCATCTCCTACGACCATTCTTTTTCCGCACAGACCATATCTATAGTCCAAGATTAGTATTGTGTAACTTGCAGGCATAAATATTATTAACCCACGTATCATAAATTGTTATGACAAAGATGTAACCACACTGTAGCTATTTTTGTACTGTTTTTATATTCTCATTAGTTAATAAGGTTGACATTGATGCCGCCTCATATCTAGCTGATAGTTACTCGGTTTCATATTCATTGGAAATAAGGCTCGCCGCACACGGGCTACCAGCTATAGCCACAAGTGGTTGGCCACTGATGCCAGACGCGGCTGCGTAGTGGCGAACGCGACAGCCACCTCTGCTCGGTAGCCTTTACTTTATGCACCTGCCGTTTTGTGAATTTAGTGGCGGCTGCAAGAATTTAGTAGCCAGTGGTCGTAGCGTGTGGCCTCCACCGGGACACTAGTGTGCATGAGTCAGTAAAAAAATGTACGAAAAGTGTAGTCCGCAGGTTGTCGCTAGTCACTTGTGGGTATCGCGAGTGGTTCGTGTGTGGAGAACCGTTCGGACACCTTTATATGGGCAACTCACTACTGCCACTAATGGTCAGCGACAGCCACTTTTCAATCATTTTCGAGGAGCTCGGTGCAGACGTGTAGCCGGTGGCGGCCACTCGCTAACGAATACACAAAGTGCCGACGTTTGCCACTAACGCGCCGCTTCGTCTCCCTCTCACCGCACCAATGGATATATCTAATAACGGATAGGATGACGGGCGCAGTGTAATGACAAGTAGGGCGCTTCCTAGGTGGACGTGATCTAAGAGGTATTGCATTTGTAATGGGTTGTGGGGTACCGTTTAACATCAGATTGGCCACATGCCAGTTCCGTCATTTACTCAAATAAATTAAAAAAAGGCGATGTCAACATTGTCTATATCGTTGGCGTATTAGCAGGAGCGCGATCAAACATTCCGTCTCGTAGTCCAACGGTAAGTGTTGCGCGCCACTGCTACGTAAAAACCGCGTCTAGCTTCAGGTAGCCGACCACTAGTGTCTTTCGCTATTGGACCGTGTGCGCGTAGCCTTAGCGTAATTTATGATAGTAAATAATAGCGAAAAATATTCCAGATGGAAGTTCCCGCGTCAGTCTCAATGGAGTTATCAACAACCGCCTCTTAACATTAAGTATGTAACGTATGTTAAGCTAAAGTAAACTGTATGTACTATAATAACTAGGAACAAATTCGATTCATAGTCTCAAGAGTTGAAATATTTTTTCTTCATGCTTTAATTTTTGTATGAGTGTAACGGCCGCACAAATAAACCTTACTTAAATAGAGAGTAATTGGTACTTAACTAATGCCCGTTAGTAATTAGCCAATCGCAGCTCGTGAAATCGACCCTCAATGTAGATTTAAGTAGTATTGCCTCTTATAATCGCTTATTGCTTCCTACCTTTCTAGTGTTGACAATTATCTCTAAGTGGCCAAAGACATTTACTTAGCGCTAATGAACGAATTAGATGATTCGTTAATGTAGGTTAGAGTGAGAAGAAAAATATTTTTATCAGTGACAGTATTTTGCTTCTCACTTATAAGCAATCTAGATCTTTACCACCTCCTTCGACTTAACAGCAAGATTTTTTTGAGTGATTCAAAAGTGTGAAATTTTTTTGGTTGTCGTAGTTGTGATTGGCTAATTTTGAACGGGCATTAACTAAGTGTCCTACGCTAAGTTTAAGTAAGGATTATTTTGAGCTGTCGTAAGTATGTAAAGATGAACAATACCTGATGGTTTAATTAGTTTGTGTTCAGTAATAAGTTAAAGTGTGGGTCTGATTCTGAATGCATAGTTCAAAAGTTAATTTGAATCCTATGTATTGAGAATAAGGTTTCTTTCACAGCATTGGTTATACGTGTAGTAAATTTCATACATTTCATAAATGGAGCAGTTAGCTTTTAAACATAGCTTTACGAAAATATTCATTAATTTTTATAGATCTTCATAATTAACCACCTTAATTTATCTGCATGTATTTATGAATCGCATCTGATTCCAAAGTTATAGCTTAGCGAATCGTATCACAGTGAGGATTGGTTTTTGAATGTATTGATTTTATAAGTGTCCAGGAGCATTTTGTAGGCGATCTTTTGCATTATTTGTTGTACATTAGCTAAGAAAAATTGTTGAAAAGTAGGAAAATGTATTGTATGGAACGTTGGATATTGAATATTACTGTCAAGTGGATTAGGGATTTGTCAAATGAAGAATATAATCAGCCGAAATTTATTAACCGGTCATATTCTTATTGAAGACACCATCTCCAATAAGGTTTATTAAACTATCATGACTTGGACACTGGCAGAATTGTGACAGTTAGCCACAAATGCCATAAACTAAGAAGTGAAGTGAACTTTATAAACGTACTAGGTGGAACGCCCACGACTTCTTCCGCGTGGAGATATTTCCATACAAACTTCAACACCCCGCTGTACCCCTTTATGGGGTAAATTTCTGAAATTCCTTCCTTAGTACATTCCTAGATCACAAAAGGAATGTACCTTCCAAGTATCAAGTCTCTAAGGTCTACGGTTTAGCGTTTTTAGTCAGTCAGTGAGTATGTCAATCAGTCACGCAACAGTTTTTGTATATACCTATTGATGTTGCCAAACATATCGTACCCAATACCAAGCTATTTTTTCATAATTTAAACCAAAAATGAGCTTGCCGACACAATACATGTTTATTTAATATAGGTATACAGGGTGGAAGTGGGGCATGAAGGAGAGAGAGAGTTACCAGAACCGTTGTTTCTAGTTGTGTGCTTGTATTAGAGCTCCTCGTGAAAGAGTTCGTCCGGGGAAGTAATACCACCAATTAATTTCTGCCGCCAAGCAGCAGTGCTCGCATTGCTGTGTTCTGGTTTGAAGGGTATGTATGGGTGCCGGTGAAATTACAGGCACATCAGACTTTTCTTCATTATGTCTCAGGATGACGGGCGCAGTGCAATACCAAGTAGGGCGCGTCCTAGGTGGACGTGACCTATTAGCTATTGCATTTGTAATGGGCTGGAGTTACCGCTTAGCATCAGATGAACGAAATGCAAAATCTGTCATTTAATTTTAAAAAAACTTCCTTTCAAAATGTATGAGGATTTTATGTTGCAATTTCTGAAACTTACGTTGACCTCAGTTGATCCTTTGAGACATGTTTCTTTCTAAAAGTTAGGCTTAGACTCTGAAGAACGTTTTTTTGTAGCTACAATGGTTCTGGTAGTTGCCCTCCATTCCCAATCTCAACTTTACACCCTGTATACAGTGTTGATGAATTGCACAAACGAAATTGATGTGACATTAGACTAAATTTGAAAAAAAAAAAGTTTATAGTTGCACTCCCTTGCCTCTGTGTAACATATCAAGGACCTGTTTACGTAATCAATTACTTAATTGTTCTTCATTTGACATTTAAAGGTACATGTCCGCAGGTCGGCGTCGTATGCATATAGGACGGATTGCATTAAAATTCCCCTCCGTGAATTACGATGCAAGGGTGCAGATCAGTGGGTGCGCTTGTTTGACTATGCATACAAAGAATATTAAAATCCGTTTGATGCAATCCTTTCGATGCGCACGTGCCGGCCTGTGGACGCTTACCTTAAATAAGGAGCGCTCGCTAAATAAAACTAGAAATGATTTATTTTAGCAAATTGCTGTTCGCATTGTAATATTTAGCGGTATCCAAACTACACAATTAGCAAAGAACATAATTTATTTTTGTAATATTTTATTTATTTATTCCTCATCCCTCAACGTATTATCAAAGGCTAATAAAAAGTAGGGCAGGTGTCGACTAAGGCGGAACGAAGGGTAGATGTGTAAATTATACACATATTATTATTATAATTATTTAATGATATATAATTATGGAGTAGCTTGTGTAGGTAACGTTAAATAAATAAATTTACTTAAGTAAAATTATTTTATGCATCGGAATCTCTTCTCAACGCTTTAGTTGATACTGACCCTTAAACTCTGTTAAGCTAAATAGTAGTAATACTGGGTTGAATGTTAATTACTACTCACATTTGTTACACAGGTCAAACCATAGCTTAAGTTAGCTTAAATAATTTTAAACCAACATTGTACAAACAAACATTTTAAATTTTGTGAACTACTTTCAGTAAAAGCTTTCAAAAATCAGCTTTTTTGTACAATTTGTACCTGATCTTTGGACGTTCATAATGTAATTTTGCTTAGTAAAAGCAAAGAAAGCATCAGTCAAGGAACCTCGCCCATATTATGCAGATTTTAAATGAAATTTTTATTTTGGAAATCCTTGTAAGACTTTTTCAAAAACACATTTTTCCTAGATCAAATTTTGTGAAAAATCCGCGCATTAATTGCCGTATCGCGAGCAAGAAACGGAATTTTCTGAATTTCAATCGAGGGCTCTGACTCTGCAGTGCCTCTTTTTCAAACATTGCGTTGGACAACCCAACAAGCTTTTAGACAAACCCAGGAGAGGCCTCTTAAGTGAAATATAAGATTGAAGACCGCAGTGGTATAATAAACTGACATGATCAATATATAGTTTTTTAGTTCCTAATTATATTCGAAGTCGTGAAGTAGATGGCGCCACTGGTATGTAATGAATATGTTTTGATTATACGGTAACCCCCTCCTGTAACCGCCACTTTTTTCCAGCGAGAAGCTTTTGCTCTGGCGGAAAATGAAAAAAAAAGTGGCCACTTTCCATTTATTGAACGCAGAGGCTTGATTCATGGCTAGTACGGTAGGTAGGTCCAACACCAAGACACATACCAAAATCAACCAATAACACGGTCAGGGTCATTTCCAAAACCATAGAGTTCGGGCAGCGCGGCCCAGTTGAGAGCCAAGGGGTATATAAAATTATACAAGATTTGAACTTTAGAGAAGACTTTGGATCATAGTTAAATATATATGAAACACGTTATAAAATAATAACTAATTGTTGGAATAAACTGAATTAGCATACGTAGTATTCATTCTCCATTTGCGGTACCTGCATTCGTTTTTATACAATTTACAAACATTAGCTTTAGGTAACATGCCACTGATGTATGTATGTGTTTAGTAAGTTCCAGGAGCTAGGATGTAGTTTTTATTCGACGGAAAATTATAAGTTTCTAACTAATTCATAATAACATTATCAGGGATTCTATTTTGAGATATTTTGACAATACTATCTCAGCCGGCAAGAAGTGTCAAGCAAAAGAGAGGTTCATGATTAAGCTAGCCTTCCGAGATTGGCTGCAGACCGCAAACTGCAACAGCAAACTACAAAAGCAAATTACAAGCCACTGGTTTCTATGAATCTCTATGAAATTGATTCCGAGCGCGGTAACACTGCGGCCTGTAGCCGGTGGTGTCGCTTGTTGTTTGCTGTTGCAGTTTGCGATCTGCAGCCCATCTCTGAAGGCTAGCGTTAGTTAGTACAAACTAAAGCTACGATCTGATACGGAGAGACCCTGTATTTATTTAACTAACCCCTTTATTCATAATCATTTTTGAAACCTATTTTAATAGTAAAATGAGATACGTCTAAACAAGACAAAAGCTATTTTAGCTACTTATCAAAGGTTTAAAAATTGATACATCAATCCTGCAGCTCTCGTATCTAACTCGTTCATGATAAATTTTCAATAAAAATTAGCTGAGTTAGATACGACAGGTGCGGGGTTGATTCCCGCTGCAGGATTAACACCCAACAGTCACATACGTAGCGCTAATCCCACACAAGGATTCCCTGTGGACGAGTACCATGGTACCGTAACATCCAGAACCGAAACAAATATTTGCAGAGCATACAAACATTTGTCCCGCAGCGGGAATCGAACCCGCAACCTCTCGGGATTAATGTTGAATGATCTGAAAATATTTGTTTCGGGTCTGAGTGTTGTAGTTGTGGTTAAGAGTTCGTCTAGTCAAAAAACAAACTCGCTGCTCCCCACCGCTTTTACTAGGCACTTGACACAAGCTTGACGTTCGAAAATTCCATTACGTCAAAATAAGGGGCGTTCAGTTTTAGATTACGCACTCTACCACTCTACGGTGTTATGACCGTGGGTGTATCTTCTAGAATATCACCCACTTATTTATTTACTAGATCAATCGAATGACTATTATGGAGATTAACTTAACTTAAGTTACACTTTAGTCTAAGGTTACTGTAGATACGGCATATTTCGTCTACTAATGTAGATATCATCATTGTAAGGATTCGGCCTTGTGATATGTAACTTGGTAATCTAGGCTTTGATAGGTAATTGCATATTACAGGCAAGTGTATGAATGGAATTTGTAAATGTTTTTCAGTAAAAATATCTCAAAATTGTTCTTTCGTAGGTTTAATAATATAAAAATAAAAAGGGATATAAACACTTGGTGAGCACTAATTTCAGACGTTGTCGAGTTGTTTGGTAGTCATTCGCAAATGTCAAATAGAGTCGGCGCCACGGAAGAATTCCTGTGACGGGCGCTCAAAGGGGCATAGGCTGTAATCTTCTCTGTTAACCCGTTAGTTCCTCAAATGGCCGTCGGACATCTTTGGTGGTGCGGCCTTTAGTCAAATTATAAAGATTTCAAGCCACGCCTTTGTCATTGGCCAATATTTTATAATGCGAATGGATCTATTGTGTACCACTGTACTAAAGTAGGTTAAAGCTAGTTATAAAATCTTTGCTCGCTAGCGACACGATAATGTCAGATATTGGTGCTATAACGGTTTTCAAAGCAACAAAAACTATGTTAATTTGAATCTTAATCAATGTTAGATACTACGTCTGACCGAAATCTGCCCTCACAAAGGTTCTAAATCGGATAAGGTTGCGAGATGGCTAGATCACTCGTTAAAATAAACACAAAATCTTCCAAAATGGTTTGACTGTGTAATAATTAAATTTTTAAATAATTGTGCCGGTTTGGTAGAAGTTAACTTACCATTGTAAAAGTGTTCACAGTGGCTACAGAAGCGAATTCGGAAATTTCACTGAGAGTAGAAAGTTCGATGTTTGTACGTATCATTCGTTTTATTTATATCATTTTTGTAGCACTTAAAGCTGTCTGGTGGTGGTCAGTGAACCCAAATTCGCTTTTGTTCTGCAGTTGGTTAAGTTAGAAACGCTACCTCTTGAAATGCCTGACATTGTTTACAGTTTATGTCCAATGACGTGTTTAAAAACGTGAAATAAACATGAAGAAAATTTGACTCTAATACTTGGGTTTTTATTCGTAAGAACAATCAACCCGCATTAGTTACTAAGTCTAATAGAATATAATTGATATTACTATTTAATATTCTAGTTTCCCTCCCTATTTCATGAAGTGTTTCCGCTGCGCCATGGTGTGGTGTTTTACAAACATAAAACATTTTCTAACATTTTTTGTGTTAGATAAAACACAAATATGTTTGCCTTGACAAACGGAAAACAACCCCCGCGTTTGCCTGCGGGGGGTGAGGGGGGGGTGAAGTCATTCATCTCGTATCAGTGCTCTCTAGAGGAAAACGTCAAAACTCATAATTTGAAAACAGTTATTCTAACAAAACACTCAACTCAAAAGTCGCAGCTTACTGGCTGTTTTACTATCATGTTTTGTTAGAAAATTTAGCGCAGCGGACCCGGCTTTAGATTGTAGATTTGGTATTTTATGAATGTGATGTTTTGTGATAAGGATTTGTGTGAAGGGTCTAATATTGAATTAACCCTGAGCTATTTGGTATACCTACTATAGCATCCATCTGGCTGTTGGAAGTCCTTTAGCTAATGTTGCCTATATTACACTGGCACTTTGGGTAAGTAATCATTATTTATTCATCCTACCCATAGTTGATTCGTTCTTACAAAAATCTGCAGTTTTACTAATCTTACGAGCAGTACCTAGAGCTGAAAAGTACCTGTTTTTTCTTGTCAGTTTTACAGTGTCTTCGATATTAGGTGGTCTGCTTATCGATGGCTGGAGGCCGTCAGTTGTCACGACATACGGTGTAGTGTAACACGGAACTTAGTGAAATTGTGGTTCCCAAAGTGTCCGCTAGAGGCGCTCACTAGTTTATCGATACAAAAATCCGTGGTATACTACACTGTACGTCCGAACACAGACTACGGCATCAGGGTATTCAAAAGCTTTTAGGTAAATGGTTTTACCCCCTCACTCATCCATGAGAAGTACTTGCCTACTTATTATTTCACTTTTCTCTTTTCAGACCCTGCTGTACTTTACTTAAGTAGGTACCTACGTGTTTTGAGAATCTGATATTTTGCGTCCCTATGTGGTTTTTAACCGACTTCACAAAAAGGAGGGGGTTTGGAAAATTCTTTTTTTTATTTGAATAAATATACTTCCAGGTTGGTGGTATAAATATATTCCATTTTTTTCAGAATCCAGTTTTGATGATGGAATCCATGAGGAATTGTGGGAACTCCTCAAATATTGTAGGCATACATATGGCGATTTTGATATTTTCAGCAACAAACCAAGCATTTGCATTCAGAAAGTATCATAGTCCTTTCACCACTATGGTTCTTTCGTCATTTTTTTTTCATCCAAATATTTAGTCGAATACAATGGCGCAAGTAGGTTTTTTAAATGAAAATTTATTTATAGAAAGTTCTATGTAAGTAACTATGTAGGATAGGCTATATACGCCATACTCTAGTTACATTGCTATTTGCTCATTTGATCATTGCTCCTTCATAGCTCGTACAATCCACGTAGATTCACTGGTCGACCTTTGCTCATCCTTGGCTCTCATATTACTTATATGTAAAAGTTGTTAGATACTAATGCAATAATTAGCTGTACAATGTCTTTGTCTGATAGTGTAGGAAGAGGGCACAGGTTCGGGTATTTCCAATTAAACGAAATAATCAGTTACAAAAATGTATATATCCAAACGATCTCTTTTCATGTAGGTATACCTATGTCCTAAAATATGTATCTAAAGCGAAACTATCTCTTGTTTGTTTATAGAGGACCTATAACCTACAGCTTTAACCTCCGAATAAAAAGAGGAGATGCCTTTGCGATCAATATGAGCTACGGAAAATATGCTTCAATTTAAAAAAGTTTGTCCCTCTGGCCACGTTGTCCTACTGCCTTTGTCCTACCGATCGGACCACATGAACTTTTTTTTCCTGTTAGTTCGATTAATCGGATTATAAGGATTTGTAATTCCGCTTCGTCCTACCGATCGGACCACATGAACTTCTTTTTCCTATTAGTTCGATTAATCGGATTACAAGGAATTGTAATTCCGCTTCGTCCTACGGATCGGACCACATGAACTCATTTTTAATGGTGCTCAATTTCTCACCTCTCAAAAGTTAATAATTTTCTAATATACATTTAAATGTACCCTATATTCTTTACAATATTATTTTTAACGGAATCCCATTAATGTACCTTCGAACCTAAGTACCTCTTTTATTACTATGAGACGTTACATACGACGATATAGATCAGGTAAAATATTTATTGGACATTAATCAAGGGTCACAACTCCACAAAATAAGTCAAACTCAAATTAAAAATAATTACATTCTAATTATGTAGATACTAGAGATGTGTCCAACGTTACATTTTAAAAAGCGAGTCTTTCCACGCTAATCTTTCCAAAAAGAATCTGACTTCCATATCAAAATTAATGAGCATGAGTGTTAGTATTTGAGATAAATTCATCACGTCGAATCACTTCTTTTTGTCGTATTTATATTACGTATTTCATTTTGATCATATAAAAGTCCGAATCTTTTTTCAAAACATTGAGAATGCTCAGCTTTGGATTCCTTCTCCCAACCAACTGATTTATTTTGGAGTGCTACCCTTCTAAACAATTTGTAGTTCGGATGATCTGCCCAAAGATGCATTAGTCGCATTACTCATGTCTAGAATGCGTGATCCGATTAGCGGTACTACATGGTCTAAGAAAACGTCAGTTTCTATAGTCCGATTAGTTAATCGAACCAACAGGAACTCAAAAGTTCTCGTGATCCGATTAGTGGGACTACGTGGTCTATGAAAACGTCAGTTTCTATAGTCCGATTAGTTTATCGAACCAACCGGAAAAAAAAGTTCATGTGGTCCGACCGGTAGGACAAAGGCTATAGGACCACGTGGCCAGAGGGAACTTGGTGCCTAAGCATGAATGCTGATGATTGCATGATAGTTCTTACCTATCGTAATCAGGGTATGTGTATGTCCTTTCTGATCACAAGAAACCGATCACGACCTGTCTGATAACACATCAGCCGATAAATCCACTGCTGGACGAGGCCTCCCCCATATTAGGTAATTGATTTTCTTTTGTTTGATTTCTTGCGCATCCTATAAAACTATAATTTTTTGGCTTTTGTAGCACTATCTCTCTAATGCGCCGACACACACCAAAGCAAAGCGACGTCGCAACGCAAAATCAGCGATAACTTCCGACTAGGGGCGCCGATCATCGCCGATTTTGCGCTGCGACGCGTCGCATCGCTTTGATGTGTTTCGGCTCTTTAACTTTCTACAGGTTCCTTATCTGGCTGGCTGCTACATACATAAATTGCGTTCTACATATTCGAAGTTTTGACCATCTGCTAGAATCTTTGCGGTCCAACATGCCACCACAATCTGTCTCAGCATAGCGTCATGCATATCAATCAGCAATTTAGAAACCAATATACCCGAGTATGTAAATGGAATGCATAATTATCACGGCTGTAGGTACACGGCTACACGTGTCAACAGGGCCGTTTGGCACCGCTCCCGTAGATATGCACCTGATGTGGTGATGCACAATGTTATTTCAGTACCGGCGATGATTGCTCGTAATAAGTGGTTATTTCCGAACTGAGGTCTCGACAATGTTGTAATTTTGTCAATTGCCATGGCCATAGACGACTAGGTAGGTACTATCATTTTAGAACAGTGGCTGAATTTCAGTTTAGGTATTTTTGTACATTTCTGCCATGTCGATGGATCTTGCGTGACTCGTTAGTTAGAGAGTATTATAATTATGTTCTTTGATCTTGACCGAGCTGAAGTTGGCCATTGCGATGCGCAAAGATAATATAGTTCCTAAAATAAACGCTTAATTTCAATTCGGTCAAGTTCGATCGGCAGATATGTATCTCACCGAAATAATTATAAAAACTTTGTATTTTTACTGTTGCCGGTGTCGAAACCACGATTTGTTTCATAATTCTGCGCTTTTTAATCTTTGGAAAAGTGTGTTCCTTAGTGTTTCTCCAAAATTATTACCTAAGGTAAAACAATGGGATAAAAGGTGTGAAAAGAATGTAGACACACAACTTCAAATATAATGTATCCAAAATATATCATCAATATCTTCCTAACCTTAGAAGGTATTAAATAGATACATTGACTGTTTATTGCGCCTCACATCAGAAATACAAAAACTTCGAAATAACAAAAATCAAAAGGAATTCACAATGTGCGGTATTATCGCTTATAGCGATTTCTTCCAGACAACCCCAGGATGGAGAGGATTATACGGACGAATGAAGTTATGCACTGAATTTAAACATTTGATTCAATGAGAACCTATTTTACTATAGTTAAAAGAAGAAGAAGAAACTATATTAGAGTAGTTATAAATGTGCGGAAAAAGAATATGCATGTCGAAAAACGGAACTAACATTACCTATGATAGATTAGATTTTGCACATTGCAAGCTATCAAAGATTTTCACTTCGAATTTTTTGAGACTTTTACATTTCATTAAAAGACCAGAGCACAACCGCTCTAAAAGTTTGTAAATAATTATACGCAGATAAACTACAAAATAAACTTTAATATCTATCATCATCAGCATGTCGAAGTTCACTGCTGAACATCTATCTTGAGCCGCCTTCATTCACAGATATCCTGCGACCTTCAAACTGTCGTCCTCCATCGAGCTGGGGGCCTTATTCTACACTGCGTGGGGTCATGGAGAATCTTTATTCCCCAACGATGTCGGTTCTGCGACTTGCTAATTCGGAGAGCTATATCGGTGATGGTGGTGGGTTGGTTCTTCTACGGATATCCTCGTTTCAGATTCTATCACGTAGTGAAACTCCGAGGATAGCTCGTCGACAATGTAGCTGCCTATTAGTGAAATAATTTTCAGAATCAGATATCTACTCCCAGACTGACAAACTTTGCCTCTTTATAGTATTAGTACATAAATAATTATTGATTCAATTCAGTGATACACACACACCAACTTGCAACCTCCCCAGAAATGTAACAGCAGGAATCAAGGACAATTTATTGATTTCAGAACAGATAACTGTCCCTGTTACCTTCCGTCTTATGTTCTAGAAGGTTCTACTGAACAACCTCTATAGTTCTTCTTTCTTCCTAAGCGTAAGTAAAGTGGGCCGCACACAGGAGCAGTGCCGTTAGTGGCTGTTGGCTTGGATTACAACAACCAGCTAACCACACTGCCAATGCAGACGGCCCTATATTTATCTTCTCTTCTTCAGCCGGTCAGATGAACCCACTTCCTCTTCCTCGTTGATTAAAAGCCAGTGTATCCTTTTAGTGGGGTTTCATTTGTTGGAGGTATCTGAAAAACAAATGGTTCTATGTTAGTCTGGTTGGTATAGATTTTTTAAAATTTTCGGTCTCGTATTTATATATCGAACTCAACTCTGCGAACTAGGAGGTGCCTATGCCGCAGTGGACTTCTACAGACTGATGATGATGATAACTCTCCACCGCGAACGATCTTAGTTCAACAATTTTTTTTTGTATGGGAATTTTATAATGAAACACTCTAAAGAAGAAGTTGTTTAGTAGTACGTACCACAGATAGGTTGGTCTGTGAAGCCTATTATAGATTTCTTAAGATATTCTGGCATTTCTTTTCAGATAAGTACCTATACCCTGATTTTAAATTTTAGACAATTTTTGTAAACAAACAAATGTCAAGATATGCCACTGTGAGTATAAGTGTCATGATTGTGTAGCATACGTGTAAATTCACATATGACACACATACATGACACTTATACACACAGTGGCATATCTTGACATCTGTTTGTTTACAAAAATTGTCTAAAATTAAAAATCAGAGTATAGGTACCTAGTATGTACAACACTTTCTGCTTTCCTCTAGTGGAATTCCTACTAGCCTACTTATACATACCTAGGTAGGTTGGCTAGTAGGAATTCCACTACCTCTGTTATTTGTTTTCTTATCTATGTATGTACCTATTTATTTGTGTCTAGATAGAGTGTTTACAATTTGGTGACTTATTTTGACTTTAATTCATAATAATTATGTTGATTCATAATGTTTATATGCGATAAGCTATTGGATACATCTACTCTCTTCCTAGTGTCACTTGCGTCTACCAGAGTTAGAATAAGCTATTATAAGTTATTATAGTAACTCTGAATTAATTTATGGATTTTATACTGCACCATCGTCAGATCAAGGTGTTTTTTAATATTATAATAATGTATTTACACAAAGAATGATACAAATATATACAAAAATTAATAAATACAAATGAAACAGTTGAACTATCTAAAGACGTGAGGTAGGGCTGCTCCGTCGTCGAAGTCGAATAATGCACTTGCTGCGGTGGCACGGATTATTGAGATGATGATTCTTGATTTTAGCTAACCCTATTCCAGCGGTCAGCGATGGCAGTTCCAATATGTTTGACGAAGATAGAAAAGTGTACAAATTTAACTACATATGACGCAAGTGACACTATCGATGTGTTGTCGACGTTGTCGATCTAAAACAAATACCAAAGTATACATCTACGACAGGTTCCTAGGTCCAACTAAGCTTTCATCACTCATTAATACACCCGATGGAATATTATCATTAGCAATAACAGCAACAACATTATATCTACCAAACTGCTGCGACAAACAAACAACAGCTGTGCTAGTATAGATAGTGTACTGGAGACAATCATGATCATCAGCTGGTAGAAGTCTATAGTGCTGTTCTAGTCGGACGTTATCGATGATTTTTGCGTTGCGATGTCGCTTCGCTTTAATGTGTGTCGGCGCACTAGAGATATAAGTTTATACAAAAACCAAGAAATAATAGAGTTTTATAGGATGCGCAAGAAATCAATATGAAATCGAAAAAAATCTACAAGGATCCGAAGATACCATCATCATGATCCGCCTTTAGAAGTCCACTGCTGAACATAGGCCTTCCAAAACGATTGCCTCTGTGGATGGTCTTGAGCAAGACCGGTCTACCCATCTACGCTGCGTCTTGCGGTTCGTGATCAGAGCCCCAATTCCCTTAATTATTGAACATTCGATTCACAATCTAATCCCATTTCAGTCAGCTGTCAAGTCTGTCACTGCGTGCGTAGACGCAGTAACTATTACCTATTCGCATACAAACGTTACCTTTCTCGCTTTTAACAAACGTCTTCCAGAGCGACAGAAAGGTTGATGATTAATCGAAAGGTGACTAAGATGAGATTATATTGTGAATTGAATGTCAAATAATTACGAGAATTACCTTCCAGTTATAAAGGACCGTTCTCCGGTGGTTCTCTAAACTAACAACAAACAGGCTTATAAGCCTGCCCATCGCCACCTCAACTTGCAATTTATAAGAAAGTGATGGAGCACTGCAAGTCCTTCCATTTCTTTCCTTACTTATATTCTCTTCGAGATGAGAAAGAGACAGAAATCCTCTCGTTCCTCGTTGGACGTAATGGCTGCGAGAAAACGCGTACGGCTATGAGGAATGAAACTCAATGATCGGAAACTCGGAAACTGCAAGTTTGCATGCACAAGCTTAGCCGTCTTGCATACCTGCTACCTAACCTAGTTTAAATACCGGGGCAAAGTTGCCCGAACCCAAATAAATAAAAAAGAAATAAAAGTCAATTTTAAATTAAAAATAATATTATATTCCTTATTATTTTGCTCCTGTGATTAGATATATTATTATCTTTAATGATTTGGATATTAATACCTTAATATTTTAAATTATGTAGATTTAATGAAATGGAATGGATGAATAGTACCATCTGTCAACGACATCATTCAGTCAGTTCCTTGTATTATTATCAAAGATTTATTCCCTTCATATAATAATACAACCCTTTCGGCATGACAACCACAGCTTTGTCTAGCATACCTACATTTATTTATAGCCGAATAACTATAAACGATTTCATAAATGAATGTAATGAAATAAAAAATGAAAAAAAAACATTTGCATTTTCGATCATGGTTTTTTAAATTTTTTTATAATGGTCGTTTTCATGTTATAAATTTTCGCTGTTTCGTTTGTGATCATCATCATCATCATCATCATCATCAGCTTGTAGAAGTCCACTGCTGGACATAGGCCTCCCCCTTCAGAATGCTATGATGAACGGTCTTGAGCCGCCTCCATCCACCGACTTCCTGTGACGTTTATAATGTATTTAGTTCATGGAGGACCTTACTCTACCGCTTCGTTTATAATAAGATTTTATAATCAATACGTAGCTTTTCAAATTAATTTTATATTGATCTAGAAACGTTAGTTTCATAAAATTTAGGTATGATTCGTTTCAAAAACTATTGATAGAAAAACTATCAATACATTATTATATTATTGGTATAAAAAATAAACTAATAATATAATAATGTAACGTGCGTAGGTGAGCAACAATGGCAGAATCTAGTCTCAAGCACCCGCGCTCCGATTTGTATGAACTAACTACAAGGTCTGGTCCGTATCCTTTCCACTAATAGCTATGCAGGCGTACAACTCAGTACCATTATACAAGAACTTCAGTACTATTGATTTGTCTTTACCTTTGAATAGGCAGCTGGTTCCTATATTTCATAGAATTATTTTTAAGAATGGTGTCCATGAGGTCTGACCTATTACCAAGCGTTGCATAACCTAACGAGCAGGTAAATTTACCTAAGATACTATAATTACATTGATTTTTACGGGTTAAGCTTACGTTGATTAATTCGAGTATACGTTAAATTGTTCGAAACCTCGAGTCGTATACTCGAATATATAGGTGATTATACTTACGAAAGTTTTTATCAACAAAATAAGATACTAGGACCTTCACGTCGTTTATTTGTAAACCACTTTTTCTTCACATTTTTTCATATTTATGCTTGAAAATTGAAGTAGAGCTTCAATTTACAATTTCCATTTCAAATTGTCAGTAGGATTTTTAAACTAAAGTGGTCCTCAAATTATTGACCTCATCATCAGCAGGCAGATGTCAACTTGGACAAGGCCTCCCCCATAGAATGCAATAGGGGGATTTGTCTTGCTTCTGCCCATCCCTTTAGTTGGCTTTTACGACATCCACGGGAGGAGACGGAGCTGTCTATTCTTAGGCCGTACACACCACTCCAATGACCTAGATATAAATATAAGTAGTATAATATAAACTGCAAAATGATGAAGTTCTATAAGCTTAGTACTAACTTGGAAACTAAAACTTGTTAGACAGCCATTCAAATTTTAATTTGAATCGGAAACGACTCGCTCTCTCGCCTTCCGCTTGCAAACATCGAAGACCATGTTAACTTATGCCCATCTTATAGAACTTTGTCTGACTCGGATCATTTAGTTTTTGCTCATGCTTTTGGCTGTGTGTCGAGATGTTATTTATGAAAAGGTTCGATGTTTAGGTACGAGGTTCACAAAGTCGATAGCAAAGAAGAGGTACGATAGATGGGTACAAGTTTTCTTAAATATTTTCCTCATGGTGGTTTGAGCTTCCAAGAATCGTATAATTTAATGATGTTTTTCCATAGACATAAATTAGATAAGCTTAGCTTAATTGGTGTCTTTTCAACAACTTCTTTTCTACTTTTGGATATGGGATCTTTATAATTTTTAGAGACCGACCTTTTTATTATACAATGAAAAATTAAGCAACCATAATAATAGCAATATCACAAAATACCTAAGATTGCCCAGTCGACGGGTGAATGGTTGTAAAATAAAATAAAACAACAAAATAAAAACATTTTATTAACCAAAAAAATAAACAGTTAAACTTTGAAAAATAATCTTAAATCTATTTTTTTTGTTGTTTTACCTAAAACTAAGAAATACCTGTGGTTTAACTGTTTTATTTTTTCTACGTAAGTAACTTACTTGTAAATAATGATTATGTAGATAACTCAACATAAACACCCAACAGTCACCTATATAGCCCTGCCCCCCAATTACAGTAGCAAATGGCAATGGGGTAGGTATGCAACAATGGGGATCATTTTGGCAGCCGTTCCATTTAGGTTTAAAAGTTTCCCCTATTCAAGTTTCATAAGATTTAGATAACGCTATTACGGCTGCCAAAATCATCCCCATAGTTGCGTTCCCCATTGCCATTTGCCACTGTAATTGGGAGGCTGATCCCACACTGGGATTCCCATTTCCCTGTGTCGTGGGTATTAAGAAACTAAGAGTGCGTCTAAGTGCGTCTAATCTAAAACTGAACGCCCCACCACATTACATCAAACTAAAATATTCCATAATCCGTAACAAAAAGGATCTTTTTGGAGACGTACCATGGTACCATGGTAGGGTACCATGGTAATCCGGAACAAATATTTGCAGATCCTGCAAACATTTGTCCCGCAGCGAGAATCGAACCCGCACCTCTTGCGTCTCAAAATAAATCTATTGTCAGTAGCTAGGTAAGTTAAGTATGTTTCTATTATGAAATATTTCTGCGTTCCTTCGTTGGCAAGCCAAGTGCGCAAACTACTAAAGCTGTGAACACAATGAGATTACAACGCAAGGTTACTTGGTACGGCTTCCCCGGGCTAGTGGCTAGTCGTGCCACACTTGACACACTAACATGATTCTTATTTAACTCCTACTCATTACTACTTACTACAAATGTTAAAATTAACATGTAACACATTGTGTCTTGAGTGTCATAACTATATGACAGAAATAAATTCAGCGGGAATATTTTTTTAGCGCTAATCTAGTCCAAGAAGAAATCTGTGAAGATGATGCGAGAGATGTGTGTGTGATTTATGTTGACTAAAAGCTGTAATTTTGGCATTGCATTGAATTCGTCCTATTAAGAAATAAGTTCGAATTACCTATGAGGGGGGTCGAGGATACCGGTCTTTTCATTCGAGATTTGGCATTCGAGATTTTTCCTTCGAGATGATTGTTTAAATGTCCGCGTGGTCAACATTATCCTAAACTCTCCCACTAGACATAAAAATATGGTTTTATACTATTACACAATTTGCATTTATAGTATGGCTACTAGGTACTCGCAGACCACACGAATCTTCGTTGTTTTGTATAAAAGTGTCGACGCACGAATCGCACCTAAACATTTTCATAAGTACCTACAACCTGTACAACGTAGGTATTTCCCCTATTTCCTCCCTGAATATTGACTGTAAAATATTTTTAACTTGTATACCTATATCCGTAGATACCTATGTTTTTTTGAGGTTATTATTATTTACTTTATTTTTTGTAAAATAAAGTACTGCTATGATACGATAAAGCTATCTAGTAGATAGGTTAGGTAGATATCTACCAAAACACAAGAGTTTAGAATCAAGTTCCAGGGAGTAAATAGGGAAATACAGTCATGAAAAATGTATGGAGAAAGATAGCACCAGCATTGAAAAATGCATTGCTTACTACATATTCATTTACTGAGACTTTTAGTAATTTGTTTCAGCTCATAATCCCTACTCTATCTTTCAACAAATAGCTACCTACTCAGCCCGTAGAGTACATAGCGAGAAGGCGGTCGCATAACTGTTGGCAATAACTCTGTTGGTAGATCACCAAGGCCGTCTCGAAATAGTGGATATGATGGGAGCAAACATTGTTACAGTTTCTTGTCGCTTTGCTACCCTAACACAATTCATTTAAATGTATTAATTCATTATGAAAAGGTTAATTTATTAAATACAATGACAACTGTTTGGCGCATCACATGTTTTTAAAAAATTATAGTGATTTTTCACGAGACTGCATTGCATTTGGCAACATGCCCCGGTGTGCTGCAGCCTATCAGTTACCCTCAAGGATAATGTGATGCTCTATTGCAATATGTTTTACTAGGCATAATATTTATTTTATTATACCGGGCGATTTACTGAACTTGGATCAAACGAACAAGGTGAAAAGTGCAACAAAAAAACTACCATTTTACTTATCATTTTAAATTACAACTTTATTATATGAATCGCTATCGCTAGCCTTCGATGGTATATATTATTACCATAGAAGGCTAGCGAAGAAATTACCACAAATGCCTTTGACAACTGCTAAAATAAAAACTGGTGGTTCAAGCAGGTGGACCTATTATTATATATATTCCTATCATTTGGAGTATTTAGGTTATTGTGGCATTTTTGTTTAAAAGAAATACTTGTGCTTACCCTTCCTTCATAGTTGGAGGAGTGTACTGCTATAGGTGCTCGAACCCTCTGAATAGAAATTAAGTTTGCTCCTATCTTGGATATTATACAATTTAATGAGACACTGACAAACCACAGATATAGATACTAGTCTGTAAATTGTGTCTACAAAATGTTATTGGCTTGCGTTAGTTAATATTCAAATGAGGAGCAAACCTCGTGTCGTATGGAGCGGGTTGGCGTTAAGTAGGGCCCATATAGAAGTTCTTTTTGACAAACATGCCAAAATGCAACACTTCTTTGTTCCTACCATTTTAGCTAGGCATTTGCCGTGGTGTTTCCGGCCAAGAATAGACCCCTTTCGCCTCCGTGGATGTCGTAAAAGCCGAATAAGGGATAACCAACACCAGGAGATGGGCAGCAACATCCACCTGAGTACTCAACACTAATGTTGCGGCCACCAATCCGTCTGCTGTGTCGTGGTGATTATAAAACTATTAACATGTTTTAACCTGTGTTACTTTTTGTTCATGTCTCACTTTAAGGTACCTACTGACGAGGTCGGAAATTAACTTTCTGACACTGGATTAGGTACGTGGCCAATGATAGTAATTTTTCGATTCTGTGTATTTTTGAAAAACGGAAAATACACAGGCTGTTTATTTTCCCTTTTTCACGTAGGTATTATAGTAAGAATGCAATGGAGACCGAGACGATGTGTTTGGCCATCGCTACCCGTCACGGAAGCATACAGAGGCTCTCTACCATAAAATTATAAATTACTCAAATTTTTTAGGTCTCCATGTTTAACTACGGGGGAGGCCTCGTCCAGCAGTGATAATGGCTACTAATGAGACATGCAAAATTACATTTCGTGTCTGTTCATTCATTATGCCGTGCCGTAGTAAATCCGGTCTAAGAATAGAAGTCCTCTTTCTCCACCCGTGGTTTCCTAAGGGACAACACCAGGGACTAAGGGATTGCACCATTGGATGGGCAGCAGCAACCACCTGAAAACTAGACAACAAATACTGCAATCACCAATCGGCCTGCCAAGTGTGGTGATTATGGCGATTCCTCTCATTGCATTCTATGGGGAAGGCTTCTTCTCATCGAATGGCTGATGATGATGATGAATTCACTATTTCAATACCACAACAGTGCAGCATTTTTTGTGTTCATGGGGCTGTCAACATTCATGGAACTTGATAGATGTTCATTCGTCAGCAACTCTTTAGATTGGCTCTATGTAAAGAAACTATTTCGTAATCATTTTCAGGGTTAGAGGGTTATGGGGTCATATGAACCTGACCCATCTTCAGGGGTTAAATTTTTATTTTTCTCTATTTCTTTATTAGATCCGGGAAATAATTTTTTGATCAAAGATAACTGCTATTTTACTACCTAGTATGCGTAAATTAGAAATGATTCAGAAATAAAACAAAAATAATCACGAAGAAAGCTGTAATAAAGTACCAAAACAATAAACATGCACAAAATATTATTACGTAATAACAAATTATAGGTTGGTAAGTACATAAAAATATAGAAACATCTAAAACAAGAAATGCACAATATAATACAAAATTTAAACAGATATACACAATAGTAAAAATATAAAGCACAGTGGTAAAGATTGACAACAACACAGTTTCCTATTAAAACAAGCACAATAAGTCAAAATAAATAATACAGACAAGAAAATAGAAAAAATATTTTTTCTAACAGCTTTCTTCAGTTTGCAAATTATAAGAATAAAATAAAATTAAATAAGACTAAACACATTTAAAATGTTAAACTAAAAGACATAAATACAATAAAACAAAAAAAAAACAATACGGAACACTAACAAGGGACACGGTTCAACAGAGCGATCACTAGAGTTCATAAAGATTTCTTATTTCCCGTTTGGCAGAACAGCAACGATGCTAGGCGCCCCGGGGTGTCGTACCAGATAGTGCATTTACAGTGTCAACTTTGCAAACGCAAACTTGCGCGAGATTTGCAAACGCACTCCTGGCACGAACTCCGGGGCGTAATAAAAACTTCGATATCGATACCCGCACGTCACTAGAGCGTCTTTCAGTCTTTCACACTGTACGTAACGTCTATTTCATTTCACTTATAGTCCCTTAGTACACTTATTTGAATCGTAAGTAATGATGCAAGTGCAAGCTGCAATATGTTAGTGCGTGGAATATATAAATGGTATTAGTGTATTAGATATGACCATCATGTGCCCACGTAGGTCTTACTCGTATTATGCATGCACTGGGGACTGTCACGGGGTTATTACTCGACTGTATATTATTATATGTTAGACTTTGCTGATGTTTCATCATTCAATTGACAGCTCAGGATGTCGATGATTGACAAGAAGGCCGGGATGGGTTGATGTGGTGAATATTATGGAATATTAGAGGCAAGCAAACACATAGATAATAGCGGAATTACTAAATCAAAATAATGATTATACACTGATTATGTAATTCATACAGTATTTTTATGTATTTTCGTATGAGAAAACCACCTAAAACCCACCACTATAATTCTCCAACGAATAATCTCTAAATATCTCAGTTTTGGAAAGCTTCGTCGTTTATATTCAAAACGAAAGTGCCAGTGAAAGTGAGACATTTTAAAGTGTGTGATATAAAAGTTAAGAAGTGAGTGAGGTAATACAAAATAGAAATTAAAATAAGTAGGTATATACACGAAGAGCGGCCATTTTGAATTTAAACAAAAAGAAAGAGGGTCTCAAAGTGATAACTTAATGTTATATCAAGTAGTTTTTTTAATGTCCTGAAGATGTTATTAATGTTTTACACTCTAAAAACTAACAAAACTACCTGAAATAACATTAATAATTTTAGTAGCCATAAAATAGAACATGCACTGAAAATAATACTACAGTAATCGGTATGGGTTGGTGATTACTACCGTTGTTTAATTACTGTTCTGTCTTATTTAGGAGTGTGTTATTACTGGAAGAAAGCGTTAGCAGAGTTTGTCGTGGATAGCAATGGCGGCGATGAGCCCACCACTTGTCACGTCTTTATTCCTGCGACTACCCACAGTAAAAAGAGGACTTTTGAGGCTCTGCCTACCCCTTCAGGGAAAGAGGCATGTGTTTATATACGTATGTATGCTATATTATATGTTCCTAATGCATCGTGGAAATCCCTCGTTTTGAATAGATTAGGAATGCTGTTTTTTTGTTAGATTACGTTATCTAAATTTTTTTAAGTACATAAAATACCCTGTTGATTCATATTATATAAGGATTTTCATACGCTTAAGAAAATTGTGGTCATTTTACGGGGAAGGTTTTTCCCATAATATTGTTGTTTTAGTTATTGTGTCATCGTTTTATTGTTTATAATATGTCATTGGTTGGGATGCTAATCATCTCATCATCCGCGGCCAGATCAAGGTAAACGTTGTATACCTACACGTACGTAGTACGTACAACATGCGTCGTTAATTACAATGAGCCAAGTACGTTTCCATGAACTCATCCGATAAAATGCAATGGAAACGGAAAGACGTAAATAAATCGGTATATTTTAGAGATCTGAGGATATCCTAAGTGGATATTAAAGTTATGTAATATTACTTCAGTTAAAGAATAATCAATGCTTAGCATTCGTTCATGCAACACAGTTTATATACTTCTGCAGATATCATCATTTTCCCATTTTACTGTATGTATACCCTGCTGTTTTTGTTCCTCATAAACACATTTTTTATATAAAAAAAATCCCGTTGTCTCGCCAGTGGGGCTGAAAAGGTGGGGACCTTTTCAACCCCCTCTGGAGGACAGTCGATAGAAAAGTTGCATTGTTCCCCATAGTACACAAAATGATCCTTGTGATTTCAATGAATAAAATTCTTTTGATTTGATTTAATTTGAGTGGTTCATCGTAGAACAAAATCTCGTTTAATTTTGTACACTTTGACAAACCTGTAACGTAGTTAGAATCATTTCAGACATTCGAGTAAGTACATCTTTTCAAATTAAAAAAAAACATTTTACTTGACTTGATTGATACCTAATACTATCCCATACATAAATATATTATAAGAGTGAAACGTTGTCTTTTTATTTGTTTATTTACTAACTACGCACGCAGTGACAAACGTGACAGTTGACTGAGATGATATTAGATTGCGAATTGAATGTTCAATAATTACGAGAATCGGGAGATAATTTTTAACAGAAAATCATTTCCTCGGGAGAATAACACGGGTAAAACCACGGGCGATCGTTAGTCTTATATAACATTATTATTCTCACAGTCTACATTGCACAGTAGATACATAAATCGTTAAACATTTATCAACGCGTAATTTGTTTTTCTCAAAGACGTAGTATTATGGAAACCGGATCTTGACACTACACGTGTAACAGAGACGTAATGTATTGTCTACCTACTCATGCATAAATCATACATTTTATGCATTCATATTTTATTGAGCCAATAGATTTGAAAATAATGGAAAAATTAATCATGAGAAATGTACGATAAAATATGTTTTTGGTTATTTGTGAAGGTTTGGTGTAATAGGGACACTGAGGGCCTAGTGTGAGCATCGCGTTTACGTGGCAACCGCGTAAACGCGCGTTTGTTGAGTAACCGGAAAAATTAAAGTATACGTAAAAACTGCGGAGTCCGAGTAGTTTTTACGTGTACTTTAATTTTGCCGGTTACTCAACAAACGCGTGTTTACGCGGTTGCCACGTAAACGCGATGCTCACACTAGGCCTAGTTCCTAAAAGTATCTAAAATGGTCGAGGTATTTTTTTACTGTGATTGTTAATTTTCTTGACCAATTTTGCATTAATTTTGTTGAAGAGTTCTTGTAGTCATCATTAGTAAGTATCTATTGCGAAATACTTTTCATATTAGAGTGACGCAAATCAAAGCTATCAATAATAGTAAAATGTAATGATGATTGCTCTCGTCAATAATTTATACGATTTTGTAAGTTCGTGTAAACGATTGTTAGGTTATTAGAGTGGTGTATTGCTTGGCAGGCTTGAAACAAAGGTGAGTCGCAAGTGGGTCATACTCGCGGCCTTGCCTCGCGCCGGCTTCGGAGACCTATTCTGGCATCCCACTTGGACACGCGGTCAATTGTGTATTTCCATAACAAATCCCCATGGTTTTTCACAATGACAAACCATGGTTCAAATACTATCATAAGCATTAGCCACGTAGCTCTCTAAAATATTTGGCACTGTTTATGATGACAATTGAGGTATGATCTAGTCAGTAATTCCCGATAAGCATAAACTTTGGTTACCAACTCATAAAGTTTTAACGCAAAATTAATTGTAGCTGAATAGTTTACGAGTTTAACGTATTTTGATCGTAAAATGTGGATAAAACGGATTGGTTCGTAGTGATAAACCCGTGTGGGCGGCGCAGTCGCCGCAGCTAAAATGCACGCCTACACATGCGCGCGCATGCATAGTACAGCGACGTGATTATATGCAATGCAACCCATTGCATTACCTTGTCTATTATGAAGTCATATCTTTATTTACAAGTGCGACTGAGATGCATATATCCGCAGTTTGTATAGTTTTCATTAAAACCTTCTCCCAAAAGTGAATGGACCTAAAGGATTCTGTTATACACGTTAAAGTTAAAATTATCCCAAAGTCACGTCTAACGCGTGGTTGCGAGTACAAACGTGTTTGTTTTCTTTAGCTTTAAATTTGACATTTATAAAACGAAAATCGGCTTGTAAGTACAGTGCAATCGGCTCGATCTAAGCGTGTGCCGTCTAAGAAAGTAGGGCAAATAATTGTTAGCTCTCATGAGCTAGATAAGCTGTATTGTGCAATTATACTAGCATGGGACCGGGCTCATGATAACCGTGTCCGTTCATTGTCGTATTACGCTATTAATATGCCCTTGATGCAAGTGGCTTTGTAAGTAGGTAAACTTCGTGCTATTGGGAATGCATGTTTATAAATTGCATATTTTTGACGAGTAAGAATGCGTAGATTACACGCGTTTCGGAATGGAGGAAGGTTCGGTCCAATGAGCACTTTCTCTCGAAGTTACGTTCATCCGCATCGCGCTCAAAACTATAATTTGGTGTCTGAAAAAGAGTTTTCGCAACCAGAGGCGCGTGGATCGCGTGACGTGGCTGAGCCCGGGTTTCATTTCTAGAGAGTATAACGGTTGTCATATAGAAAATTTTCGCATCTTTGAGCATAGAAACTGTAGAGCCCACCAAGGCACTTCTTTCGTGGCGCGGACTCTAAAATGAAAGCACCTGTGAAGCGTCTAGGTAGTTCGTAGCGAGCGCAAACATTCTTCGAATATTGCTATTGAGACGACTAACGGCTATCTCGTTTCAACCAGCTCATTTCAAAATTGACGCCGATTTTTGGCTAGCCAGATTGGATTGAGAGAATGGAAAGGTTATTTATTCTGATGGTTGATTTTAGTAGTTGTTGGTTAGTGTCTCGCTGGTCAGTTAGTAGTGGGTGTTAGTAGCAAGTTGGGCAGCGTTATGAGATTAGTATGTCGTACACGTGATTTGCACCGTGATTAGCACGTGCCGATCCCAGTATGAGGGTATGTACAGGGCGTGAAGGGGTTAGTTAGACCGAGGCCGTGGTTCCGTAATTATCTAGTTGAAAATAATCCCGCCCGTAGGCGTAGGACTTGCGCAACACAATTTAACGTTCTAGAAGCGACACTGTCACGACACTATGGGCACTTCACTGGATCGCGGGGCGTGCAGAGGCGGCGCGCGCGGCCGCACCACTGCGCCGCGTTCCACTTTTCCTTCCGGCGGTGTACCGAGCAGCGAGTTGGCAGCGGCGCGCCTTGCATAACCGACGGTTTCGCAAAGCGGTCGGTGCAGCGCGCCGGATTGAAATACGCGCCGGCTCTGCCAACGGGGCCGAAGCCCGCCTGACGCAACCCGCCGCGCTGGCCCGAGTCGACATCGCCGCGCCAGACCCCCTCACCTGTCGCCCCACCACAATTTCTTCAACGGATTTCACGCATATCACTTTCGCTAGCATACGAGCTCACTTTCATCCCGGCGTGTCCACGCTCCTCTTTACCACCATTGTGATGAACTGAGCGCTCGCCACCGGGTATCGAGCGACACCGGGCGGTGAGTACGCGAGCGGGACAGATAGAACGCGCACCAGATGCATCGGTAACTAGGCCACCTACCACGCACTCTGCCATATGTTTGCTTGATTGCACTCTATTTAGATCGCATTCATACGTACCTATACCTAATTCTCGTTTCGCGCGAGGCTCACGGTCGCGTTGGTTCTTTAGATAACATGTTGGTTAAAATAAACGAAGTATCTAACAGTGCGGTAACCGAGGCGCGTAAGGCCCGTGTTTCGGTTTCAATAATGTCGCGAGCGGGCCTCGTGAGCTACAAATAGACGCTACATTTCGACAGCCAACTCACTCACGGCGACACACGAAAACATTACAGATAAGTTTGTTTTATATCGGGTTGAAAGCGTATGTTTATCGACTGGATTTTGACAGTTTCTCGATCGTAACGTGAACGTATGTTTTCCTGACGATATAAAGAGAAGTTTCTATCGGCTAGAAAGTAATCGCTGATATTTTCGATGTCACGAATCGCTTATCACCTTTAGTTAATTTTAAGAGGTTAGGAAATTAATGGTCTATCATCGTCGCGGCCTTGCAACTGTCACTTTTCGCTCGTGTGCTGGTGGACTAATAAATAATATTTTAGTGTTAGCTGGTTTGCGCTTTACTATGTGAGCTCAAGGCTAGTGAGTCACGCCGGTCACTGGGAGCCACGAAACTCTGTTCGCGTGTACATTTCTCACAAACATCGTACTTTATACATGAAGTAACAGCTGATTGCAGTCTATTTCAAAGCGCGAATAATGCAGGACTGGTTTTGAATTGTTTAGGGGAGTTTAACAGAGTTATTGTTAGAAGTACCTACGTAACTAAGTATTTAGGCAAATTGTTGCTCTTGAATTGAATACGTTTTTATGGAACTGGTACTCTAGACTTCTTTGGTATGCACATTGCAGCAAAAACTGTATGTAACCAAGTTAGTGCATTTTTCACATTAATCATGAGAGCTAATTTTTAATTTAATTATTTAACGAAATTACATGCTCTACTTTCGTAGCTGGGCGTTGTTTAAAAAGTAACAGAACTCGACAAGTGTGAAAGCAGAAAATTATTAGATAGGTGAATATTTTTAGCACTACTTTCAAACTCATAACTGCCAACGTTCACAGACAAACAATTTTGATATTGGTTTGGTTTGTAAGAGATATTTTGGTAATAACACAATAATTAAATTTAAAATTAACAATGCGTTGTTTGCTGTCTATTAGTAGTACGAGATCCGTCTTAAGAGATATCTACAGTCATCTGAATTTTGATCAGATATAATATCTTCATTAAAAACTAAAAGTTATTTCTACATGATGATATTATGTTGCCTGCTCAAAAACTACCAGCAGCTAGCTTTAATTAAAGATTAAACATCAATCACAATTAAATAATAAATAATCTATGTAAGTTATATACAACATTTATGATGGAGTGGAGTACATAATAATGTAATTCACCGTATGTTTTGTATTTAAGCAGTAGGTAGTTCGTTCGTTTGCATCAGGAATAAATTTTAAATAATTAAGCTGTGAACTGTGCGGGCATCGTCCTACTAACCATTTAGTCCAAGAACTCACTGCACGAAAGTCTGCATACATAACAATACGATGATTTTTAGAAGAACCAATTGATTATGATGGTAATCATCAATTTGCCATCGCTCGCTTGCATTTTTTCGCATTGCTTTACGAGATTTTCTAAGAGACTTGTAAAGACAATTTTTGTATTATCGCTGTTAAACATACATCATGTTATGACATCAATGTTTGTTATTTTTTAGGGTTCTCTGATCGACAACTCCACAAAGTTAAGAGGTGAAGATGCAGGTTCGGATTTTTGGGTTATAATATGTATTGTCGTAATGCTGCCGTTTAAAATATTAAGGCTATCTAGGCAAAGCAATACAGCAGTGCTTCTTGGTGTTTGCTTGTAAAATAAGATGCGTGTATTGAGTAGACTTTAATCCAGCGGGCTCCTGAACTTCAGGTATTACAAGTCTGGGACGTTTCAGTTCGGGTGACAGCCAAACCAGCCAAACTGATATGTATATTTTGGTACTGCTGGGTGTGACAGGTCGTTGGATCACTGTGCTTTAGTGCTGGAGTAATTGTGTCCATGTTAATAAATTTCCTTTCATAATGACTTTATACCCCTAGAAGTCACAGGTATTTTATTTTATTCTGAATTAACTGCGAATAAAAGAAATAAAATTTATATATTTTTTTGAGTTTTTTTTTACTAAAACAGAACACGCATCTTGTTTTACAAGCAAACACCAATTGATACTGCTCTATATACTTTGCCTAGAGAACCTTAATATTATACACAGTAGTAGTAAGATATATATATATATATATATAGAAGTTAATACATTTAAATATGACCCAAAAAATCCTAGCTCAGTTCTTAATCAATATCATAAATGTTATAGTCAGATAATTCAAATCATTATTTTTGATGTAAAGTAAAACTGGGTTAAAACGATCAGTTTTCAGCATTAATAAGCATTGTAACAATGAAAACGATTATGCAGATTATATTTCTGTTACTGCACGTATAAATTAATACAAGCTAATTGATGGCCTAAATCGATTCATTCATGAGGTTCATTTGTTCTATGGAATAGTTAAGTAATTTAAATTAGTAGAGTTTTACGGGAAGAGGAGAAAGAAAACTTCCACAAAAATATAGATAACCTGCAGCTACGCAAAAGAAGGGAATGAAGAAGCTAGAATGATGCCCAAGGACGCATACTTTTCCTTAGACGCGACCCGGTTAAGGCTAGGTCGATTAGGCTATTTAGTTACTCTTACAAGAATGGATCAACACTAATTGAAAATTTAGGGTAAGTTTTGAACCAGAGAGATATTGAGGCTGAAGTTTTACCGAGTATATTAAAAATTGGATTTTTGAATTGGACATGTTACACGTCGAAATTTTTAAAATATGACATAAAAGTGTTGAATGTATGTTTTTAGGATTGGATATGGCCGTAAAATTGACAAGAACACTTAAAAAAAATATTTAGTAAATCAAAAACCCTATCAATATTCAAAAGCAAAACTAAATAGATGATTTCAATTCCATTGCATGAAAACATCTCATCAAAAACAGTATAGAACAAGACATTGTAATAAAATGTTGACATGAAATTTATTACAATAATAAACAATTTTTCTGATGAATTTGATAAGGCGTTCAGTAGGCCTGTTGGCAGTTCATCAGTAAAGTTTTCCCCAGAAACTGCCTTATTAACCTTCTTGTCTGTGATGCCTGCAAATGCAACGAGACCCTACGCCGCTACGACGTAGCACTCGTAGAGCCTGACCTACTTAACGCAAGGGCGTTTGTCAATTACTATAAAAGTAAAGATGCGATAAATTGAAGCTTTTATAATAAACCTTGTAAGTTTTATAACGCCTATAAATATAAAATAAAATGAAATTTTATTGAAACGCCATGTTATACGATGGAGATTTATATTATGAAACACAATCATGGCTAAAAACTCCCTATCAGGTCATTGTAACACATTCTATTTGTTCCAAAGAGGTAACAATTGTTTCTGTGGTCATATTTCAGGATTACAATAAAGTCCTGTACAGTTACGCTGGATACAGCAGTGGGAGCAACTGCATATATATGATGCAACATTATAATACTTTCTACGGATTTGCGAAAAGTGTACAAAAAATGGTAGTAATGGCATCGCGTGTTGTGAATTACAATGGCCGATCGCTTACGACATGGTTTAGAAAGTCGAGCCACGGTCAACGGTCCCGCAGCGAAAGTTAACGTGTGCCGGCCGTGCGTAGTCGCACGGTTTCGCAATCAGCTACTGCCGCGAACACAAGTGGAAATGCTGGAAAATATGCTACGATTACATTAATACATACATACAGAGACACACGGCATTTTTTCAAAGGGTCTCTTTTCACCGTAGGTCGGAAAATCACAGGAACTTATTCCTGACTAAAGTGCAGTATTATGTGGATCTATAAAATGCTACTACTAATAAATCTAATTAATATCATGATTGGTAAAATAAAACTTCTCTAACTATCAATAAAACAGCAAAAAGTACGTTTAAAAAGAGTGAATGTCAACATTTATAAAATTAAAACTGACATACTATGCAGGCACATGCGGTTACCTTTTACCAAAGAGAATTTAGCAGCTATTAATGATTTCACATTTCGATTAAACTATTATCAAATTAACATTAAAATTGAATTTTATTTTATGATGCAGTGTCCTAGAGCACTAGCAATTCCCCATACGCCTAGACTAAAATGACCAGCTTTGCAAAAACTTGTTCCATAATTTACTTATGCAAGCGACAGTACTTCACCTTAACTTCTATAGCACGTATGCTTGAGATGAAAGTGATAGTGACGTCGACAGTTTTCTTTGCATTTTACGATGCCTGAATGACAGGTGCATACTTTATGGCTTAAGGTTTTGTGACGTCTATAAATGCTCAGTTTATAATAAATAAGAAATATGTACTCAGTCTGCAATCACTTGTTTTTATAATGTTATCTTTTGTTTTTCGAAACTTTGATTTTGGTAATATTCATTTTAAAAAAATATACTACATTTTATGTGAAGTATTATTGACTCAATAAATACTTGATACTAACTAGTGAATAATTATAAACCAGAAATACGATTAACAACTTTCTTATTTAAATTTTCTACTATAAAACTCCAATCACAGAATTATAATTAGATTAGATTAGATTGGATTGATTTAATTATAGCACCCCGTTAAAATACGTTAACCTGAAACTTATTTTTAAATAATCGTTTCTGTTTCTACATATAAATTGATAATAATTAAATATCAAAGGAACAAACAGTATTGAAATTGGTAGGTATACGAATAGTGTCTTTTCAATTTCATGCACTATGTCACTAGCACTCAAACCACAGTAAACATAGTTACAAGTTTTACCACAGAATATGAATACTTTGAGCTAGGACACAAATCAACCGATCAAGTCTAGGGCTGGCGCTCAACTCGCCTCATTTTCAAAAGCCTAGGTGCCCTATAGATCCGGGATGCCCGTTGCACCTGCGCATGCTTATGATTGATTAGGTTACCCTACCTATGACCTATTTTTCCCCAGCTCCTCTCCTTCCCCTGACCTTCAGCTGCATCCCGGGCGAGCTGCCAGGCTTGCAAGGCATCTTATAACACCCCTTGAAAAACAAATGCACACGAATGACATGATCAGTTTTTAATAGGCGCATTTCTCAAAATTTACAAAGGGTATACTCATAATTCTGTGACACTGTTGGGGAAATAGATACAGAGCTGAATAAGGTCTATTTGTTGAGTGATTATAATGAACTTGTTTGTGTACGAGTACACGACTAGTTAGTGAAGTGGGGGAGAAGGAAAAATAGACTGCAATCAGCGCAGAGTTCTACAACTAGTTCTATGGAAACATAGAATTCCATTTCTTCTTATCGTATAACCTACATTGATAAATCCTCGACATAATATAATAATAGAAAACGTAATATCAACTCTATTTACCACCTTATGCCAACGTTATCAATAACCAATCGCGACACATTTTAACCCGATTTTGTCACGTAACATAAATTCGAGTAGGTATATACGGGGTTCAAGCGGAATGTGAGCGGAGAAAGTAGCCGCGTCCGCTACTGAGAAAAATTGTTTTCAACACGGTTTCACCTCGCGAGAGCGCTTCGGCTTCGTGCAACAAGTGATATGGCAAGCACGGTCACGACGGAGTTACTTGTAAAGTATAAACGTAATGTTGTGGCAGCGCGTGGGCCTAGGCCGATGCAAGTACGAGGCGAGCGCACCATCGGAGGCGCGGCGGATGACTGGGACCGAACAGCTGCACAAAAATAACTGCTCCATGCAGCCCGGCCGCTCGATGCACAACCCCCCCCTCTCTGCGCAGCCGCACTCCCCCGCGCTCCAGGTCACGGCTGCAGAGAAGCTACCCTCTATCGATCCAGCTGTTGCTTCCACAGCCCGGATAACCATGAACTAGACCTTCAAGCCACATCAGGATTCGGGTGGTAAGGAAAACAAAAACAGCTTGTGCCCCCCCCCCCCCCGTCTTGAGGAAAACTGTTGTGAACACTGTAAAGCAGGAAACGAGGAAAATTATTCCAAAAAGTTATCTCTGTCGCAAGGAAGAAAATATTCAATAGCTTGGTAAGTAATTTGAGGAAAATAAAATCTTTGTTGATGGGAAAATGTTCCAAAGAGATATGATGCCAAAAATGGCGGAAACACAGAAAATCCTATTTTTCTTTTTCAAGGAAACTCATCAAATTTTTATCTGTATTCGAAAGATTGAAGAACAATTATTAACTAATTTGTTCAAGGAAACTTATTTTACTGGATATCTTATTAAAGAAAAATAAAGCTAAGTAATCAAATTTAATATGGTCGCAAAATATTCCTTTATTTAAAGTGGTCAAGGCTAGGTCACATCGAATTGTACTTAGACTTGTAATGCCTGGCACATAGCCAAGGTTAGTATTCCTAGCGTTCTTGTGAGCAAATAGTTAATAGAGAAATTTATTTCCACTTCCGTATCATCATCATCAACAGCCTGTAGAAGTCCACTGCTAGACATAGGCTCCTCCTCTAGAATGCCATGACGAATGGACTTGAGCCGCCTCTATCTTCTTCCGTATACAGATTGATATTTTATTGAATTAACCTAGAGCTTGGAGAAAAAAACGTTTTATTTAGATCGTTTTATTTAAAACTCTGTTAATATTTTATCTAGTTAATTTTATTTCAAGACATATCTTTATTTACAGAAATAATAATACAACTAATACTAAAACAAGTTCTACAAAATTTTAAAGACAGAAATGAAACAGTTGTGGTTCCTAAAGATCATTGCAAATGATCTAAAGATAGCTCAACTGATCCAAATCACTACAAGACGGACGTTGTCTGCATTGACACGCTGAATGGGAATACAATGCTAAACTTGTTCTTTAAAATTTTTTAGAACATCACCCTTAGCAGTTTTTGAAGTCCACCGCTGGACATTAGGCTTCCCCATAGAATGCCACGACAAACGGTCTTCAGCCGTCTCCCGCCTCCATAAAGTGAGTGAGGTGGCAAGGTACAATTTTGTATACGGGTGAATTTCCAAAGCTACATAACTGTAAAAAAATATACTTACAAAACAACCTTATCGAAAAAGAAAATTATGACTGATTTCACACAAACAAAAGGTGCAATCAATGAGCACCTATACGAACACACTTATGCTTCATTGCATACATTTCCTTCTTTTGTCGCATCGCATTTTACCCAACTGACCAGCCAAATTTTTCTCGGACACGTCAGATACATCAGATACCTCAGATCTTCACCTGCAGGTATATGATAATGGCCATCGGTTGGTATAGATCAAAACTCGTGATACGACAGCTGCCCTTGCCCTGTCGTTGTAATGAAGGGTTCTGCCAGAAGAACTTGGCATGTATAATTGGCTGTAATCTTCAACAGACCAGCCAAAGATTTTAGACTTGAAGACGCCTAGACGGTATTTTTAATGATCCGTACCAAGTTTTAAAAAAAGGGACTCTGTCTCACTCTTGTTTGTCAGCTTGTGTTTTACAGCCTCCTAGAGATACATAGTACAAGCTAGATTATAGGATTATATATACCTCGTTAAAAGATTGTTGTGAATATTATAAATGTTAAAGTTTGTGAGGATAGACGGATGGATGGATGGAGGGATGGATGTTTGTTCCTCTTTCACGCAAAAACTACTGAACGGATTTTGATGAAACTTTACAGTACAGCTTATACATCAGAATATAAAGGCATATATAACATATATAATTATATTAATCTATGATAGACGTTCCACGTGGGCGGAGCCAAACGTCGCGAGCAAATGCTAGTTAAAAATAATTTCTATTTAATTTTTATTTTTTATTGAGGTGTTTTACGTAAAAGAGGACGAACATGAGGTTTGATAGTAGTTCCTCCCTTAGAATAATGACTAAGTCATTATTCTAAGGTTCCTCCTAATTCTAAAATTGACACTATGGTTGAGCATTTGCTCTAGGATTTCTTCCCACTGATCTGCCTCATCTCAATCTTTTGAATCGCGGGAAACGGTCTGCAGACAAAGTGTCAAATACACTGTAAATATTATATTAGTAATTTAAGACCGTTACTTTTCATGTGTTATTTCATTAAGCTTTAAGTTACTTACTAGTAAACTTTAGGATTTGTATATTATATCAACTTGACACCTTTACTAGAAAATTCGAATTCTCTTTATAAGTTCCGTTTTTCTTTTCTAAGGTGTGGAAAACGAAACAAACATAGTAGGTATGTAGGTACTTATTTCAACTTACAACAGTAGAAAGTTTGGTAAAATAACTGCTAAATCACATTTCGTGTTTTATGCAATTTAAATTCCATTTAAAGAGCCAGGAAACATCCAATTCGTTAAGAAATGCGGAGAAAGTGAACGGATGGTAGCGGTCTGATAACTCCTTGTCGAAACACACCCTGCGTGAATTACGGATCTGTTGCACGAGTTAACTTGGCGATGTAGGAAAACACACATAAATGTTGTCCCTATGGCGTAATATAATTATAGTTTTCAAGGACAACAAAAACATATCAGGTGTGTTAAAATGATTTTTTTGTTATGTTTTTTTCCTATTGTATCCAAGAAATTGTTAGCATATTGGTCTATTCTGTCTGAAAAATGTTGAAAAGAAAAATAAAAGCCACACATCTAATATAATATAAGTTCACATAACGTAAAAAAAGCGTTTTGAATGAAATATACCGTGTTATAAAAACATATTATAGTTCCGACAAGTGTACGAGTTAATTAAGTTGTCCCTCGGCAAAATTGCCCAACAGCAGCACAAAATTCGAAACTTATTCAACCAGACATACCCTCTCACTCAGTTGCTTAACATTTTAACATCACATAATAAACTAAGCATTTTACAAGTACTGTCGGTCAATGTTCAAACCGGTTTGTAGCAAGTGTCTACTCACTACTGGGTAAAGCGAGAACCACGAAAAAACATAGTAGTTCTACAAATACAGAGCTTCATTTTCACACAGATGTCATCGCTAACTGGTACTAACGCACACTTGCAAACAATAACCAAAAGCAAGTGTGATCAAAACAGCCAAGTTTGGGACGAAGGGAAAGCACCGAATTGGTCAGCAGCACGTTTTAGTTGGGTAGAGAAAACCGTAGAGAACTTTAGCATTATTATATTAATACTTTTACACCAGAATACAGCAGCATCCAACTGAGTACTCAATACCAATACAGCAATCACAAATCCGGCTACAAAGCGTGGTGATTATAGCAAATTCTCCCATTGCATTCTATAGGAGAGGTCTTTTCCAGCAGTGTATAGTTGATGAAGATGATGTTAGCTATAGTATGAGTAGAACTATTCACAAAAACTGGACCAGCTGAAATCTATACTTCACTAAGGCTCGCCACTCTTGGACTCCTTTAGGTATCTATAAAGAGATTATGTCAGTGAGGATGCGGTATGTATGTAGTACCGCATCTACCGAATAGCTCTACTATGACATAGTAAATTGCGCATGTAGCTGTTATTAAAACCAATGTAACACGCGAATGCCAAATGGAAAGAAAATATAAATAACAGGTATTGACAAAGCAAACAGACTCATTTATAGCGTGAGTAGAATAGAAAGGTTTTTTTTACGTACTCGAGCAAATGACAAGTCAATGTGATATACGGATAGTACTATATTTTTTTGGCGTCGCATGGCTTGTCCATTGTGCTGTTTCAAGTATTTTTAGATTAATATGCTAAACAGCATAAAAAAAAAAAAAAACTTTGCAAATGCAAAGTTACACTCTTTTCAATGTTTTAGTAAAGTGATGGCAGGTTTACTAAAGCTTTGGTGGACGATTTCTACCCCTTTAAAAAGTCACGCATTACACTTCTATTGCATTTCACTATATTTGTGTTTTTAGAATAAGCTCATTGGTTAAAATGCCACCAAAATTAGATAGTATAACTCAAAAAACACCTAAATAAAATTCAAAAAAGGGGATGTCTCTTTTAAAAAAACGGGAAGGGTCTCCATGTTATTACTTTTCTGTTTATTGAAGAGAGTAGACACCTACTGAGAATGTGAACCTGTTTTTTTCCATCGATCGTTTCAGACTTCTAGTTTGTCTGGTATCGTCTTTGCGTCGCAATAAACTTTCTGACCGGTATGAAGTACTACAGCACGTAACGCCCCCTTACTCCTGTAAACACAAACATCACACTAACAGGTGGATATACCTGTTATATATACCAGGTATATACCTACAAACCAACAAAATCATTGGCATGGTTTTGGTGCTTGCGTCTTGGGCTTCTATGTCAAAAAAACTTTATAAACCAATCGGAGTTATCTTTCAGTAAATTAACATTAGATGCAAGTAGATCCTAGCCTACCCTTTGACGAACAGAAAGTAACAGAATGTAATTACAATCTATCATGGAAAAGAAACCTTTGGTAGAAAGTGATGTAGACGGACGGGCATCGTCGAGGATATGGTGTTGACCCATGATTGGCAAGTTTGGTCACTGGTTTTATGAATGTTAAACTTTCAAAATTATAAGCAACGCATACATACATACTTAAACACATGAGTTTTTCCCCGAAGAGCAAGAACAGACTCAGAAAGGAAAGAAAAGAAAAGATAGAAAATACATTTAGAAAGGGCCTCTTTTTACCGTGGGTAGTATGGATAGTAGCATTATAGACGTGACAAGTGGTGAGCTCAAAACTACCATTGCTTTCCACAACCAACTCGGCTAACACTTTCTTCCAGTAATAAACACACTCTTAAATAAGCCAGCAGCAAATGTTATACCAACGAAAATTGCCCAACAAGTCCGATGCGACGAAAACCACTGCTACACGTTAACGTAGAACTGCAATTTTATCTGTATACGAATAATAAACTAAGTGAATTTTCACTAACTAACTTCTACTCAGAGTAGTAACAGAGTTAATTAATTTGCTGACCAGTTCTCCGTTTCCAGAAAAGCTTTCACGAGTTTCAATCAAAGCTTAAAAAGCTTTGACCTGACGTAACCTAATTCTATTGAAACTAGGTTTTCATGTAATATAGGTGGACTGCAGAGGACTTTCCGGGAACAGCCTGTGTCAGGGCCGTCAAAAGTGGAGCAACCGGCGCGCAGTTGGGTCAGGCTGTAGATCTAAGTAACCTCCGTGCTTTAGTTTAGCCGATGTAGGTTTTTAACAACTTGCATTTTAAAACTGAGCACCAATATTTTCATAAAATTATTGAATTTGTAATCCCTTCAACCTTCAAATAAACGCTCAAAGAATACTAAGAAATAACTTTTCAACGCATTGGTTGCACCATCGATCGGTCACTCGGCCCTTTTTACGGCATACCTCAAGTTGGTACGCAGAACCAAGAAAGAGCCAGTGACATGAAGTTAGTAGGTAGTATGTGATATGTGCAAAGAGTTTCCTTCTTATGTATTCCATCACACTGGATCTTTCTACCGATGTTCATTATCGACATCATCTTTTTTAAAAGCCACATACACCAAACCAAGAAAGAACCCAAGACAGTGACAAAGACTTTCTTCTGCTTGGACAATAACAAGGTTTTCTGGGAACGAGCCAGTGCTAAGACACGGCCGTTAAAATTGGAGTGGTAGGTACAGGACGCAATATTAGATTGTAAAATTAAGATTTTATTAATGTTACTTAAAACTTCCAGAACCTTGTTAAGCAGCATCCCAATGAGCTCTCTTTCATCACCTCTCATAGAAGCTTATAAAGAATTTCATCTGACCTAGCCTAATTGTAACAAAGGAGGACAGGAGCCTTCCCGGGAACAGCCTGTGTCAGGGTCATTGAAACTGGAGCGGCCCAGGGTGCCCGAACGTGTCAGGGAGAGGTTAGCAATATAGGTTGCCATCGGGTCAGAGCTAGATTAAAGGGGCTAGGTCGATGGAAGCTCTGACGTGGGTGAACAAACGAGGTGAAATAGGTCACACACATAATATAAGCCCTAGAACATAAAGCAGCAGGCACCATTACACAATAAGTTCACTCTTTGGAAACTATACCAAAACAACTCGTATTTCTAAGCATAAGATTCGCATGTATTTTATTTGGTTTTATTTCTACTGGGAACTAATATATTCCTATTATTTGCAGGTCCTTTTACCTTTTTACTGTAACTGATGTTTTGAAACAGTTTTGCTTAGTTCAATCGTATGTAGACACCAAGAAACTTATGGATATAAGTTCCTTGGTAGACATGCGATAGTGTGACGCCAAGTTCGTAAAGAAAAGGGCCATGCACGCATTCACTGTGTTCAAATAATTCCTGAGATTTTGACGTCAGAATATCGTGCTTACAAGTGTGTTAATCTTGGCATTCACTTTAGAATTTTATTTAAATTACTTTATCGGAGAGGTTGACAGCCTACTTGTACTTTAAAGGTACGTACCAACCGAGCTTGGCCTCTTTTTCCAATACATTTTTGGTTAGTTATTATAACTTCATGCATCAGATGAAGTACTTAAAGGTTATCAATATTTTATTGGGTCAGAGCCAGACTACCTATTGACGAGGCTAGCTCGATAGATAAATTGTGTATTCTAGGGACGCACTGTGTTATTAATTTTCCCTATTACCAAGGTAGGTTAGTTTATATAGGTAGTTACATTATGTAGTAAAAATGGCGTTAAACATAATTTTGTACCGAACAAGACTTATGTCTAGTTTCCGAAACAGGATTCCAGTCGTCTTTTATACTTTGGTGGACTTCTACAGGCTTATGATGACCCAATAATGCGTTTCCATCACGGTTACTAATTGGAATTATGATCCGTTTGGAATATCAGTTTTGTAACATAGGTAAGTATATAATGTTTTGGTAGGTATTTTAATTTAACAAAAGTTGTTTTTTCACTCAAATTGCAGCTATGTTTTTCTAAGTTTACAAAATATTATGATTAATGGATGGTTCTAGCACAAAAATTACATCGATCAAATAAGACTTTGCACAATTGAACTGAGGCCCAATTCTCTTATTTAAAAAACATTCCAGTCACAATATAATCTCGTGTCAGTTCCACTGTCACGTATAGTAACTATTACATAATCTTCGCGTATACATCGCATGTATACGTGACAGTGAGACTGACACGAGATTATATTGTGACTGAAATGTTTTTAAATAAGAGAATTGGGCCTCTGGTGCCTGGTTGCAAAGGTCTGTCCGGCCTATGAATATACCCCTCCATCGCCTCCCGTAGATGTCGTAAATGCCTAATAGTACAGGCAAATTAGCAAAAAGTGTGGACCTAAGTCGTGTAGTCGTGGATTCTTATGTAAACGTTAGATGACACGAAAAGAAGCTTATCCTAGGTTTGCACCGTTTCTGGCGCTTACGGAACCCTTTTAAATATTAGGTACAAACTTAAAAAGGCCGTAAGTTTTAAAATAGAAAGAATTTAATTGATGCAAGTTAAATTACATATAGAGAGACTGTTTTAGTGCATTATGATTTTAATAAAAACCACGTGCATGTAAGGAACACAGTGTTGAACAAATGCATCTTCCGTAAAAAAAACCAGTATTCAACTTCCGGCGGATGTACATAGTACTAATTAAATGAATAAGTTTAAGTCAATTTCCAGACCTACATTAATTTTCCCCGAAGTAGAGCGACAATAAAATATGGAAAAGTGCCTTCCGTGAGACGCACCATGGTGCAAACCTGGTAATGTATTTCGAACATTTTTCTGATAAGTCTATCAATTTGCACCGACTACCTTAATTTTCCCGGAGCCGTAATAACCACAAAAAGTTTTTTTTGTAAATTTTTTTTTTTGTATGTTCCGTATGTCGGATTTAAAAAATACTTAGTGCAAATGTAGATCATAACGGTTCAAAGTCTATTCCAAATTGCACCGACTACTTCTATTTCCCCCATTAAGTTACGGATATTTTAAGGTTTTCACCCTATTACACCCTGTTCCGGTGGGTGAAATTACTGATGCTTATTATTAGAGGTGATTTTTAAGCCATACAAAACAATTAGAAAAGTTTTCATGACTACATCTAATTAGTTCCACACTCTTGCAAAAAATCACCTAATTTGACTGTACTATAAGACTAAGACTAAAGACTAAGGGATTACACCAGAGGATGGGTAGCACGTTCCACCTGAGTACTCAACACGATTATACTGCGATAACCAATCCGCCTGCCAAGCCTGGTGATTAAGACAAATCTCCTCATTGTATTTTATGCTGGGCATCATCACAACAGTGAATGTCTAAACGCTGCTAATGATGATGATGATGGTAATTGAACTACATGAATCGTGTTCAAAGTAGGTACTTAATAAAAATAGAGCATAATATAGGTATTTGATTATCGATTCAACCCAAAAATGTCAAACCATTAGGTATTTATAACGTGGAATAGGACACCCACGTCTTTTATAGGGATACACATGTGGTATTAAAATATAAGAGCAAAATTTTAGGTACACGTTTTTTTAAACATGTAAAAAATGATGTATGAATAGTGTCAAGCTGAAGATAATGTTATAAACCTTTTAAATCATGGAGCGTTGACCCTCTAAACTTGGTGAGGATTTTTTTTAATTAAGAATCCGTGTCGCATGGTTGTGTTCTTTCTATCTCTGCATGTCGCTATTTCCGGAGACCTCTACTACCTTAAACTTAATGTAATCATTTTCAAGAAGCACAACCACAATGTTTTCGAAAACTTCTTTCAAAACGCGTACGTGAATGCAAAGCAGAAAAACAGGTAACTAATTAAATCACAACTTTCACCTTTCAAAATAAAAATACAACACGCAAGTCGTTGATACGCATACGCACTTACCGACATAATTCACTGTTTATTGCTGGGAAAGGAAATTACTACTTATGTATGAATCCTATCTACAACTTGCTAATTGGCCACACATAGCTCGATTGAGGCCCATGCTCTAAAAAATCTAAAAAAACAATAATCTTCTTTTTCACAAAGCTTTCTTCTGCTTCTTTTTCTTCAACTGCCAACTCTTGATCAAGTGGTGAGGTGGAACTAGGGAACAACTGAGATACCACCAGCTGTGTTCACTCCGCACTAATATCTCGAGAGAGCACAGTGTGGTACCCGGTCGTTCGGTAGCCCGAAATGATTCTTCAAAATTTTTCAAGCTTCGGTCTCCTTATTGTTTTATGTTGCTCGCAGAGCCATCTCTGTTTTCACACCCGAACCAAGTAGCATGCCAGTTTGTAACCGAGGCAAGCGTTTGAATGAGTCGTTCCACAATGTTGTTTCGTTTCAAACGTAAGGTTACAGAGGGCGCTTATTACATTTTGAATAAAACAATAAACAGTAGATATTCATTACCGTTATAGTTTTATGAAAATATAAAATTTATAGAGCCCAAAAATAAAAATAAATTATAAAATTATAACAAGTTAAAAATTATTTATGTATTTACAGGTACAAGTTTAAACTGTAAAAATTAGCTATTTAATTTGTAAGTAGGATTTTCGACCTTAGGTATGCCACAAATTAATGACCGTGACTCTAGATACATAAGTTTATAATAGTATATATATATATATAGTATAGTTATATTTTATACATAAGTATTTACATTAACATACAAAATATTTTTTTGTAAACTCTGCAACAGTTTGCTACGAGTATTCGTAGCACTCGTAGACACCATTAGACGAACAGACTTTCTCAAAACAACAATATTTTATAAAGCACTGGAAAACTGTTCCAAACAAAATTAACATATTATTTCAGGGTCACACATTCCAACTCCGGTTAAGGGCAAGATCAAGCTCGTGATTAATAGTTTTCACCTAAAAGGAAGTGGGTCGAACCCGACGAGGGGTTCCATCCTCACAGCAATAACTCTTACTTATTCTGTGCCCAGCCCCAGCCTCGTGCCAACCCTGACCTTGAGACGAACGCACACTAACTAAAGCCCCCGTATTCGCGGCACAAGGCATAGCTCCCGTCTTCACACACACAAGTGGGCCTTTAACACGCACATTGGTTTTATACACACAGAGACAGCCATCAAATGTTGGTGGTAAAAGGACGAGCGAGGAATTTATTACATTTTGATATTTATGTAACATGGCCTGATTGGTTAGATAAATTATTATATAAACAAAGGTTCGTTTGCGTGTTTTAAATTTTTAGTACTTAGGTAGTTTAGGACTCTTAGGAAACGAAAAGAAACTTTCGATAGATAAAAAACATATAAAAATAAATAAATTAGACCCCAGATGTGGAGGGTTCCCAACGAGTAACACCCAAACGAGTAACACTGTTACTCGTTGGGAATTTTTGTCCCAACGAGTAACACCCTGGGAGTGGTGTTACTCGTTGGGAACATTTCTAGAAAAAAAAATCCCAACGAGTAACAGTGTTACTCGATAGGAAAAAAAATCCCATCGAGTGACACTAAGATATTTGTCTGGGTGAAGCTGAAAAATAAAAAAAAACACTTTAATTAATGGCTGATCACTGCTTTTTATTTAAAAATAAAACAATCAACTTAATAAAATAAACATCGAAGTGTCGAATAACATTTGTATTAACTCCTCTTTAAAATCATACTTATGTATCTATTACAGTTTTACATTAATTGAGCTCTAAAATTTAAGTTTAGTTTTTTGACTTTTTAATAACCACATTCTACATTATCATAAAACACAAGGAAATAAAAATCCAGTTATTGACAGTTAATATTATGTGCATTTATTGACTAACTAAATTTAACTTGGCGAATGGTGCATGCGAAAGAGACAGGCCGCGCTGCTGAACACTCAGCAAGAAATGTTTTGGATTGGTCACTAGACTAAATCAGGCAAATACCTGGGTGATTGGTACCAGTGTAACATAACATCCAACTGTCACATACGTAGCCCTAATTCCACACTAGGATTCCGTGTCGTGGGTATCAGGAACTACGAGTACCATGGTACCATAACACCCAGAACTAGAACAAATATTTGCAGAGCATACAAACATTTGTTCCGCAGCGGGAATTAAACCCGCTTTCTCTCGCATCTCAGCCGGCTACTTGCCCGCCGCAACTAAACGCCTAACTTCAAAGTTAGGCGTTAAGCTGTTACATAGTTTTTTTAGGAACTAATTTGTCTATGCCCATCTTTACTGGCCAATTTCAGCTCAGCCAAAATCCATCGGCAGAATGTATAACACTATTAACACATAATAATTAGTTACTTACTTTGACTCGAAACAGTCAGTTGCAAATTTTTCTTTTTACACACGTCCACACTTCCAAACCACTGTCGTGTTTTCTTCGGGCGTAATACTGATGTCTTTCTCGGAGAAGAACACTACCTCCATTTTTTTTCACGTATACAAATTTGTTTTGTTGAAATGAACTGGATAACGCCATTTTTGTTGCGGTTGTACGTTATTGTGTGCCTTGTGCACTGACTCACACTGACAACCGGACTGCACAAAAGTGTTGACAGCACCTACTTTCATTTCTGGAAATGAGGTAACCATTTTTCACCATCAGAGGAAACTTCACCAAATATTTTTTTTAAGACATTGGCAACGTTGCTATCGCTATTGTAAATTTTCTGAACTGCAGGCCTTGTCTTAGAATAACATCTCCCGACTACAGAATCAAGAGTTGATATGTGTTTTTTTATATTGCAATACAGAGTTGCCCAAAAAGTACGCTAGGAGTGCTCGTCATTCTCACCATAAAAAAAAAGTACGAGTGCCAAACGTAGATTAAGCCCCTTGGTGTGATTCACCGTAGAAAGAGTATAGTTAGAATGGGCTTGCGCTTACTCCTGAGTTGTCCTATGTTGTGGGGATAAAGTACATACAAGACAAAGATTGAAAGTTTATTACCGGATTTTTCCATCGGTTCAGTTTGTACAGCCAAAATATATAGAGCAGTATTCATATATATAATATTATATTCATATATTGTATTATTATTATATCATATTCATTGCATACTTCACCAGTAATACAACTCAAGCACGTTGGAAACACTTCGCAAAATGCCTATCTCTGCAGCTGCTGCAATTCTGTGCAATATTGGACAGAATATTGAATATAGAATAAGAATATTAATAATATATTAAATGCAGAATATTGTGCAGTGTTGTCTACATAAAAATTACAAACTGCACAATTGCGTTGTTTCACTAAGATTTATCCATCCATTGCTGTTTGATTATTGAACATATTTGAAGGACTAGAGATTGAACTAGCAGTGAATATAATTTTTTTCAATCAGGCTGATAAAATATGGTGAATGCCATATTTTGGCGTTGATAGTGTATGGACAAAAATTAAAAATGGACTAAAGAAGATAAAGTATAGCAACGAAGTATGGCACTTTCAACGAAATAGCCTACGTATATTTTTATAACCGAACTAAAATAAAATGTCGTAATTTGTAGCACTGGTACTCGTTGGGATGTTTTTGTCCTATCGAGTAACAGTGTTACACTGGGTGTAACTCGTTGGGAATACTTCTTTTAATTTGTATCCCATCGAGTTACACTGTTACTCGATAGGAAAAAAAATCCCAACGAGTAACAGTGTTACTCGTTTGGGTGTTACTCGTTGGGAACCCTCCCCAGATGTGGGCTAGGAATCCTATATATTTAGTCATCATCATCACCAGCCTTTAAACGTTCACTGTTGGCTGTTTGTCACTTACTTCCCGACAAGCACCTACTTACCACTTAACTAGATCCACCCGATACAAACAAACTTATTTTTGCTTTAATTTAAAAACTAGATGTTAGATCTTCATCAAATTTTGTAGATATAATAGAATCTTATTACGGATAAGACTTATCAAAGCAAAAAATTTACTAAATAATTAGAAAAATCATTATTTGTTTCCAGAAATTGTGAGAGCGACATCGTTTACGAATAACTATTACTATGGCTATCTTATACTAGAGACACACATAGAGTTCCTCTTTGACATGATACATTACCAAGTTCTGTCTTGAACATGACAAAATGATACAAACGTAAACACTTTGACGCAAAGATCGCTTGAGCATTGTTCCTACAACTGGCTTGAGTTGATAAACGTTGAACAAAAGTCAAGTGACGACCGAACCGAACCGACCAATTATTAGGTACTTATTGTACCTACTTATTGTTGTAAACCACAACAATGAAGTATTCCATTTTGTAATTTTCAAACCAAAATCTATGAAACTTCAATATGTCAAAAAGGATTTCACAACATGACCACCAACCTTCAAGTTTTGCTGTCAAATGCCCTGATGAAACCTACCTTATATATTGAATCTTCATAGCATCACTGGACGTCGCGTCGCTTGTCGACTGAAGTTTTCTATCTGAAAAAAAAAATACAGTTAACTTAAAACTTTTTGATAACACTTTGCATCAAGTGGGCCGTACGTAAGATAGTATGACTATATATTCCATAAAAAAAATATACATACACCCTACTTGAATTATAAGTGCAAGTAGCATAACTGATTTGAATGAAATAAGGCAAAGATCATGACTAGGACTAACACGATTTGCACGACTAATGTCAAAAAACAAAAATGTCCTAATCGGAAAAACGTCCAAATTTAAAAAAGGCCAACTAGAAAAATTACCAGATACAGAAAAGGCCCTCTAGAAAACTGACCAAGAATAGAAATAGCCAACCAGAAAATGACCAACTATAGAGACGCCTACCTACCGTAGTACCCTGTATTTAACTCAAAACCTAACCTAAACGAACGCCTTTTTGTCAATTTAAATTTTTTTTATTTGAACATTTTTTCAATTGCACATATTTATTGTTGAACATTTTACTATTGGATATTTTTAGTACTGGACATTTTAATAATTAAACATTTGTATAATTGGACATTATTACTTTTGGACATTGGTTTTGGACATTTTTCTTTTTTGACATTAGTCGTGCAAATCGAAAATAAAAGGTATTATGGATTTATTACCTTGTCCCGATTCCGAAATCAAAGTAACTCTATTAAAAATCACCTTTGTGGTATAGGTATATACATAAATAGTTATTTAATAATATCAGTACCTACCTATTGTTTGTAGTATACATGTTGTCATGAAAAACCTTGAGGTGATCTCTAGTGCGGAAAACAACGCCTGACTCACAGTCATCCATATTGTATAGGTAGATACTCATATAGTGACGTAGGTAGATCTAGTGATGCTACTACATATGTATATGTATATTACACATATATCTACTTACCTAATGTTTATGGTATTCTGTGTCTCACTCAATAGTTACTTCAAGGAAGACGACGTACGATGATGATGATGATGATTATGAAAAACACGTTAGCAAGTATTTATTATATAGTCACAGGTATTTATCGCGTGTTACCTTATTATTTATTATTCCCGACGTTTCGAATGCGTTACAGCAATCATGGTCGCGGGCTGACCAGACACTGTAATAAATATGTGTTCTAATGGCGACAGTTTAAAAAATACGTTAGCAAGTACTAAGTGTACCAAGTACTAAAGTTTAAAGTAAAAAGTGCAACTCTATGCTCTACATAGAGCTGTGCAAGAACCATTCCTACATAGAGAATAATATATAGAAACGTTCTTACAAACGATTTATTGCTCACAAAATGTTCGCCACATTCTTTGCATTCATTAGCATGTTTAAATCCGACTGCTAATATGTATCGTACATTTTTAATGTGACAAGTACATTGTAAAATTACCTAAGTACCAAGAAATCTGTGTAAAAGCCCTGCTACCTAGATTGAGCTTCTATGACCTGCCCGCAAAGAGCTACCTTGACCTACATAAAACCTTCACAATTTGGCAAATAACCTACTTATCATACTCTCCTACCAAGGTTTTACTATGAAGGTGAAAGCGGCTCTACCAAAACCTAGATCCAGATGTTAACCTCATATTATTCCTAAGCTACATTTCCATATAATTTAAAACGAATACGACACTGAACTAAAATATGTGCTGTGGTATGTCTGGCCTAAGAATAGAGCCCTCCTTCTCCTCCCGTTGATGTATTAAAAGCATTTTACTACTAAGAAGGTACTAAGGAATTACAACAGATTGATGGGCAGCAACATGCGCCTGAGTACTTAACACCCGCGATCATCCACCTGCCAAGCGTGGTGATTGTGGAAAATCCCCCCATTGTATTCAATAGACCTCGTCCAGCAGTGAACGTAAACAGGCTGGTGATGGTGATAATAAATGTTTGAATAATAACGGAGCATTCGCCTACGTAGTTATAGGGCAATTTATCCTCATAAATCTCCCACAACTTGATTCCAGCAAAATGTATATCTATAAATAGACAGCTCGGCCGGGGTCCTAGGTTCTGCGTCATCTGCCCACGCAGGGTGGGGGCGGTAATCAGAGGAAGGGAAGGTTCCAGGAAGGACCCGATCATGCGCAGTCCTAAATGTCAAAGGCCATCCCCGGAGCCTAGGCACGTATCGTACCAGGCTTGATCAGTTGTCAAAGAAGGATGGCGACGATCCATACATTTTGTAACCCACCTTTTTTGTCAATTTCACGTTACGTTCAGTAGAGATATTTTTGGTAATATATGGCAAGAGAATGAAAAAGCAAATTGAATAAAGTGTGTAGAAGTTGGGGGAAAATAATTGATTACTAGTACAATACTTATAAATCTATGTAATTGATAGAGGTTATTTACATAAAAAACTTCGCAAACTTCGGTTGGAATACGAAATAAGTAAGATACATTTACTGTCTTGAAACATCTACTTTCAACGTTCCTATTCTATTTGGTACTTAATTGTTTTTTTTTATAAGGTTATGGTCTTCAATTATACAAAACATATAACATTGTACATTGTATATTTGTACATATCATTAGCTATCATAATATGTACGAAAGTAAAACAATTTGTTTATATAGATTACTTTTCTTTATAAAGCATTTATCAAGTTTTTTTTGCTATAAATTGAATTAGATGTAACTTTTGGTACTTCCAAAAACAAACAAGATGTACTAATTGAACAAAAAAAATTTAACAAATCTAATTTCTTCCATGGACCTGGTTCATTTGTTTTTGATTTGGGTCAACAGTCGCCATCCTTCTTTAGAATGAATGTTATCACCCAGGTTTTAGATTAAATTAGGATCAAATTCTTCGTAAAAGAATCTTGAGCTGTCACCAGTCGACTGATTCATTCCATTTCAGTATTGCTCGTGTATATATTATAGAGTAGAAAGATACCACTTTCGATGGACCGAAGACATTTTAAAGGTCACAGGAAGTCAGTGGATCGAGGCGGCTCTAAAAGTAAAAAAGTGAAATGCTCTCTTCTATGCATAGGTGGAAAACCTAGATACTATTATTTATTCCGTGTATGAGCTGGATTGATCTGCTTGAATCTATGTCACAGGGCTTGCGCATTGGGACCTAGGTTTTGCTTGCGTGGGGCTGGAAAAGGGTAACACTTGGAAGGGAGTGTTTGCTAGAGCCCATATAAAGACTTCACTTGCAGAAAATGCTCTATACGCTAGAATCATTAAAAAGTTGCATGAAGGTTTCCTAGTTACAAAAATATTGATACCTAATAACAATACATTATTTATGCTATTCCTGCTTCAATTGGGTTTGCATCATCTTATAAAAAAATGAACAATTGCGAGTGACACTCGCGAACTAAGGGTTCCGATCCGTAAATTCCCAAAATCATCAAAGCCCTTTTAGAGTTTTTGCTACTGTTTCCGACGAGCTTCACCATCCCATTGCAGTGGTAAAAATTTCGAAATTCCTCAATTCAGCCTCTTTGTTTATTTGTGTCTCAAAGTCTCCTAGCATTCCAAATTTCAGAACAGCTAGGTTACTGGAAGTACCCTATAGGTTTTTTATTTTCGTGATTTCGAGTTATGTCCAACCCAAGGTGAAAAGAGGCCCTTTGAGGCTCTGTCTGCCCCTTCGAGGAAAAAGGCGTGTGTTTATGAGTTTATAGCTTGATTTTTTACGGCACGATACGGTCTCGGACCTTTATATTTAGTATACATTTGAAGTTGATCCCTTTAGCCGTTCCTGAGAAAAAGAGTCTTGACAATCAGACAGACCGACCGTCCCGTTTTATCTGTTGAAGTAAGAAACCCTAAAACTACAAAAATTCAACCTTTGTTTTCAATACATACTGTTGCAGGAATCATACATTTAAGTACTAACGAAACAGAAGAAGTACTCGAATTACTGGTAAAATATTTAATGTGTAGTTTGAGGGTGTACTGAACCCGCCTCCCGCAACAAAACCATAAGAACATGCTAGGTTTGTAAAAAAACAAAGCAATCCCTACACATGTCGACGATGACAATTGCGGTAATTAATAACACGAGACGTAGCAATGTGACCCTGAGCGATATCTGATACTTTGCCTTTGCTCTGTGGTCTCACTTTAAGGTACTCACGAGGACGACAATGAACTTTCTGACATTGGATTAGGTACGTGATCAATGAATGTATTTTTTCCTGTCTTGGCATTAGTTCTGCCAAGATATAGGTAATCTATTACCCTTTTTTGCGTAGGAATGCAATGGAGATGATTTTGTTTGGCCATCTCATACCGTCACTCACGCCAAGAAGCCTACAGAGGCTCTCTTCCATAAGACCATAAATTGAAAGTCAAAATATAAACTATTAAATAGAATAGTATAATATTATTTAAAAATATCGAATGCCATAAAATTTTTGAATTTAGAATGATATAGTTTTTGTATAAAAATGTTTTAATCACGAATTTCGAGTCGATAAAATTTTTATTTCTTCCAAAATATTCAAAGCTCATGAGTATTTCACGTAACTTAACGTAAAGTTAACTAAATGTAACTACATTTAGCTCAGATACTGTTGAACTCGGATAAAGGCTCTTAATACAAAAAGATCTATATATTTTGGGAGGAAGAAAAACTTTATCGACATAGACAAAAGTGTCTAAAGTTTATCGATCGCTTGTGCTAAACCTAAAACAGATAATGCCAATTTAAATAGAGCTTTGGAATTTATTGTTCTGATATGTACAAAAATTATCTAAAAATTTCCGCGCGGGGATTTCCATGAATTGCGAACTCTGTACGTATATTAATGTACTTATCAATCAACGTTGCATGCGCGGAACCTCGTCGTGGTATATAATTAAGTTATCGATTCCAGGATGCATGACGTAATACAGGACAGAAGAGTATAGCTGATAACAAGAACGTATGGTGTAGTGTTACACGGATTTTTGTATGGAAACTAAGACGCTATAGGTTCACAAAATGCCTTGAGCTCTAGAATATTTAAGTTTTTGATACGAGTAAAAAAATATATATTTTTTATACAAAAAGAAAAAACTATATAGTATTTTTAAGCATTTTATCTAGTGAAAACATAAATTCAGTACTCACAAAATTTTAATTAATCCACTCGATAAAAAAAAATTAACAAAGATACATTTATACCTCCTTTTTAACCTTTTTAAAATTGAAATCTAATTTTAGACTAGTTAGTCTAAAATTAGAAAAAAAGTTGTTCCAAAAATTTAAACGTGATAGAAGTTTCTATCACGTTTTTATTTTTGGAACATTTGGTTACTTATAAATTATAAATTGGGTTATTGGGTAAGTGAATTCATCAACAAAATCTAACAAAACTTTAAAGGGATTTTTTTTAATCATTATTTTATACACAAAACTAAGGTATTCTGAGCGTGCGCTCACCTTCTTTAGTTATCTGTATACAAAATCCGTGTTAAACTACACCATCATGTCCCGGGTTGATTGCTTTGACTTCGGTCTCTGTGTGAACATTTTCTGTTACCGCTCACTGCGTATGCGTTTACGCGACAGAGAAGTACTTGTGCCGTTGACGTCGTCTCTTTCAACCGTTGCGGTCATAGTTGCATCAGCCAAACGTCCACTGCACTGGAAGTAGCCTCCCCCATAATGCAATGAGCCATAATTACCACACACCCGCTTATCACGTGGATTGGAGATTGTAGTTAAGTAATCAGGTGGATGCTGTTGGCCATCCCCTGGTGTAATCACTTAGTCAGCTTTTACGTCATCTACGGGACTAGGATTCTATTCTTAGGCCGGTGAATCCGCTTGCTGCGAATAATTGCCCTACAATAATTTACCCATATGTGTATTTTTTTTGTTGAACTTATGTTATTGTATATTATGTTACTTGCCTAGTGTTACAACGTTAAATAAATGAACATGGAAAAATTTGATATGCCACGCATGAAGTAGTAAATATAGGTTATTTAAAAGTTTGCTAGGATGGAGTGTCATGGGTATGAAAAAGTTTAGTTGACCTTATTCTAGATCTAGATAATGGTAATTCGCTTTTTAATCTGTGGTTTACTAGTTGTACATACTGTTTGTTTTCCGAATAAAATAAAATAAAATAAATAAAAGCCTTTTCCTTTCGAATTTTGTCACAACACTTCATACTTTGAATTACTATGCTAAGTTTTGTATTATCTTGAGGTGCACAATAATGTATTTTCTATTCTTTTATTTTGTTAATTTGAATTCTTTATCATACGATTATTATGTCTATGTGTGTTTGATTCATAGCAGGACTGTGGTTTCCTACTTTGTTTTATAACAAATGAACAGCTAAGTAATAACTACAGCTCGACTACACCACGATATCACAATATTTTTAGTAAATCATGTTCACGCAACAAAAGAAAACTCTTTTTGAATATACTTGTACAGACAGGACTTAGCAAAACAGGCCAAAGAAACCTCATCTTCACATTAAAAGATCTATGGAATGATAAACCTTATCAATAGATAGTAACGCAGTGTTACCAAGAAAGAACCTGTCTCACGAAGTAGTGGGAAAAGATAGTGAAATAGTCAGTTGTTGCACTGTCAGTGTTACCGAAGTGACTTTTTCTTGAATTGGCTCTAAAAACATGAGTGCAACACGAAGTCACTTTGAGCGAGGTTTGTATCCTTTTTTTCTTTAGATTACAGCGAACTTGAGTTAAAAAAACAAAAAGAAAACATTTATTTAGCAAATGAGCAATTGTGAAATTTATTTTTGGCCATCTTATGAAAACTTTTTGGTCAACTCATAGAAGTTTAAATAGAAAACGAAACGATGCACAAAAAAGAGAATAGAAACTGGGAAGCAATGGATTTTTATACAATACTACTGTATTGTTTTTATTAGAACATATTCATTAGTTTTTTGGTTCCCTTTTACTTAATTTAAGACATTCTAGACTAATATTTTCAATTGTTTTTGAGTTCTAATGGTTTATCAAATCTATACATATTTTAAAATAGAAACATACTTAGCGGTTGAAAGCATTACCTACCCTTCCTCACTAAAGTAATCAAGCAACAACATTAAATAATTCATAGCAGTGTTTATTACATTTCCGGTGCCTCATTCGTATTCATTGACTTCTACATCATCTCCGCTGTAAGCTCCAAAGTCCATATTCTGAATAATAATATAATGAACCCGTAAATTTGCAATCACGCAATATTTGAGTGATTTTGAAAGCATATGTGTGCAATAAAGAATGCATTATACAGAAAAAAGTTTCATAACAAAAAAATGAAGTACTTCATGTGAAGAACGATCTAATTAACCTTGCAGGTAGTATTCCTAGGAGGTACCTACCTATCCACGATACTTTGTGATTATTCTTTGCTAGATTGAAGAGTTTAAAACGAACACACTGATGAAAACAGCAGTTTTGCCACCTTATTTTCCTCTTCGCAGTTACACAACAAAAAAAAACATTATTTTGATTCTGGAGACGAAAAGATAGAAGACATGAAAATGATTGAATCCTGTTGGATCTTAGACACATCCTTTTGACAGAGACTTATGTGGATGGGGCTGGACTAAAGAGTTGTGCCTGTTATAGACCTTGGAAAAACAGCGGACATTAACGTCCGTGAAGACGTGATCGTGAACAGATAGTAATCTTAAATTATACCTTAGCTTCGGAGAGCTGAGGCTGAATTTTAACCAACTGAAATTCTTGCATGTGCATTTGAAAAAATAAAATACAAATCATTGAATCTTTGTTATTTTACTAATGATTGAATGATAACTTATGACTCCGATCCCGTTCCTAGAGGCACAACGTGCATGAAGGCATTCCCAATCCATAAAACGTTCTGTTTTTAAATTGCAAGTAACCGCGCAGACGAGTAAAACAGAAATAAATAAGCAAGTGTGTGCTGGCAGCTCTGTTGCTAGGCGTGTTCAAGGTCTTTGCGAACCTGGCCGTTCCCCGCGCCCCTCTGCATGCAAGCTGCAGTGCCGGTGTTACCAACTGCACCCTAACTCATGTTGCTAAAATCGTCAAAATATTTTAACATCATAAAAGTTGGCATGTTGCATAAATTTTAAAATGCCTAAAATACATAATATAGCATGTTATATCGACAACACAATGTACCATGCTATATTAGGTAGTGCTGGCTTGTTTAGGAGGATGTTATTATTGGAAAAAAGCCAGCCGTATTGGCCGTGGGAAAGCAATGGCGGCGCATCACTGATCACATCTAAATTCCTTCTATTATGTGACCCACGGTTTAAAGAGGTCAGAGGCCCATTGAGGCTCTGCTTACTTCTTCCAAGAAAAATACATGTGTTTTATGTATGTAACATCTTGATCTCTAAATTTCCTCTTTTTTGAATCATTGCGTAGTTTAGTCACAAAATGAAGCAACGTTTGCCAATTAGTCACAAAAACCTCAAAAAAGCCCCAAAAACCACTCCAACTAAAAGCTGCAAATGAATGTTACTAAAAATTCAGCTAATGTTGTAACCACAGCGAAAAGTTGCTGGATCTAGTTGTAAAGTAACTTAGATGGCAACACTACATTACACACAGACGCGAGACGAGAAAGGGTTCGCATTAGTGTGCATACGTATGATGTACAGCACACATACACGATCTCTGATTAATGACGATGGATATTCTTAGTTCCATACAATTACAGTAGGGCTGACGTCGGTGTGAGTGCGTTGTTTGAACTAAATGTGGAAACTGCTGCTGACGTGACATGTGAGGAATGCATCTTAACCTTATGGACTACGTGAGATTACAGGTTACAAAATCTGTTCTGCAGGTTGAAATAACTCAAAACAGAGTCATACATACTTATATTATATGTGTACTATAATTATGAAATGATGACTTAATGTCTCTTAATATAGTTTGAGATCAAACACTCAGGTAACAGTTGCCCGGTTTGGAGAAACATAAAGATAGAAGTTATGATCTGAATAAATTTGACTAGGATAATACCTATGGAATGCTGACTTAGAGTGCCAAATAGATTGGGTTTATTCTTGTATCCTCACAAAGAAAATCCACTGATCTCAATCATATTTGTGAGGATATCATTTTACGGAGTAGTTAGAGTACTCCGTAAAATGATATCCTCACAAATATGATTGAGATCAGTATGGATTTTCTTTGTGAGGATACAATCGTTAAACTATGTAGTATATGTTCATAGCATCGGGACAAAGACACATACTTAAAGAGCATAAAAGTGAAATTGTTTGATAAGTACACCAAAAAACACAACATAAATCATTTAAAATTAAAACAACCTCCAGCACGTAACTTATACTATAAACAACGGAAGTCATGATGCTTACCAGAATACAAGGTGAGTACGAAAAATAACAATAGAGTGCTAATTGATGCGATAACAATTTAAAGCAAAGGCCGTCTTTGCCAATTATCTTTGGTATCTCCAGAATCTACTAAACTGTAAAAATTCTAAATATAATTATCATTATTCACCTCTTTACTGTGTACCGAATACTTAGAGCTGTGACATGTGACGTCATGTGTCTGTATTCAGAACAACCATACAAATTGGCGCAACCCTTTCCCATGTTATGTTTTGAGTAAGACTAGCTATTTCATTATTTAATCAGTATGTTACTATGGACATGTTTATAATTTCTCTTTGACGTATGAACGTCTATTAGTTCTATCAATGTTGACAGCCACTTGAACATAACAAAATTCTATATCATACTACGTTTTTGTAATGGAGTATTGCAATCTGTAATTTTATAATGGCTTACAACATTAAATATGGAAATACATTATGTCCATAATGCATCTTACGATAAAAATTAAATAATAAGTATTACTTCAAACAAAATATAAGGGCATGCCATATATACACATATATACTACAACCAAATTTAAAACTTTGGAAAATTTTTGAATGTTGCGTATAAAATTGTCGAGTATGGACATAGTGAGTCAACTGGAAAATTGTTCAGCCCTAGAAACAGAGTTGATATTTATAGCAGTACCTACCTACCTACCATTTAAAGTGCTTGGATATCTGAAGTACCAACCTTATTATGCTATTTCACAGCTATAACAACTTCATGGTTAGATAACATCTGGTAGGTATTAGTGCCAGATAGTTCTGGCACATAGAATATTATCATTTACAGAAAAATGCGCTCCATACACGTGTTTCCACTTCATACACGCTTTGGCACTTCTCATTGTTTATTTATTATCTAGTATCACATCGTGTCCACGTGCTACATTTACTTACAAAATGATAAAACATGTCTACCACAATGAGTACCTACCTACATTATAAGTATCTGACGTATTTAGATGTTTCTTCTCCTCAATCAATAGGTAACTTTGTGTAAAAGACGTGTAAGGACAGGTAACGGTATATGAGTAAGTAGGTTTATGTACTTTTTTATGACTGTGTAAAATTTTCATGAAGCCTGAAACGAGATTCGTCTTCATGCATTTCAAAATTATTGCTGCCTTTGAGAAAAGAGTTAGTTATTTTCATAGTGCTTCTAAAAATAGCTCTAAAATTGCTAGAGATCTGTTTCAATGTCATTTCATTATGATGGATGTCTCATTAGCATTATCCGAAAACGCAATTGCCATGCCAAGGTTCCCTTCAAAGCCCATTATTATTGTGTCATTCAAACAGAGCTCTAACATGGCTCTAACATAACATAAGTAGTACAGGTAGAGTAACGCAAGTTGTTGTAAATAAACAAACGATTCGCCATCTTGGAAGCCATGTTGGTTTACATACGTCAAAGTGACGCGTCGTTTGTCAGCTGATATTTAAGTAGGTAAAAATTCATGTTATATTTATGGCATTATAAAATGATTATGCCTGAAGGTTAGCTGCTTGTTTATTTTTCCAAAGGCATCTATAAAAATAAGTGCGATCGTAGTACCTGCTAAGGTACAAATATTAATTTTATCTTCGATCGAGATTTCGATTTTAATGATCAATTCTTACTCGATCTGGTTGTTATCAACACACGAATGAAGTGAAATTATTGATGAAATATCACGTTGGTTTGGAATTCATATAAAAAACTGGACGTTTTCAAAGAAAATTGAATGCTCTGATTAGTCTCTTCGCACTTCAAAACTACTTTCGGATTAACAAAACACATCCTGAATCAAAGTTATAAACGCTCAAACAGCATAATACTTACTATGTTAATAATAATAGATACTAATATGTACTAGGTAAATATTCGATACTACAGCTGCATTACTTGTATGTAGGTTACGTTAGCATCAAAACTACAGACGCTTGCAAAAAAATTAGTTTTCTTACAAAATGAATTGGAATTATATTTTATGACGAGTTTAGAAATAAACAAAAGCTTGTAGACTGTGTAACTTGAATATCTATTAGCACAAATCAAGATAGAGCTAACATAAACAAAAGAAAACCAGTCGATCAAATACTTACTTGTGAGATTGGAACAAGTGTAGTCGTAGATGGTAATGATGGAGACAGCGTGTAATGTTGTACTCATTGATATTCAGGCTTGGCTGCCGGGTTCAAGGCGATGGTCGTGTGGGAGGCCTGACGCTTAGGTTGTATTGTAGGCAAGTTTGTTTATTGGAATCCATCGCGGTATCGCTTCGAGGAAAACGCTATCTAGATAGAGTTTAGTTTTATTTGAAATTATAAGTTGGCAAACCAGCATATTGCCCGCTTGATGGAAAGCAGTCACCGCCCCCATGAACAACTGCAACACCCGCGGTATTGCAAACTTCTTAACAATTATTATTTGTTCTCCAAACTAAACCTAAGGTTAACATCAAACAATTAATGATATCTGATGTAAGAGACTTATTTTTTAGAAACAATATGAAGAACACAACTCTAGCTCAAGTAGAGACTTACCCCCTGTTTCATAATCATTCTCTAAGCCTATTTTAGTTAAAATAGCTTTTGTCTTGTTTTGACGTAGGACATTTTACATCAGAGAGAAGAAAACAAAAGCTATTTTAACTAAAATAGGTTTAGAGAATGATTATGAGACAGACCGTTAATACGTAATTTTTTTGAACTTAAATATACGAATACTAAAATATTATTGTTATGGAAATAGTTTATATGAAACGGATGGAACTACGTCATTTTAGGATAAGATAGAAATAGGCGGGAGCGCCGTATCATAATAATCAGCCAAATATAATAAAACAACGTCATCGTGATGTAGTACTTAACACTGCTGGAACGTGAACTGGTATAAGTACCTATTAATCGAACATTTTGTATGGAACCCTCTTTCAACGTCAAGGTATGATAGTGTATACTCTTTTGGTAGACTGTCTGTCTTCGATAGTATGGTAATGTTGACCTGGTACTCTGGGACCATTTAAGGCAGTAGCACGTCACAATTGCCATCACATTGCAGCATTTTTTCTTTCTTAGATAAGTAGTCGTGTGTGACCAAGCTATATCGATAGTTCTTACTTATCTTGTCAAGTTCATAACGTTGCATCATTTATTGAAATCTGAGTTTTTGTCTTTTATATAGATGTGATCTAGCGCATGTTTGATTCGATCTATTACATTTACCCCATGGAGACCTACTCTTATGTTTATATAATTGCACGTTCGAATGCTTCGTAAATGAGAAACAAAAAGTAATTCCCTAAGAGTATAAATTTTAAAATTTTGGTTGGTTTTCTAAAAATGGATGGCAATTTAATTGTATTCAAATTATTTTGAATCGTCTTAATAACACCGATTCCTCACAATTAAGCTGTGGCATGCATGATCCGTATTAGGGTAATTATAGTTAAATCTGACTATTTATTAGAACAGGGATGCTTGCTGACTAACGTCAATTTTATTCACAGATAAAAAAGTAGATACATAACCTGTTTTAAATTCAATAATTACGTTTTAATAACCCGACTGTTCCGCTCTAGAGACCAATTAATGGCGGAGGATATTAATATAGATTTAGCTGGTGGGAAATCCGCTGCCACTTTAGACGGAGCAAAAACGTTTTGTGACGTAATAAGCCGGTATCCACTTATAAGAGAGTCTGAAATGAACCAATGTAACCGTTTGTAGGTGTCATTTTGATAAAGTAGCGCATATTGATCCGATGCTTCAAGGTAATATAGAGAATCCATCGCGCGGTTACCATTCTAGGCCTAAACGTCGTCTGGACCAGTTTTTATGTTGCTATTTTGGTTTGGCGTTATTTTTTTTATGGTTGGTCGTTCATTCCTCTCGGAATAAACCTTTATTTCCTCAATGAACTTTAGTAAGTTAGATGGTTCTGATAAATCCATAAACATCATCATTGACTTTCAACTATTATTTTTCAGGTGAATATTCTGTAGGTTCTAATTTCGAATCCCTTGTTCCGAATTGGAGAATGTTCTCTCATTTATCGTTTACAGCTTTGTCAAATGCTCTAAATTTACTAAGTATCTCCTGAGACCATACTACAATATTAGTCGTTAAATTGGTTCAAACTGTAACTTCCAACTGTATTCAATTTGGAATTTAAAATTGTAATTAACAGTTCTGTCTAAAAAGTATTTGAAGTGGCCCGTCTGGGAACACCAGCTCGCCTTGAACTCTGTTCGACATTTTTTGCGAACGCCGCAACAGGATACGCGAGCTCGGGCCCTTAGTAAGCTATTATTTATTCTGTGCTCTTAGCTTAGTTACTTGATGCCCTTGATGGATCTGACTTTAGGAGATGGGAGCCCCTTGGAATGCGCTGAGCATACAACGTCTTGCTGTTATGGGTTTGTAGTTTACGAATACCGATATAAATTAGGTAAGAGTATGGATTAAGATATCTTAGTTAGTTAGTACCCTACTATGATAAATGTAGATATTTATCAATCACGTTTCAATAGATAATGGAGTAAGCCTCCAGATTCATTAGATGCTAATAATTACAGCTTGATGATCATGACGCGGTGATAACGCAAAACCTCAAGTCAGATTGAGTCATGTAGGTAGAGGACACTTGCTTGAGGTGATGTTGATTGTCTAATATCTACAAAATACGCCCGCTGAAATACGTAACATGATGCTTTCAATTCAGTATCCTGATTATGATGATGCCATAATGATAGGAATGCGCCCACTTTGATATTTGCTCGTAGCCATCGGTACATGAATGTTGTGTATATAAAATGGGAACACTAGATTATAAACATATAAATTAGATAAGGATTAACGATAGTACAAGGAAAACTTACAGAACCGCGTGTTCCGACGAGGTATTGCATAATAGTTTACGGCGTGGCGTAGCACAGGCTGCGGCCGTCAGCAAACACTTGATGTGGTCACCGCGGATTCTCTCACGGAACTGCTCTCCGGCTTATAAGGAATAGCAACCACCCCGCCGGCATCTTGTAAATAATCAAGTGATGCTAATCATGGAGGATAGTGTGTGTGTCGCGGTCGCCGGTGAGGCACTGAGGCTTGGCCCGCGCCGCGCCGGCCGCTCCTGCATTGCGGCGCGCAGTCGCAGTCGCGCGCACATGACCTTGGCATTGAACTTGGCAAAGAGCCGGCGCGCGCGGGGTGCCTCCCGTCCCCCTACCCGTGCCCCTGGGGGATGTGATGCACCGGCAGCTGCACCGCCCCTCCCACCGCGCCGTCTTCCTCCGCGCCCGGGCCTAAATCGTAGTGTAGCGGCCATGTTTCTAATGATTGCCCTATTCCCTTTTCTATTGGTGGTTAGAAGTATGTACTTAGTTACTTGCTAATAATACGACTGATGCGGAATTTAAACCCGTGCGCGCCTCTCCCTTTTAAGAAAAGAAAGTGCTCTACAACCCATGAAAATGGAGTACTAACCGAACTGAACGGCTAACAGATAGACATCCTGGTACTTAAGTAAATTTACGCGTATAGCTGTGAATTATTTGTATTGTACCGATAAAATAAGCATATCCTTATTTTCTGGCATAATATGAGTTTTGTCTTCTGGCATAATATCAGTTTTGACTTCTGGCATAAAATGAGTTACCTATAATACCTATACGGCGCGCTCACACGGCCACGTTCTGTTCTTTGTACAGTGTTTTTACAGGATAATGTTCAGTGGCGAATGTATTTCAAACTAGCGTTCACACAAGAATCTCGTCCGCGGGATCCTGCCAAAAAACCGACCCTGTCAGAATTTGCTACTTGGTTTCGTCACTTGACGCTAGATCCAGCTGCAGCCGCTGTCTTGTATAAAGCAGAAGCCATTTGCACATAATATTTTAATATTTCAATGAAACTATATATTCACACGGGCATGTGACGGTCATATGGTTTTTTGCTGGTTGCGACCGGGCGGGTGGTGGAGCCGCCTACCCCACCGCATAGTTTTGATCAAGCTCAACCCCGCAAAAAACAGGACTTACACGCACATACTGTGTGAATACTTCAATCGCTTTTGCAGGAAAGAGTATAAGACATTTCCTTTAGATTTAGAACATGATGGTAGTGTGTGGACGATGTGTCTAGATAAAGTGTCTCTAACAATCCTTTCAGTCTGTTTCTATGTCTACATGAGTTAATAAATTATTGATAATAAGTCGGCAAGTAGTGCGGATCACTCGGGACCACGCACAAAAACTAGTCGCACTTGAGACAGGTCTTTGCCACTTCTAATTAGGTTTCAATTTAAAATGAGCGTTATAGCGCTATGCTTAGATTGAATGTCCTCGGACGCGAGCAATCCTATGGACTGAATAATTCTTAGCTTGCAAGCTCTCTGCTTGATTGTATTAAATTGAAATAAGCTGTTACGCGGTGACTTTAAGTCTTAAAATTGCTTGTGAGCCTTCCACATAGTTTCTGTTTGTGTCGTTGAAGTAAAACATCGTCGATAGTACTATTATTTCTTAGCAACTCACATGAACACCATGCTTGCTATTATTATTACCGGACTTCAACTTGTTACAAGTACCCATATCATCATCCTCATCAGCCCGTATAAGTCCACTGCTGGACATAGGCCTCTTCCATAGAATGCCACGAGAAATGAGCCTGAGAGCGACCTTTTTAGTATCCTTGGTCTATTGGTTGTTGAAGTGGCAATGGGCAGGTCATATAGCTCGCAGAACCGTTGGGGAATAAAGGTTCTCCAGTGGCGACCACAAATCGATATATATAGATTATATTTAAAAACAAATTTAAAAATCGCATATTTCCTATCCATAGGTAAATCTAATCTACTTAAAACCTAAGTCTGCCACAGAAACAGACCTCCAATCAGTTTTCGGTTTATTCAAGTTATAGAACACTACCAGTTCTCATAGACTCCATTAGTTTTCCATTCTTTTGGGATATTTCTCGAGCATAAAGTGAGAGATTATTTGTTTTTCTAAAAGCCAATTTATACGGAAAATTTGTACAAAACATTCCACAAACAAAGTAGCAAAATTACGCCCCAAACGGGATATATCAGGTTGATTGACGTGGCACTCCAGACGTGTATAGAGGGAAGCTGGGTCCCAGCTTAGATCGATCTTCATGCGCGCGCATTCCCCCTTTTTCCCCTCACCCCCCAGCCATCTCTGAGCTAAATACATCGGGAGCCCGGGATCTGGACCTAACAGATTAATTGATAACTAATTTTCAAAGATATACTCTTACAACGCACCTGAGGCAATATCAACGATAAATTTAAGGAGTGTTTGTTTCGCAAGGAGACTAACTATTTTGAAAGTATTTCATTTTCAAAGTTATAAGTTATTCTTACCTAAAGGCTAATGAAAAATAATAATTTATAACGTTAGTTAAAGTTAAACGGACGAGTAGTAGTAACTACTCGTCCGTTTAACTTTAACTAACGTTATAAATTATTATTCACTCGTCCGTTTAACTTTAACTAACGTTATAAATTATTATTTTTCATCAGAAAAGATCAGTAGATAGATCCCTTGGTTATGATCCAGTTACTAAGGGCTACTGGAACACAGAACACAATAGATTGGTTGCCATGTAGGCAAGTTTTTTACAACACAAACACATGAAGAATCCACACTGTTCGTAATTTTTTTTTAACATATTATATTGAGTAAGATTGTAAGTTCCTGTTTTTCTAAAAGTTATGTTTAATCTTTTTTCTTGTTTTTTGGAAGTTTGTTCCTTATGTTTAATTTTGTGTTGTTTTTGGGAAAAAAAAATAAAAAAAAATCTTTCTTTTTCTTTCTATATATTGCCACGATCAATGCTCTTGAGCTGCCTCCATCGACCGACTTCCAGCGACCATTACAATGTACATAAAAGATCCCCTACTGTAAACAACCGTGTGTGCCGTGGTGTTTCCGGCCTGAATGGACCCTCCGTCTCCTCCCGTGGATGTAGTTAAGGCCTAACTACGGGATTATTCCAAAAATGAGCAGCAGCTTCTACCTGAGTACTAGGCACCGAACTGCGATGCACCAGTCTGCCTGCCAAGCTTCAAATTGTATTGCTTAAGAAAGTCTCTGGTTTTTATTCGTTGGTGTTTGTGTTGTGAACTTAGAAGTATTCTATAAACGAGCGGTATTGTTAGCAAAAAAGGCACGTTTGGATAAAGTTTGTTTATAAACCTGTTTGTGGATTTTATAGGTACTTCTTTACTTCATATGGATATTATTTTTGCAGTCATCATCATCAGCCTGTAGAAGTCCACTGCTGGACATAGGCCTCCCCCTTAGAATGCCACGACGAACGGTCTTGAGCTGCCTCCATCCACCGACTCCCCGCGACGTTTATAATGTCTTTAGTCCATCGAGTGGAGGGGCTTCCTCTACCACGTCGACCGTACCGGTTTGTGGTCGCCACTCGAGAACCTTTATTCCCCAACGGTTATCAGTTCTTCGAGCTATATGACCTGCCCATTGCCACTTCAACTTGCTAATTCTGAGAGCTATGTCGGTGACCTTGGTTCTTCTACGGATTTCCTCATTTTGGATTCTATCACGTAGTGAAACTCCTAACATAGCCCTCTCCATAGCCCGCTGCGTGACTTTGAGCTTGTCTATACGGCCAATAGTTAGCGACCACGTCTCAGTGCCGTAAGTCATCACTGGCAACACATTTTTGCAAAACATTTTTGCAGTAAATAACCGTTATTTTTTTTTAACTACGTATAGATAATGTTTTTAACTTTAGCATCGAACCGGACGCAGTAGGTATCGGACGGCCCCCTCTCGATCGTTCATTTCCACTGTCCCCTACCTATTTGGCCCTACTGGAGAACAGTGGGGGAAAAAAGTGCCATGGTCCCGTACTCGTGACAAAGCACCAATTTTTTTTTACATTCCTCACCCTCTTCCTTACCAGCCTCAGCCTCACTGCTGGACGGGGCCTCCCCCATCGAATCCAATGGGGAGTATCAAACTTGCCATAATCACCAAGCTTGGCAGGCAGACTGGTGCATCGCAGTTCGGTGCCTAGTACTCAGGTAGAAGCTGCTGCTCATTTTTGGAATAATCCCGTAGTTAGGCCTTAACTACATCCACGGGAGGAGACGGAGGGTCCATTCAGGCCGGAAACACCACGGCACACACGGTTGTTTACAGTAGGGGATCTTTTATGTACATTGTAATGGTCGCTGGAAGTCGGTCGATGGAGGCAGCTCAAGAGCATTGATCGTGGCAATATATAGAAAGAAAAAGAAAGTTTTTTTTTATTTTTTTTTCCCAAAAACAACACAAAATTAAACATAAGGAACAAACTTCCAAAAAACAAGAAAAAAGATTAAACATAACTTTTAGAAAAACAGGAACTTACAATCTTACTCAATATAATATGTTAAAAAAAAATTACGAACAGTGTGGATTCTTCATGTGTTTGTGTTGTAAAAAACTTGCCTACATGGCAACCAATCTATTGTGTTCTGTGTTCCAGTAGCCCTTAGTAACTGGATCATAACCAAGGGATCTATCTACTGATCTTTTCTGATGAAAAATCATAATTTATAACGTTAGTTAAAGTTAAACGGACGAGTAGAATAATAATTTATAACGTTAGTTAAAGTTAAACGGACGAGTAGTTACTACTACTGCAAAAATAATATCCATATGAAGTAAAGAAATACCTATAAAATCCACAAACAGGTTTATAAACAAACTTTATCCAAACGTGCCTTTTTTGCTAACAATACCGCTCGTTTATAGAATACTTCTAAGTTCACAACACAAACACCAACGAATAAAAACCAGAGACTTTCTTAAGCAATACAATTTGAAGCTAGCCTTCGCCACCGCAGCGTGAAGGGCAAAGGTCAGAATATGATTTAAGGGCATAGTAGGTAGGTACAGTCAACAATATACGCCGGGAGCGTAGACGTATAGGACCGTCAAAGAACTCATATTAAGGCCGCACTCAGTCCCCAAATAAATATTAATTCGTCATTGAAGTTAAGTGATATAATAAGTTTCGCAATTATAACTTATTATTATTTGCATTTTGTTAGCAACTTGGCAAAATTAAATGTGTATAAATTTTCAACGCATTGGGAATCGTGGTTTACACTTCCTAAAAAATTATGTGGATTTCAGACGATTTGCAAAAGCTAGTTGAAAGCGCATGAGGAAACGCAGAAGTGCTATCTCACCCAAATATCTTTCAACCCTAAATAAGTTTTGCCGTTGATGGTTTTGTATAAATGGTCAATTGGTCAGAATTCTTGTTATATTACCCGTAGGTACACTAGGTACCCAATGACTTCGTATGATCATTTATCTTATCGATATCTAAATTGTTCTGCTTGATGGTTATCGTAGATAATCGTATCTTTAATTGGCCATTTATAATGAATGTACCTTATCATATCCGGACACTGCTAAAGATTTTTTTGAGTAAAAATATCCGCGTAGTGCGTTTCGAACCACGCACATTGACGGGTTCCGCAGAGTATGAACATTCATGGTTAAAATTAAAAGTTAATAATAGCGTGTATCTGAAAATATATACCTATAACTATTTTCTTAAATAAAAAAGACATTTGAAAACCTCCACATAGTTCTTAAGGACCTATCAAAAGATTAGATTAGAAAGATATGTAAAGGTACGTTTATTTGAATTTAATTTATTTCCAACCCTCGGTTTCATCGGAGTGCCACCTCTAATTTTTTTTCATATACACCATTAAATAGCGTTTCTTATTTTGAATACCTTCCAAATTGTATCTATACTTATATATAGTTCCAATAGACTCCGAGTAAATATGTCTGTGACATAAAGAATGACGGACGGACAGACGGACAGGACGAAATTATAAGAATTTATTTTTTGTTATTTGGCACTAAGAAGCAGTTTAAAGTAAAAACCTGATCCTGACGTGGAGCCTGAATTTGAATCCAAAGATTCATCTATTAATATTGGTAATTCATAGTAATTTGATTAGTTCGCATAAGATTTGTCCTGGCTTCTAGCTTATTTAGTTATTACTGGAAGAAAGTGTTAGTTGAGTTTGTTATGGGAAATCAATGGCGGCGATGAGCTCACCAGTAGTCATGTCCTCATTCCCTACGAATGTGCGGCCCACAGTCAAAAGAGGTCCAGGCTCAGCCTAACAGACAACAATGACGTTTTTTAGTGTCGTAACATAACTCATAAAGAAAAATGGTGTTTCGTGTATTTAATTTCAATAAGCAATCCGTTAATGATGAATAAGTTATACATCATTAACGGATTGCTTATTGAGTATATATTGCTATATATTATATATTGTTATACAGTATAACCCATTCATTTATATTGGTGTGAAGACTGTTAAATATTAAATTGAAACAGTGAGGTAACACCAACATCCCCTTGCGAACGGATTACGTGGGCGCCGAGCGTCATACGAAGGCCCGTGGGCGCCTTTGTCCTTGGCGCAGGATCGATCGGCGCGCGCCCAGCTGAGCCGCCCGCCCAGCCGGGCCGCCCCACGTCATAGCCTAGCTATAGTTATGCTAGGTTGCAGCTATGTACTTGCAGCTTTTGTTTGTTTGAAATACTTAGTTCGCCCTGAAATGAGACTTCATGATGTTTCGAAATTCGCCCCTATCTCATCTAATTATGCTTGTATATAAACTTACCAATTATATTGCTTTTACCAACCTACCTGCTAAATTTAATGGCAATGGATCAACGGTTTGAAAGATATTATCATCGAACAAAGTCACATCATACGAAAGCCTGTCTATTGATGATAAACATACTACTACTATCAACGCATAGCCCAAGTCAAAAGTCGTATAGACGTGTTTTTTTTTGGTGGAATTTGTACATTTCTTTCGTGGTCTATATGGATGCACTAAGCAAGGAATTTCCCAAATTCAACCCCTAAAGGAAGCGAGGTGTTAAAGGTTGTATGGAAAATCTCCACGCAGACGAAGTCGCCATGGAGTCGTTTTATATTAAGGTGTCCTTTATGAAGAGGGTAGTACTGTTGATGGTATATAATAAATAAATTTCTGATGTAACAAACTAAGTACCTTGGTATTTACTACATCATTTTAAGTAAGTGCTTAACATTCGTAGAGGTACCAAAGTCTTTGGCAGGGTGATTGAGGTTAGTAGGGTTCTTGGTAGATACGGATCGAGGCGTTGGTACAGCAGAGCTACTCATGAAAACAGTTAAAATCCTAATCCAGTTTCAATCCTAATAACGCTTGTTTGGCACTCTTGAACCAAATCGAGTTTGAAATTGAGATCGAGCACGCGATTGACTTTGCGTGTTGACTCGTGGAAGAACAGCGTTTAATCGCGTCAAGAGTACCATTAAAATTCCAGCAATCGCCATTCCAAATTGTGCACTAGTATTGAATTCAAGAGTACCAAATGAAACTAAATCCTGAATTAGGATTGGAATAGAGCGTCAAGAGTAGCCACGCATGTTAGTAAAGTCTATGAAAACTGGTAGTTTTCGGTAAGTAAAACAGTAGACTGGAAGAGTTTGGTAGAACCTTCGGTAAACCCTTTGATAAAACCAGCTTCCTTTAAACTTTCAACTGTCAAATATGTCCTTAGACTATGTTTGAGCATAGGTATTAATAGTACCTGAATGACCGGGCTTTGCTCGAAAAACTCAAGAAAAACGCGTTTTTCCTGATATTAAACCTAGCTAGATCGATTTTTTTTTCACCCAAAAAACCCATTTAGCTAATTTCATTGAAATCGTTAGAGCCGTTTTCGAGATCTTAAAATATATAATGCAAATATTGTTCGTTGAATAGCATAGATAGATAGCACAGATAGATAGAAACTACGTAAATGTATAGTTTATTTATTATGAGTAATGAATGACAAATTAATGATGTTACTCAGGTAACTATAATAAGTTTGACCTAATAATATTACTTTTATTATATGCTAGCTCGCACACTGGGGATTCCCCATATCTTAAACACGTACCTAAGCATCAGCTGATTTATCTAGGCTGTCCTGAAGTTACCTACTTTACTGCACAATGAATTTGCTAGGAACTAAATGATCTATTGCGCAGCTAAATGGCTTACTTCTTTTATTTTGGTAGAATTGTAATAATTGACGAGAAATGTCTCTCCACCGTAATTTATGGTACAAAAATGTATTTCAAATCATAAATAAAGCCGACTTAGCACGAGGCTTTGTCTGAAATCACTATTAATATAATTAATTCCAGGTCTGTTGGGATGCCGAATTTGTGTTTCCACGTAGCTAACATCGAAGGCAAGGTTTTAAATATTTAATTTAATTTTGTATTTGAAAATTATTGAACATAATAAAATCATATATTTGTTATTTTCCTTTAGGTTTTTCTGTTTGGACAACATTTAATGTAGTACATTTAATTTAGTACCCAATCCCGCAACCTTATACAATTATATTTATACAATAGCCGGGCGATTTGAAAATGTATACCTATACAATACTAATATACATGCTATTGGATGTCATAAATAAATTTGACATTAAATAACATGAAGTTATACAATAATAATAGCGTATTAATAATACCTAGTGTACTAAAGAAAAGATACAATAAATTAATTAATCGTCAATAACTATATCGACACCATTGACACATGGTAAGTTTTATTTATTGTTTTTTTTGTATTAAGTGCTTGTGTGTGCCGTGGTGTGTCCGGCTCCTCCGTTTCTTCTCGTGGATGTCATAAAAACCGACTAAGGAGTTACACCAGGGTCTGGGCAGCAGCATCCACCTCAGTACTCTACAGCAATACTGCGATCACCAATCCGCCTGCCAAGCGTGGTAATTATGGCAAATCCCCCTATTGGGGAGGTCTCGTTCAACAATGGACGTCTATAATGGCTGATGATGATGATAATTAAATGAATTAATTTAAAATTAGTTAAGTATTTTTATTCATAACACAGTTTTTTTTAAAACGTCTTTTATATAAAAGACGATTCTAATTAATTATTAAATAAAATGGAATTTTAACATATAAAAAATAAAAAATAATTCGTTATTGAAATTTTTACTCTACACCATAGCAATTAATAATATATACTATGCTTCAATTATAGTCCTACTGTACTCATAGAGTAATTGAAGAATTTTTACTTTGGATGTTTTGGGCGGTCGTCTGTTTTATATTACTTAATTATAAAACGTATAATAAAAATATTTAGACACGAGTAATAATTGAAACAACTCGAATAAGAGCAATAAGAATAAACAAATAATTGACGTAATCTAGTGAAGACAACAAATACATCAAGTTTTTATCGTAGGTAGGGTGGGGGTGGGTAGTCCGATCGATGCAGGAGTAGGGGTAACACCCACGCACCCTCCTGCCTCCCGCAGCTTCCCCTGACCTAAATCGAAGGGGATGAGAAGTACACACACAAACATACAAAATAGAGCGAGCGAGAGAGAAATACAGTGACAAATCAATGCACTCACACATGCAGCCGCTTTTGTGATAGGTAGTATAATATATACATGTAGGTACAGTGGCGGAACGAATGGATGATATTATCCACAAAACAGCTTTTCTGTGATATTATCTATTGGAAGTAATATCAATATCAAAATGGTTCCAGTACATTCGCATAATAACGTTTTCTCTAAAAAAACACGTGATATTTAACTAAAACATTCTCAGTTTTTGAGGACTGACCCTTTTGAGCCATGCTTTGATTATAATTATAAAATGTTTTGTAAAGTGATACCATGGTTATAATTATCTTTAATAATTTAAATCACTTTATGTATTAATTTTTTATTTTAATTTAGTAATAATACCATTTTGTACTTAATGTTACAGGGACAGTCTCAAAAACGTTAGGTACCTATACTCTTTATATTTATTTTTATGATGCATAGTTATTTATGAGATTAACTTTTATTTAAGTATGTTTTAATTGTTTTTTTACATAATAAGGAAGCTAACAAAATACTTACCTGAGTAATGTATATCAATTCTAATTTGAATTACTCTGCCATTTACTTCTAATAAAAAAAATCCAAGGAATCCAATTTTATCCTTTAAATCAAATTTTATTTTGATTTATAATCACAGTAATTATTTTATTAACGTGAATCGGGGCTCGACCAGTAGAAAATCCTTATATTTTGACTGGACAAATTTTAACAATCCTTTATTTTTCTTACTTTATCTTAAACCCATTAATTGGAAAATACTGAGATAATTTATTATTTAATAACTAATTAATGAGCTTGTTAAAGCATTTGTTTTGAAAACTTAAGAAAATAAATAAATATATAATTGTATGTAATTAGGTAAAGTTTCGTAGTTTTTTTTTATATTTCGTTTAGTACTAAAATATCTCATGAAAAACAGTGTCAGACTGTCCAATGTACAGAATTTAGTAAGTAGACAATCGCAATTGGTTTTTGCCGCTGATGGGGCCCAGAGCACGTCTCATCATGGATGACCTTCAGATAGTTCCACTACACGATAACCGGTTAATTTATAACTTGATACTATTACTGGCATGCACGTGTTTGTGATTATTTCCATTACAATATTAAAATTATAATGTAATTATGTTTTAAGTTGCCTTGTCTTTTCCTTAGGCCGACAAAATTCTGTCTTAAATCAAATTTTTAGGAGTACAAATATGATGCTATGATCGATATAGAATTATTCTACATCATATAGGTAAAACCAGGTGCATTCGAAACCCATCGATATTTATATTGTGTAACTGTGCATAAAAGATTTTATAAACAAAGTGGAATGGAACCAACAGTTTATCCATTTCGGACGCAGGTACAATATTCTAATACAATTTAAGATTCAGTTAATTAGACGCATGTTCTCACATTAAAGTACAGCATTTACAATAATATCTTGAACAACAATAACAAGATATTCATAACAACAAGAGAACAAGAAGAAAACGTAAGGTCAAAAAAAGTCAAAAGTCAAAAAGAACTTTATTCATTGAAATCACAAGGATCATTTTGAATCGTCTTATATAAAATTAAATTACTCCTGTTCCAACGCGACCAAGCCTAGAAGAATCAGGCAACAAACTCGGCTTGGCTTACATAAATGGTCCGTCTTACCACTAGGTGAGAAGCGCCTGTGTGGTGCCTCGGAGCAAGGAGTTGCTGATACATAGTAAATGAGAACTTAAAAACCTTAGGAAGGCAGTCAAAAGTAAATAAACATCAGCAAAAATATGCAAGACAGCACACGCTACGCTTGTTATACTTATAAATAATAATCTAATACAAACATGTAAATAGGTAAGTACAGATATTGCAAATTTCCATTTTAGCAGTCGAGGGGCAGAGCGATATCAGGCCACGCGGCTTTATCATTAATATAGTCATCAAAAGTGTAATACGCTTTCTTAATTAGATTCATCTTTATGTAGGATTTAAATCTTCGAATAGGAAGTTTAAATGCACCTTCTGGAAGTTTATTATAGAACCGTACAGAATTCCCCATAAAAGACCCACTTACTTTTTTTAATCGAAATTTTGGTATATTAAGTTTGTGTTTATTTCTCGTGTTAATACCATGCACGTCACTTTTTATCATAAAACTATCCAAGTGTTTATGTGTATGTAATAATATTTCATAGATATATTGCGATATTACTGTAAGAATATTGATTTCTTTGAAACGCTCCCTCAAGGAGTCACGCGACTTCATTTTATAAATGGCACGTATTGCCCGTTTTTGTAAGACAAAAATAGCTTGGATATCTGCTGCTTTACCCCACAGTATGATACCATATGACATAACACTATGGAAGTAGCTAAAATAAACAAGCCTAGCTGTAGCTTCATCAGTAAGCTGCCTTATTATACGAACTGCATATGCAGCGGAACTAAGTCTACCAGCAAGAGCCACAATTTGTGGTGCCCACTGCAACCCTGCATCAATATTAAGCCCTAAGAAAATGGTAGACTTGACAAGATCAAGTGTCTCCCCATTTATTTTAATATTAGTTGGATAATGTTTTACATTAGGCAATGTGAATTTGATGCATTTCGTTTTTTTAGCATTAAGCAAAAGATTATTTACTGTGAACCACTCAAGAACACGCGATAGTGAATCATTTACATCATCGTAATTAGCTTTAGATCTATCAACTTTGAAAATCAAAGAAGTATCGTCAGCAAATAGAACTATGTCACATATGTCTTTCACAAAAAAAGGGAGATCGTTAATGTAAACTAGGAATAAAAAAGGGCCTAGTATTGAACCCTGTGGCACCCCCATGACAATAGTCGATCCTGAAGACCTTTCACCACCAACATCAACTTTTTGGATCCTATTGGATAAGTAAGAATTTACAAGATTAATTGCCTGATTTTGTATGCCATAATGTTTTAACTTGGAAATTAAAGTATCATGCCTCACGCAGTCAAAAGCTTTGGACAGGTCGCAGAAAACTCCGATCGCGTCCTGCGAGTTCTCCCATGCTTCAAATATGTGTTCTAAGAGCATGGTACCAGCATCGGCTGTCGAACGACCCTTAGTAAATCCAAATTGATGACTATGAAGAAGTCCGTGGAGGTTAAAGTGTGACAATAACTGAGTAAGAATAAGTTTCTCGAAGATTTTACTTAACGCAGGCAATATAGAAATTGGCCTATAATTACCTGGATCTTTTTCGTTACCAGACTTGAACAAAGGAATTAATTTACTATGTTTCATAAGATCAGGAAAGACTCCCTCGTCAACACATCCATTGAAAATGTAGGCCATACACGGCGCAATATCAATAATTATAACACCTAACACCTTTGTAGATATTCCCCAAAGGTCTTCAGTATTTTTAATATTAAGTGACTTAAATGTCTTAACAATATCATTGGCATTAACGTATCTGAAACTAAACGCGACCTCACACTTATCAACACTTAATTCCAATAACTTACAGGTAGGTTGTGTTTAACAACAAGAGTAGGTAGATGGTATTTCCTGCAAGTTGTTTTATATCTTTATGTTGGTCGTTTTGTTGGTGGATACATATGGAATTTTATGGAAAATGGTATTGTTGATTATTGCATATAAATGTTATATCTTCGCAAACTACAAAACTGGCTGGAATTTACATTCAAAGAAGTTGTTTTTGTTGTTTTTCAGAACAAAACATAAGTACCTATTTCTGTTGTAATAATGTAAATTGATGTCAAAGTTAGAAGGTCATTACATCGACACAGAAAAAAACCAGACTGGACTTCTTTAGAGTTTCCCCAAAAAAATATTCCATAACTTAAGGAAAATAAGGAAAAACATGGAAGTAGATGGGTACTACTATATATTTAGGACGTTTATAATTTTTAAAATGTAAAATATACTTAGTATTTTTTCAGATTCGTATCCCGTGGCATACTGGTGTTCAATGCCAGGATCAAGATAGCAATAATATTAAAGCTTGCTGAAAATTTATACTAGTGGCAAAATCTAATGTAATTTTATAGTCTAAATTCAAAATCACGAATCGTTGCATCGCGTCGCTTTGTCGTTCAGTAAATACCTAAGTCATCGACAAAAAAAACAGGGCGTGAACATTGAATACTTGAAAGGGTTGTAAAAAAAATTGTAAGATTTTATTCAATCTTTAAGCAACGTAGCCTTCTTAGTAGGTAGTTCAATTTACTAGCAGCTAGAAAAACCTGTGTCATATTTTTGGATGGACAAGTAGTCAAGTTTGTACCTACCATCCAAAATTGAAAGGTGATAAGTAAGTAAGCACTTACTTGTTATTTTAAATGTTTATACACCTAAAATAGTATTTGTTCAAAAGATTAGGTACCTAGTGCTCAACGATGACGTGAGTCGCGTAAAGAACTGCGCAAGGTGAGGCGACCAAATCGCGACTCTGTTGAAGGAACCATTTTGTGAACTGGTAGCCTTTGGAAAAACTTTAACACATTGTTGAATTTTATCGTTGAAACAATCCAGGCACATAAATGTGAACAAACAACATCATTCATCTGCTATGTGCATAGATACCTACACAAATATACTGAGATCTATTAGGTATATACCTTTGTATTATTACAAACATACGACGCGGACGTATCGATCTATACACCAGATACCAACCTACCTAGAACATTTATCTAAATTCTTATATATATGTCTATGTACCTGCAAGTATCTTCTCCCGTTCCTGGAGTACCACACGCGACACCACTGCGCATTTACCCTTTGCTTATGTTATTTGTTTTCTGGAGAGAGGGCACGCGAGAGGAACTTGCCGACGCGGCGGTGCGCGGCGGAATCGCTCGGCCTCGACCTTGGCCGTCAAACCCGCGCATGCGCCCCGCGTCACAGCTTCCCCCCGCGCGGCGCGGCCCCCTCCAATTATGTCATTATGTGCCGCGGCGAGTTGCGGCTCTTGTTGTCAAACAGTTGAAGCTCCAGATTTTTATGATCAAACTTGCTGACCAATGCGAATGAATGTGTAATGACCTTGGGTAATGACGAAGACATGACTTAAGGTTGTTCCATGGATCAGCTGAAAATCCTAAACTTCGAAGGTGTCAAAATTTTTCGCATTATCTGTCAAACACTTCACGGTATGAATGGTGACATACCTACAGTCAAGTAGCCAGGAAGTAGGAGGAGGTTGTAGGTAGGTAGGTACCTATATGTACCTACCTACCTACAACCTACTGGAAAAAGCTTCTCAATTTCAGAATACCCATGGGTGTATTAGACTCCATTAAAATACCCTTTTTGTTACCATAGTAGCTGAAGACAAATCAAGGATTTTGTAATAGCTGATGAGACTAACCTCAAATAAACACCACACCACGGTTTACCATAAACAAAACAACACCAAATATGCCATAATATTGCGCCATGAGTGTTTGTGGATAATACAAAAAAATAAATGTTTAACATAAACCCGTCTACGCAAAAACTAAAAAACAAAAATTAAAACGTTGTAAAGGAAGGCCAAATCCACGATTCCATAGAAAAGGCCTTCAACTTAATTAATAGGTGTAGTTGGAGACCAAACCCACGATTTTGACTTAGTGTCAAAATTCGTCAAGTAGTTACAAAGCAACGAGGGAACAACAAGCTTACGTAAGTAGACCTCAGAATAAGGGCTTGTCCTTATTCTGAGAAATAGACCGTCTATTACCAACCGACCAACCACGCTGTCCACCTAGTTGGACGGTTAGTATATACTTTTCTTTTTTTTTATATTTGGCTACTGGCTGATGATTGTTATGATGATTCAATTAGTATTCGGTTCCACGAGCTGATTGAGCCTTTTGGTATTTGGTTCATCGAGAAGGACCCGTCCTCTACTGCGTCTTCCGGCTTGTGGTCGCCACCCAGAACCTTCCTCAACGATTCTCAGTTCTGCGAGCTGCATGATCTGCCCATTGCCACTTCAACTAATTGCTAATTCTGCAAGAATTACCAATTAGTTGAAGCGATCCTCAATGCCGTAAGCAACACGCACTAATTACAGCAATAACACTTGTAAACTAGGACAAAATTACTTTATTTAAAGAAATAATAATACAACTAATACAGTTTATAACAAAATAAAAAAAACACAAACAAAATAATTGACATATCTCAAGACCGTTGCAAACGATCTAAAGATATAGCTTAACTGATCCAAATCACGGAGGGTTCCCAACGAGTAACACCCAAACGAGTAACACTGTTACTCGTTGGGAATTTTTGTCCCAACGAGTAACACCCTGGGAGTGGTGTTACTCGTTGGGAATATTTCTAGAAAAAAAAATCCCAACGAGTAACAGTGTTACTCGATAGGAAAAAAAATCCCAACGAGTGACACTAAGATATTTGTCTGGGTGAAGCTGAAAATAAAAATAAAACACTTTAATTAATGGCTGATCACTGCTTTTTATTTAAAAATAAAACAATCAACTTAATAAACTCAATAAACATCGAAGTGTCGAATAACATTTGTAACTTTTAACTCCATAAAAGTTTTACATTAATTGTGCTCTAATTAAGTCTCTAAGTTTAATTTTTTTGACTTTTTAATAACCACATTCTACATTATCATGAAACACAAGGATATAAAAATCCAGTTATTGACAATTAATATTATGTGCATTTATTGACCAACTAAATTTAACTTAGCGAATGGTGAATGCGAAAGAGACAGGCTGCGCTGCTGAACACTCAGCAAGAAATGTTTTGGATTGGTCACTAGATCAGGATGTTTTGGATCAGGCAAATACCTGGGTGATTGGTACCAGTGTAACATAACATAACATAACACCCAACAGTCACATACGTAGTCAACCTAATCCCACACTAGGATTCCCTGTGTCGTGGGTATCAGGAACTACGAGTACCATGGTACCATAACACCCAGAACCAGAACAAATATTTGCAGAGCATACAAACATTTGTTCCGCAGCGGGAATTAAACCCGCTTTCTCTCGCATCTCAGCCGGCTTCTTGCCCGCCACAACTAAACGCCTAACTTCAAAGTTAGGCGTTAAGCTGCGTAGCATAGTTTTTTTAGGAACTAATTTGTCTATGCCCATCTTTACTGGCCAATTTCAGCTCAGCCAAAATTCATCGGCAGAATGTATAACACTATTAATAATAAATAATAACAAATAAATAAAATAAAAAGCCTATTTATTCCATAGTTAGATATGTGTTTTACATTTTTTCTTTGTACTGAAGATTATAACTAGGACCCCTCACGGGTAAAGGCCTCCTCCAGCTCCTTCCATTGCTCGCGATCATCTGCTAGTTCTGCCCAGTTTGGGGTATTCGAAACCTTTAGTATATCATCTGACCATCGAGCAAGTGGTCTACCTACTCTTCTTGTCCCTATCGGCCCTTTCCAGATGGTTACCTTATTGGCCCACTTTTCTTTATTCATTCTTGCCGTGTGTCCTGAAATCCCACTGCCATTTTAGTTTTAGTGCATGTTCTAGAGCATCTATAAATTTAGTTTTATTACGGATTTCTGTGTGTTTTATTTTTTATATTAGTCTTATTCTTAGTATACTACGCTCTATTGCTCTCTGGCATCTTTTTATTTTATTTTTTGCTTCCACTGTGTATGTCCATATTTGGCTCCCATAAGTAAGCGTTGGTAACAGGCAATAATCCACAACTTTCTTCTTTAACTTTAATGACAGTGGTCCCTTTAGCACCTCTTTTAAGCTCCAGAATTTGTTCCATGTTTTAGTTATCCTCCTTTCGATCTCTTCTATGTTGTTGTTGGGTTTGAATGAAACTTGTTTTCCAAGGTAAATGTATTCTTGCACGTATTCTAGCTGTACGTCATTTATGTAAAGCGTTTTCATTTCTTCGTTGGTCATGACTTGTGTTTTTTGCAGGTTCATTTCTAGTCCTGTTGTTTTACTGGCTTCTTGTTCGTTCGTTAACATGTACTGAAGATTATGGGTGTGGCTTGATAGTAAAACAATATCATCTGCAAATGCTAGATAAGTAAGATTTTTTCCATCTCTACTAATTCCCATGCCATTCCAAAGGTCTCTCAGTATTGATTGAAGCACGGTTACAAATAGAGTCGGAGAAAGGGGGTCTCCTTGTCATACGCCTCTTTCTATTCTAATGTATTTTCCTGGTGTTTCAAGTTTCACCCTACTTCTGCAATTTCCATAGATATTTTTGATAATTTCAATGTAGATATTGTTGATTTGAGCTTCTTGTAGAGCTCTCCAGATCGCACTGTGTTCTATTGAGTCAAAAGCTTTTTTATAGTATAACACTATTAGCACATAATAATTAGTTACATACTTTGACTCGAAACAGTCAGTTGCAAATTTTTCTTTTTACACACGCCCACACTTCCAACCCACTGTCGTATTTTTTTCGGGCGTAATACTGATGTCTTCCTCGAAGAAGAACACTACCTCCATTTTTTTTCACGTATACAAATTTGTTTTGTTGAAATGAACTGGATAACGCCATTTTTGTTGCGGTGGTACGTTATTGTGTGCCCTGTGCACTGACTCACACTGATAACCTGACTGCACAAAAGTGTTGCCAGCACCTACTTTCATTTCTGGACATGAGGTAACCAATTTTCACCATCAGAGGAAACTTCACCAAATATCTTTTTTAAGACATTGGCAACACTATTGTAAATTTTCTGAACTGCAGGCCTCGTCTTAGAATTGAACTTGTTCTCCCGACTACAGAATCAAGAGTTGATATGTGTTTTTTTATATTGCAATACAGAGTTGCCCAAAAAGTACGCTAGGAGTGCTCGTCATTCTCACCATAAAAAAAGTACGAGTGCCAAACGTAGATTAAGCCGCTTGCTGTGATTCACCGTAGAAAGAGTATAGTTAGAATGGGCTTGCGCTTACTCCTGAGTTGTCCTATGCTGTGGGGATAAAGTCATACAAGACAAAGATTGAAAGTTTATTACCGGGTTTTTCTATCTGTTCGGTTTGTACAGCCAAAATATATAGAAAAGTATTCATATATATATAATATTATATTCATATATTATATTATTATTATATCATATTCATTGCATACTTCACCAGTAATACAACTCAAGCATGTTGGAAACACTGCAAAATGCTTATCTCTGCAGCTGCTGAAATTCTGTGCAATATCTTATAGTGCAGTGTTGTCTACATAAAAATTACAAACTGCACGATTGCGTTGTTTCACTAAGATTTATCCGTCCATTGCTTTTTGATTATTGAACATATTTGAAGGACTAGAGATTGAACTAGCAGTGAATATAATTTTTTTCAATCAGGCTAATAAAATATGGTGAATGTTCAAAAGATGCCATATTTTGGCGTTGATAGTGTATGGACAAAAATAAAAAATGGACTAACGAAGATAAAGTATAGCAACGAAGTATGGCACTTTCAACTAAATAGCCTACGTATATTTTTATAACCGAACTAAAATAAAATTTCGTAATTTGTAGCACTGTTACTCGTTGGGATGTTTTTGTCCTATCGAGTAACAGTGTTACACTGGGTGTAACTCGTTGGGAATACTTCTTTTAATTTGTATCCCAACGAGTTACACTGTTACTCGATAGGAAAAAAAATCCCAACGAGTAACAGTGTTACTCGTTTGGGTGTTACTCGTTGGGAACCCTCCCAAATCACTACCAAATAGAAGTGTCCCTAAGACGCTTTATATTTATATATAGATTATATTTTTTTAAAATAAATAATAAGTATAAATAAATAGTCGGGTCTATTGAATTTATGATATCACTAGATAAAGAAAAAGCTTAATAATACGCTGGGTTGCATTGCCAGTGCCACATTTGCCAGCTAAGCTGTAAGTTATCAAAGTCAAGGAGCTAAAAGAATGGCTTCCTTGCTAGAAAACGTGTCAGGCTGTGTGACCAAATAATTAAAGACTTCAGCTCCAGTCTCAAGGTAATGAAATCTAATAATAATATCTACTCGCCTCGCTGTGCAGTGATGTAATCTCATTGTTGATTTACCTGCAACCGCAATGCATGAGCAAACACACATCTACCTACCTATAGATGTGATTATAGTGATAGGTACTATATTACCTACACTCTGATAAATCTGGTGAACTTACCTAGGCAGGTACATACATCACAGTTTCATACAAAATATAGATTACAACTTTATTGGATTGATAGATAGGATAATTTTATCGTGTCCTTCCTATTATAATATTTAAAATGACAAAGTTTGCGAGGATGGATGGATAGATGTTTGTTACTCTTTCATGCAAAAACTACTTTACAGATTTTGATGAAACTTAACACTATCATAACTTAAACATCAGAATAACACTGTATACCTACTGGCTATAAGTTATAACAGAGGTTTCACGCGGGCGGAGCCGCGAGCAAATGCTAGTACACCATAATTACAAAAAACACAAAATTAGGATAAACATTATACATTTCAAATTTGAGTTGCAATGGGCGGTCTTATTGCTTAAGATCGATCTCTTCCAGACATCTACACCTTTCTCTTATTTTTCTTCCTTTCCTTTATATAAATCCAGACTTATTTACCAGTTGGAATGCTGTGCCGTCATTTTCAAATAAATCTCGTCCACGTGATGCCGTCACATTTCGTATGACTCTCATACAAATTGTGGTTTTCATCCAAGATTTCATGTTATTTCGTACATGAGATTTTTTAAGAGAGATCCCCTGTGCATTCGTCGGAAGCATGTTCCTTGGAAATGTTTTTGCTCACTTTTCACTAAACCTTGCAAAGATTAGGTACGGCCAACATCAATCTATGACCCATATAAAATGTCAAACAATTGAATGCTCAGCATACAAACATTTGAATTTCAAAGATAAACTACTAATGCCATCTATACTTTCACTAGAGTACCATTACAACAAGTTTTACGGTCACTGTAGCAAGCATTCACCAACCATGAAGAGCAACCCTACCTTTACAATCTGACCTATTATTGTAATACGAAAACGTTTCGATAGATGCCGCTTTTGATGATTATATAATATTTTTAATTATTTTATATTTCCAAATTTAGAGCACTATTATTGCTATTTGATGAAAACATAATACCTGGTCGATAAAAATAGGTCTCTGTAGGAAAACTAGTATTCATATTTTTACATCACAACCCAACCCAACACTAGAGTTTCATTACAACAAGTTCTACGGTCTCTATAGCAAGCATTTCACCAAGACCTACCCTACGTTTATAATCTGACCTATTATTGTAGTATGAAAGTGTTTCGATAGATGCCGCTTTTGATGATTATATGATATTTTTTAGTTATTCTCTAACGTATTATTGCTATTTCTATTCCATGAAAAAATTACCTGGGGGTTACCATGAGCTCTTATAGCGATTTAGTTCAAAAACTATTCAATACAAAATATCGGTTCGTTGTTGACATTCGTCATCATTGAATAATTTTAATCGAAGAAGTCTATAGACCTTCTGCTAACGGCGGGCATCTTGAGACCGATATTTTGTACTGAATAGTTTTTGAACTGAATCGCTATAAGAGCTCATGGTAAACTCGATAAAAATAGAATTCTGCAGGAAAACTAGCATAAGTACATATTTTTACATGACAAACCAACCAGCTATCACAGATTTTTATTTTATTGTTTACTTTATTCCTAGTGTCAAGATCTGGAAGACGCGCTATAATGACGAGACAGTGTTGTTAACAATACAAATCGGTTATTAAGTACTGGTAAGCCCTCACTCTGACGACCATTCTCTTTCGGCACAGACCCTACCTGGGGCGCGTCTTTGGCTATCCCAAGTTGAAAATTGGAATATGAGGTGTTCTTGGGCCCCATACTTCCCGTTCAACATCATTATCATCAGCCGTCAGACGTCCACTATTATAGACGAGGCCTTTCCCATAGAATGCAACGATGGGTTTGGCCATAATTTATGCCACCCTTGGCAGACGGATTGGTGGTCACAGTTTGGTGTTGACTACTTAGGTGGATACTGCTCCCCTGGTGTAAATCCAGGTGGTGATTATAGCAAATCCCCCCACTGTATTCAACGGGGGGAAGCTTCGTCCAGCAGTGGATTTAAACAGCCCCTTTATTGGCTAACGAACTGATAATCGCATTCGATTCCGATTTTACAGTACATTGCGCTTTTTTAATATTTCTGCTTGTGACAATAAACTGAAGCATGCGGCGCAATGTACGACGAAATCGTAATTGAAAGCGATTACCAGTTTGTTAGACAACACTGGGGCTGGTTGGTGATGGTGTTGATGATGAGAGTCCAGATTTAAGGCCACAGCACACCGGCTGCGTACGCGTAAACGTCGTCGTTCACGTCGTCGTACCATGACGTTGTAATGTATGGAACTGTATGGGACATGGCACACCGCTTGCGTGACGTGCACTCAAGCATGTACATACGTAGAGATGCGCATGTCTACATTACGTGCTGCATACGCATCCGGTGTGCTTTGGCCTTAAAGAAAAGAGAGTTGTGTGCTGTCATTGAGGTAAACTTTAGTAATACATCAACCGGTGCAGTCATGTTTACTGTTAAATACATTTATAATGTTAATTTACATTTTTGATGAATAACTGATTGTGTTTGGCAGATTTCTTTGCACTTTGCCGGCAACGACCGAGCTCTCGCTACTCGTTGCACTACTCGTAGCTGTTGTGGTATCCTTGAAATGGTTGTTGTCACTTATTTCTTGTTTTGCTTCGTATTTTCTTATTCTGTTAGAGAAAGGACATTCAAGATATGATAAGCAATAAAAATAGTGCATATTTATATAATAGTAATTAGTATTAGTATGTTCCTCAATGAGTTGAGTTTAAAAAGCCACTATGGAAGCACTATTATCTCAACACTAAAAGAAAATTAGAATTAGAAGAATGAACACTAGAAGAAACTGTAGTCTCATTGTTTTAATTTTTGGGTATCGGATTGAACCCTTTCCTATTACAATTGCATAACTTCACAGGTCAAGTACAACTAGAACATGTCGTACGCGTTTCATTGCCGCCTGTATAATAAAACTCCCCTATACCAAATAAATAACTTTTCATTAAAAAACTGACTTCCGCCATTGAATTCGGTTATCTGCATGTTTTTATTTTCTAAAGGTATACAAAATAATAACTTTTTGCTGAAAATACCAAAATTTCTATATGTATTTGAGGAGTTCCCTCAATTCCTCATGGATTCCACCATCAGAACTGGGTTTTTAAAATGGGACCGATTTCGAAGTATATTCTATCAAATAAAAAAATAACTTTCCAAATCGGTTTATAAATTACGAAGTTATGAGGTAACAAACATAAAAAAAAATACATCTGAATTGAGAACATCCTCCTTTTTTCGAAGTCGGTTAAAAATAGCATGTACCAGTAATACACCATTTCGTGTATTTTTTTAATAATCTGCAATAGTTTATTGATATGGAGGTTAAAAACAAGAAACGGAAGCCGATAATTAAAGTGCTACGATTTGCTACGAATGCCTACGAGACAAACAAATTCGAGCACACTATGGTAGTCGCACAATATTGTCATTCTTAATTGTTTATCTATTTAAGTTTCTTAAAGCAAAATTAAATAGCTACTTACTTAGATTTGAGGCATAAAACGAGAAGTTTATTAGCAGGGGCCTCCGCAAACAGCCACATAAGTAGTGAGGCTATACAGCTCCAGAATATAACACCAACTGCTTCAGTTAGCTGAAAATAAAAATAATACGTGTTTAAAATAAAAACTTAGGTATGCAAAAGCTGAAAACAATTATCAAAATGTCGTAGAGGAAGTCAAAATCGACGATCCTATAGGAAAGGCCTTCAACTTAACTAAAAGGTGTAGTCGGAGGCCAAATCAACGATTTTTATTTAAGAAGCCCCCTTAATAATAAAAGTTTAAAAACTAAAACCCGACAAGGGTTTTAGTGGATTCGGTCTTTCACTACCACATTTTATTTTTACACCTTTAAGTGGAGCGGTTAATATTAGTGGGGTATAAATATTTTTCAAACATAATTATCAAGCAAGCTACCAAACTCATTTTATTTGTAATTTTTATATTTTTTCTAATTGGAAAATTGCGTTTTGTTTCCTCTGTGTTGAATTTTAAGTCACTATGATAAAAACTTACAGTTAATAATTATATGATATAATGCACAATTAATGAAAATACTAACAATATTGAAATAGTCGTTGTGCTGTGGGTTTCGGGTGACGTACACATTTCTCAGGATGATGATGGTGTGCATCAAGTATAAGCCGTAGGACAGTCTGCTGAGAGGCACCCACGGATACCAAGTGAGGATGCCTTTTACAAACGCTGAAAGAAAACAATAATACTTGAATCTACGCTAGCACGAATCACGTTTTCCGTTATTTCTTATGCCTATTCATTCTTTTTCTTAGATTGCGTCTAATCTAAAACTGAACGCCTCATTACGTCAAAATAAAATGTACCATAATATTTAAATTTATAATTTAAATATTATGGTACATTTTATTTTACTATTTTTGACTATGACTATTTTTGAATGTCAATCTTGTGTCAAATCCCATGTAAAAGCAGTGGAGGGGCGTGCAGTTTTAGACTAGACGCACCCTACTCATGTATAGGGTGCTTTAAACCGTCACAACGATAAAATTTTCAGTGTTTTTGTGCAAGTCTTACAAAAAACATAGATCAAAGCATCCAATATGAGTTCAAAACTGAAATTTTTGACTGCTATCAGCGCTGCGTACACAGCGTCTTCTAACGGATAGTGGTACCATTACAAAATTATGTTGTCATCAAACTATCCAGAATAAGGCTGAGTGCTGACGCACTGCGCCGTATATTGCCCATCCTGTCGTCTAGTTGTACCTTCATGAAACACTTTGTAAATATTTTATATACCTAAATATTACTTTTTTAAGCATATACCTTCTCATCAAAATAATCGAAACACTTCTCAAGTTTATGAGTTTAATGGATTATTAGAAAAATATTGTAATAAATGAAAAAAAATGGTCATATAACAGTAAATAAATAAATAAATAATGCTGGACATGTCACACAACATTATCTAGCCCCAAGCTAAGCAGAGCTTGTGTTATGGCAACTAGATAACTCATATACGTAATATAATATACATTACATAGATAGATATTTTTATTATACATAGAAAATACCCAGAACACCCGGAACAGTTATCTGCAGATCGCACAAATATTTGTTCCGAGGCGGGGATCGAACCCGCAACCTCCTGCGTCGTAGACGAACCTTCGCCCGCCGCAGTAGTAGTAGGTAGTACAAGGTTACGAACTGCCATCAAATATAAATGATGGCTTTTCTTATAGAAATCCTCTTATTTGGTTATTTGTCGCCAGAAAGAAAATCTTGGTAGTGTTTAGATTGTTTTGATGAGAAGTATATGTTATTATGTTAATATTTTGTCACTTTATGCTGAAAATAGTTATTCTTGAAAATAGTGGTTTATGCTATGAAATACTTACGCACTTGCCCGAACGCACAGCACATAACCAACAAGGCGACACCACATGCCCAAGCAGGTCTGTTCAGCGATGCATATAAAGCGCCCTCTAGCGGGTGATAACTCCACCAAAGGAATATGTTGCCGGATACCATCACTACCAGCATGAAGATAAAAGCTGATATTGCGCCGAATATTGACCATCCCTGAACAGTAATAAAATATTACTTCGTTTTTTTATTATACTATATTGTTATTCTGTTAGGTATATTTCTACATCTAGGATTCAAACTATAACTCAGAGAAGTGCATTGAACATTCAAGTAAGCCTAGAATGAATGAAATAGTGTATACTTTTAGATTATACGCAAAGCCATTGAACAATATGTCAAAAAGGTTTCATCACTCATTAAAGCTGTTTCACGCTGTTTCACTGAGTCTTTATGTACGATTTTTTCTTCCTCTTTGTGAGTAGGTAAGTAGTAAAAACGCACAGTGGGCACAAATACTCTTTGAAACCGAATTCAAACCTTGACCATTAAATAAATAAATAAATAAATGTTGTACATTTCACACAACATTATCTAGCCCCAAACTAAGCAGAGCTTGTGTTATGGGTACTAGATAACTGACATACATAACACAATACATTACATAGATTGTTTGTTTTATTATACATAGAAAATACCCAGAACACCCTGAACAAATATCTGCAGATTGTACAAATATTTGTTCCGAGGCGGGAATCGAACCCGCAACCTCCTGCGTTGCAGAGGAACCTTCGCCCGCCGCGCCACAGAGGTCGTCATTGGGTTAGAATATGATGTTGGTTCTCTTTTGGTTGGCTCTATTGATGTAGACCTCTACAGCTACACCCACTTTCAAGAGAATAACTTACTTTGGAAATCGTTTTAGAGCCAACTTTATCCTTGTATGTGATGAAGAAGTACCCACTGAAGACGCCAACTAGATACGCAGCAAACCTAGCATGACTCTTGATGTAGTTGCCATGGAACTCTCTGCTACCACGAGGGTTTGACACAAACCTGAAATCAAGTTTCACGGGTTGAGTTACTTAAGAGGAGGTCACCGGTAGCTAACAAAAGGGTGCTTACGCTCTTTTGTAGTTTGCTTTTAATTTGGCTATTATTTCATCAAACTCCATGAAATTTTGTACACATGTTCAGTACACTAATATCTAGACCCGTGGTGCGTTAGTTTTTTTTATAAAATTATCTGGTTACCTATCAAATCATAAATTATAAAATACTTTTTTTTTACCAAAAAAAATTGTGGAGTAGGTAGTTAGCATTAGTATGTTATGTTTTTGGAATGTACTGATCAAGCCGTTTTACTTGATACCAAACTCATTATATTTGTATGAGTTATATGTTTTCCGAGGTTGAAAAGTGGTGTTTTATTTCCTGCATATTTCTTAAGTCATCTTCTAGCTTATATGACACGCGGAACGTCAATACACTTCTTAGGATACCTCATTTGCCAAAATCCATCAAGTAGTTTCTGAGCTACGAAGGGAACAGATGCACTTTGAGGACCTCTGTGGCGCGGCGGGCGATTTCCGCCTCAGTACAAAAATTTGTACATTCTGCAGATATTTGTTCAGGGTGTTCTGTGTATTTTTCTATGTATAATAAAAAATATCTATCTATGTAATATTATTGTATTAAGTATATCAGTTATCTAGTTCCCATAACACAAGCTCTGCTTAGCTTGGGGCTAGATAATGTTGTGTGAAATGTCCAGCATTTATTATTTATTTATTTATTTAAATTATATATATACATAGACTGCTAACATTATAACCCTTCTTTTGCTTTGTTGTAGTCGGGTAAAAATGAACATTAACTCTCCTACTATATAGGTTTATATAATATTTATATATCTCTAGCCTCAAAGGATCCTCAAAGAAAACTTTTAAGCGTTAAACTCACCTTTTTACATGTTTTTCATTATAATTATGTATGTAAATATTTTCTGTGTGCAATAAAGCGCGCAATAAGAATCGTAATTGTTTTTTTTCCAAGAAGTCAGCAAAGTACAGTCATGTTATTATGCAAATTGAATATTCAAATGAGTTTATTGAAATAATTAAAAACTTAGAAAAGATGACTCTGTTAACAACTAGTATTTATAATCCAGACAATGGTTGAGCAACAAATCGTTAATTATGTTTAATCATACTTAAAATTTTGCAACAAAATAGGTGGGGTCATGAAACCACAGCCAAGTCCCAGACATTTTTTTTTACACTACTTTGCTTGCAAACAAGCTTATGGCCCACTTGATGAAAAGAAACCTTATGAAATTTACGCACATTAGCAGCCTTTAGAGGTCCAATGTTAGATGAGGCCTCCCCCATATAATGCAATGCGGGGATTTGCCATAATCACCACGCTTGGCAGGCGGATCGGTGATCGCAGTATTTGTTTTAAGTACTCAGGTGGATGCTGCTGCCCATCCCCTGGTGTAATCCCTTGGTCGGCTTTTACGACATCCACGTGAGGAGACGGAAGGGTATATTCTTAGGCCGGATACACCACAGCACCTTATTTACGCAGCGTAAATACACGTAGAATGCGTTCAGTCTAAAACTGCACTCCCTTCCATCGCTTTTACTTGCCACTTGACACAAGCTTGACGTTTGATAACTTTTCATTTAAAAAACCGACTTCCGCCATTGTATACGACTAAATATCTGGATGAAAAAAAAATTATGAAAGAACCATAGTGGTGAAAGGATTATGATACTTTGTGAATGCAAATGCTTGGTTTGTTGCTGAAAATATCAAAATCACCATATGTATGCCTACAATATTTGAGGAGTTCCCTCAATTCCTCATGGATTCCATCATCAGAACTGGATTCTGAAAAAAATGGGACCAATCTGGAAGTATATCTATTCAAATAAAAAAAGAATTTTCCAAATCGCTTCATAAACGTGGGAGATATGCGGTAAAAACATTTAAAAAAAAAAAAGCAACCGAATTGAGAACCTCCTCCTTTTTTGGGAAGTCTGTTAAAAACGGTTCTTGTTGTTACGAATTATGGAATATTTTAATATGACGTAATGAAAGAGTAGGGTGTGCAGTTTTTGATTCGACACACTCTAGAATCTTTAGATGTTCTCTATGTAGATGGTGAGTCAGAGAACCGTTTGCCTGTAATTTCACCAGCATTTACCTACAACTACCTATTTGTTATTTATTTTAATAAGTGACAGAGTTTTGGTTTATTATTATTATTATTCTTGTTTTTTTACTTTTTTCCGCTAAATATTTGTCATAGGCAATTGAAGTTTTCCCTAGTGAAGGGAACATAGCGTCATCGTAAATATTTTTTGTCGATAAAATAATTGTATATGCTGATGATTAATTAAATAAATCGTAATGTATCAATCTTGTGCCTAGAGTAGACGTGCTTTATTTTCCTTGCATAGTTTTCCTTGCATGGTTAACGTTGCATTTCTATAACTTTCGTATACCTACGGTCAGCCACACACCTCTTATTGAAAAATGATAAAAGCTTATAAATGGTATAGAATATAATGCTTATTTTTTCTGTAAGGATTTTTGTTTGTTACTTAATTACATCGTTATGATTAAACTGATATTGATATAACAGAAATATGCTAAATTATATGGATTGATTATTTTATGCGCGCGAGTGAAGCCGCTGACGGATGCTAATCCGTAATACCATCAAGATAAAGGCAATAAAAACTATTAGCAAACTAATGGAATACAATGGGGACAGTCACGCAATGATGCAGGATGATTCAAGATATGGAAAAATCCTTTATCTCATTATAAACAAACTGTTTATGCAACATAGTACGTTTTTAACTTTTATGTTAGTATCAACTAAACTGGCACTTAGAGCACTAATGGTCTAGTAGTTTTATTTGGGTCTACAAAGAACCAAATAAAATATAATTCGTCTAAACAGTTTAGAAAACTTACTCAAAAGTAAACAGCTGGACGGCAGACAGATCGTACATATAAGTCACCAGTCCTGGTATAACGACAGAAGCAATAGTCACAAGTCCACCGCAAACCAAGCCAAGCACAGGGCTACGCTTGTATAGCCAGTAGATCAGCACAGTCACGATGAAGAAGTGGAAGTCACAGGGTATGTACCAGGAGATGACTATACACTGGAAAATAGTTGACATGTTCATTACTCTATATATCTTTATATAGTCGAGACACCTCAATACAAAAGATACAATTATCAAAATAGTCATGTTATTTGAATATGTAACGGGACTGGGCTATGGTATGGCTAGGGTTGCCAACCCTAATATATAATATACACATCAGCAGCCTTTAGACGTCCACTGTTGAACGAGGCCTCCCCCATAGAATGCAATGGGATTTTGCCATAAACACCACGCTTGGCAGGCGGATTGGTGGCTGCAGTATTGGTGTATGCTGCTGCCCATCCCCATGTGTAATCTCTTAGTCAGTTTTTATGACATCCACTCTAGGGGACGGAAGGGTCTATTCTTAGGCACGGTACACAGGCACTTGATTGATACAAAAAGAAAGAAAAAACAAGAAAGAAACATACAATGTTCTCCGTATCGATATAGTTATTGACCATGAGGAGGTTCAGCCACCAGTTCTTCAGACAAGCACCAGTCTCCACCGAGTTGACTCTGTTCCACAAAGGACCTGATCCTGTGTATGGGAACACTGCGCATGCGTAGAATACCACTATTGCTAGAGCCACAACCAACCTGCAAAAAGAGTCAGAAACACAAACAAAAAATTAGAGAAAAATTAGTATTTTCTTAAAAAAATATTTTTAACAGCTTTCATGAAATATACTTCTGACTGATGATGATGATGATGAAATTAGTAATCAAAACTGTGGGCTCATCAAAATGAGCCAAAACACTACCAGCCCACTATTTTCCATCAAAATGGGAGTCAGGGTGTCATGGGTCCGGAATGAAGGAGTTCCGTTGTCCACCTTCTGTCTCCATCTTGCGATCAGTAAGAGTCAAGATAAAAATTGGTTAGGGGTCTTTCGTCTGATAATGAAAAATCTTCAATCATCTCGATTTAAAAATTGCGAATAAAAAATTTCGAATGGAAAATCTCGAATGAAAAATCTCATAACAGAAACATGACACAGTTCGTATAATTTTAGTAAAAATGTGGTACCTCAAGTATCTCTTGAATATGATGAGAAGTGGATTGGGTAGTTTCTTTGCACTGGCCAGGTATGTGATCGCCAAGAAGCCAGACAGGAGGAAGAATGTGTCCACAAATAGATCATCATGCAGGATAAGCATTCCAAGTGCTGACTTCGGAATCTGTAATGGTACAAATTACTCACTTTTATTTAAATTTTTTCATCAAATACTTATATAAAACTAAAAACGAGACCCGCGCCCTGAAAGCAAAAAAAAAACAAAAATAAATTAAATTATTAAAAATATAAAAATATAAATTATTTCGAAATCATCAAAGTTTTAGCCACTTTTTCGTACTTTCACCATCCCATTGGAAGGGTAAAAAAAGTCGAAATTTCTTAGTTTTAGACTTTTTCCTTTGTGTTAAAAAGCCCCTTAGCATTCCAAAATTTAGCATTGTGAGGTCACTAGAAGGTTTTTAATTTTTCGATTTCCATACAAAAATTAGCCATTCGTTGCTATATCATGCCAGCCAGATAGATTAGAAGCTCGCAAACTTTGAAGCTTTACGGCACTATTTTATTTTATTTTATTGAAAAACAAACAACTACTTTATATATTTAAGGTACAATTTGGGTTACTATAAGGTCACAGACCTTTACATTTGGTTCACATATCAATTTGAAACCTTTAGCTGTTCCTGAGAAAAAAGGTCTTGACAGACAGATAGAAGGATAACAAAATGATCCTATATGGGTCCCATTTTTTACCTGTTGAGGTATATGGAACCCTAATTATATTTTCTATTTTACCTTATCTGATATTAAGCCATCACTGATAGGCCCTGAATTGTGTAGCCCAATTTGATGGTCCACCACTATGAGGCACATCGTCAAGTACTTTATTCCATAGAATACTTCTAAGCCCTCCTTCTTAACTTTCAAGAGATCTGTTGCGTTTTCCTTCAGACAAAATGCTTTTATGAAGCCCGTAGCTGAAAAATAAATTTTTGCTTGTAATTTTCACAATCATTGATTAGAAACAGGCCTATCGATTAGCATGATTCAATGACCCATCATCACGTGGACCTAATTCAGATTGGTGAATGTCATAATTATGGCTTTAAATTTTTAGTGTCTACGACACTCCATTTTCTGCAAATGGAAAATGAATGTTTGCTTCATTTTCATTTTTTTTTTTTCATTTTTGTTTGAATTTACGATCATTGATTAGAAACACTTGTTTCTATAAATGAAATAAAACATCACGCTGGCCTTATGCTGATTGGTGGATGTCATAAATAATATCTAGCTTAAGTTTTTTTGTCTACGTTATTCTGATTTCTGCAAGAGGAAAATTCATATAAGCGCGTTAAAATCTTTTCTATGGGAATTATTCAAGCCATGCGTTTCAACGCATCGGAATATAATATAGAATATTTTGATATAGAAATATTCGAACTCTTGTAACTCGTCCCGAACTAAGTTATTTCTAACTAGCGGCTCGTTCGCGACTTCGTTCGCGTGAACCACAAATAACAAAATACATATAAATAAAAAAAATAAAAAATATGCCTGTATTATCAACGATAATTTAACAGTCTAGTGGTGAAACAATTTTTAAAATCAGTCCAGTAGTTTTTAAGTTTATTCATTAAAATCATCATCATCAGCCTGTAGAAGTCCACTGCTGGACATATGCCTTATTCATTACAAACAAAAATACAAATCTTTTCTCATTATCCGATCACCAATCCGCCTGCCAAGCGTGGTGATTATGGCAATTCCCCCCATTGTTTTTTATTGGGGAGGCCTCGTACAGCAGTGCACAAAGGCTGTTCTTATATTATATTATTAGGGTAGATGTAAGTAAATATCTTACTCAGTCTATCTGTTTCCAAATCTCTTTCTTGGCTGGTGTTCAAAAATGTACATATCAAAGTTATGGCAGCTAAAACTCCAACCATACCCCTGAAAAAATAATCAGTTTATGACCATACCATTTCAACTAATCATGTCCAAAATGAATCACCTTCGACTTACATAAAGGCATAAAAAAGTCCATCATACTCCTTTCGATCTTCCTTCGTCTGACAGGGTTCCGTAATCGAAATATTGGCTCTTAGTCCAGCTGTTCCAAGATGACTCCTAGCGAGCATGATGCCAAGTAGTCGCTCCACTGTTTGGGGCTGGCATGACGCTGGTACGCACGCACCCCATGTAAGCTCATTTAGCGGATGGGCGTGTGGAGGACGGTACTATAAAAACGTATCATTCTAGAGAAATATATTCATACATAGACACATGTCTTAGCCTCTATGGGCCTTTTTCCTTCTTTTTTTACGGCGTCGTCCGGTTTTACCGTTGATTATTCCGTTTCAAATGGTTCTTTCGATTCTGTTTAGGGAATGATCTCGAGGAAAACCCTTGAAAATTTAATCTAAATGTTTTTTGAAGTCTTTAAGTAGAAAAAGGTAAAGAAAGTAGTTTTCCTAGTGTATTCGCGAGGTCTCAGTTCAGGGCGAACCACTAGTACCTATATTATTGATTATGGAAAATGTTGGTACGTGAGCTATAAAATCAAATTAATTCCATGACATGTCTTAATTCGTATTTCAATTATTTATTTTTGCTACTAATTTATTTGTCAACACGCAGTATTCATGCATTTACATAAGTGAATTTATTACCGATATAAAAACTATACTGTACAATAAAATATAAGATTTTAAAGTTGCATTGTCTGAAAGTAAGCAAGTTTTTTTTAAATGTTGATATTATTTTAACTGTAAAGACATACTGTTTTACTAATAAACGTGGAATAGTTATATCATGTATTATATCTTTTTATTGAATTTGAAACTGCTTGTTTAATGCATAAGACAAAACGATGTGTAACTATTCGAAGGATAATCTAGTTTTAAAGGTTAGCTAATCTGGTTTTAAATTCCCAACAAGTAATAAATAGTGTTACTCGTTGGGAACCCTCCTACAGTTGGAGACAGTAACACGGTTAAACTAGGTATTTTCTGAGAAAATATTACTATAAAAAATATTAAAACTATATGCTATAATATCAACTATATACTATAAAAACACTACTATATTATATAATAATATACCTGGTTCATTGATTTTATTTAACAAACCAAACAAAACTGTACGTGGTTCAAAAATATTAAATGTGTGACTGTGCAATTTTAGTATTTTTGTTTTGGTTTTAAAATGTATATTTACTTCATATTTCGAACAAAACAATGCCCTGCAGGGCACCTCACTTCAGTAACGGTGCCCATAAGGCTGTCAACGTTACCTCGTTGGATGGCAGTACTGATTTTCTGACCGAGGTAAGTGCCCTTTGGCCATTGTAAATATTTCTCAACATTGGATTTCATATCGTGATTCAGTTGCGTGCTAAGTTACTACGACTGATTATCTATTCTATAGTAAGTCCTCATTGTATTCATCTGTGTCCTGAGTCAGTGCAATTATTTCCTTCACAGTTTGTAGTTTAATTATTTATTTGGGGTCAAACAGATTATAGTAACAAACACCTAATGAAAACCATCGTCGTACAGACAAGCTCAAAATCGCGCAGCGCATGCTAGGTGTTTCAATAAGTGGTAGAATCCGAAATTTGGCAATCCGTAGAAGAACCAAAGCCACCGACATAGCTTTTAGTACAGTCAAATTAGGTGATTTTTTGCAAAAGTGTGGAACTAATTAGATGTAGTCATGAAAACTTTTCTAATTGTTTTGTATGGCTTAAAAATCACCTCTAATAATAAGCATCAGTAATTTCACCCTCCGGAACAGGGTGAAATAGGGTGAAAAACCTTAAAATATCCGTAACTTAATGGGGGAAATAGAAGTAGTCGGTGCAATTTGGCATAGACTTTGAACCGTTATGATCTACATTTGCACCAAGTATTTTTTAAATCCGACATACGGAACATACAAAAAAAAAATCGTTTACAAAAAAACTTTTTGTGGTTATTACGGCTCCGGGAAAATAAAGGTAGTCGGTGCAAATTGATAGACTTATCAGAAAAATGCTCGAAATACATTACCAGGTTTTCACCATGGTGCGTCTCACGGAAGGCACTTTTCCATATTTTATTGTCGCTCTACTTCGGGGAAAATTAATGTAGGTCTGGAAATTGACTTAAACTTATTCATTTAATTAGTACTACATCCGCCGGAAGTTTTATACTGGTTTTTTTTTACGGAAGATGTATTTGTTCAACACTGTGTTCCCTACATGCACGTGGTTTTTATTAAAATCATAATGCACTAAAACAGTCTCTTTATACGTAATTTAACATGCATCAAGTAATTTCTTCCTATTTTAAAATTTACGGCCTTTTTAAGTTTGTACCTAATATTTAAAAGGGTTCCGTAAGCGCCAGAAACGGTGCAAACCTAGGATAAGCTTCTTTTCATGTCATCTAACGTTTACATAAGAATCCACGACTACACGACTTAGGTCCACACTTTTTGCTAATTTGCCTGTACTATTTCAGAATTAGCAAGTTGAAGTGGCAATGACAGGTCTGAACTGATAAACGTTGGTGAACCGGTTGGGGAGCCTTCCTTAACTGCATCGTTCATTTTGTGGTCGCCACTCGAGAACCTTTATCTCCTTACGGTTTTCAGTTCTACCAGCTATATGGCCTGCATTTCAGTAGCAAATGGAAATGGGGAACACAATAATGGGAATCATTTTGGCAGCCTGTCACGTTGCAGATGAACGGAGTAAAATAATAGGAGTGTTTAACTACTTTTGTAAGAATTAGTGTGCCTGTTCCGAACTAGAGGTCGTTAGTAAATTTGTACCGATCCTAGAACGCGCTAACGAAAACGCACCGCTGGAAATGACTACCGTACTGTATCCAACATAATTTTGAACGCAATAAACCTATACCAAGAGTTAATTGTTTGCTTCCAAACAACCCTTGCTGGTTAGACCTATTCCTAATCGCGGCTCCGAGCTGTACTTTGTACATTTTGGTCCTTCGAGCCGGATCGTGTCTGGCGTTATATTTTTGTACGGAGCCCGTCCCACCCGGGTGAAAACGGTAGGGACTAGGGACTAGGGACCAGTCGAAGAGGGATTCTGGCGGCAGGGGCACGCTCAGCTTGAAGCATAAGCTTGAGCGCTTTATCAAGCACCAAACTCTGGAGGGAGCGAGGTGCAGCCGACCAGCAGCAACCAAGCGGAGCAGCCAAGCAGCAACAAAGCTGCATCCAGGCAGCAACGAAGCTGCATCCAAGCAGCACCAAAGCTGCATCCAGGCAGCAACGAAGCTGCATCCAGGCAGCAACGAAGCTGCATCCAAGCAGCACTGAAGCGTCATCCAGGCGGTAACGAAGCGGCAACGAAGCTGCATCCAGGCGGTAACGGTGCTGCATCCAAGCAGCACTGAAGCGGCATCCAGGCGGCAACGGAGCTGCAGTGAAGCTACATCCAAGCAGCGAGGAATTGGGTGATATAAACATTGGACTATTTAATTTAGTAGTAGGTAATTGAAAGCTTAAAATCACTTGTTCTTGGCTTGTTAATTGGTAAAGTAAAATAAAATCACTTTCATTTGAACTAGCATTAACTTAGAATAATTTTAAGTAATTTGGTCATACGGGGAACCTATGCCCGATTTTCGAATTTTTGTTCAAACACTTAGAAAATTTTAGCATAAAAATATTTGGACTTGTAAAATTTCTAGAAATTGTATTTTTGGTTAATTTCAAAGATGGAACAACTTTTATTTGCTCAAGAAGATCTAAGTTCGAGGTTGTCGAAAGCGCGTACCAATTACAAAAAAACTTCAAAAGAAAGAAAAACTGAGCAGTCATGTAAATTGAGACTTGAGTCGTTAGAGGAGCTATGGAAAACATTTGTGAATAATCACGCAGAACTATACAAAACGGCAAAGCCCGAAGTGTTAAAAGCAACAGCGTATGTAGAAAAAGAGCTGTTTGACACTGCGGAAGAACTATACATAGATTATAAATGTCTTATAATGCAGGATTTGTATGTTGAGAGTGCTGCGATAGGCAAATCAGTTGGGTCTAATCCAATACATAAATCCGGGGGTAACACAGCAAATTTAGCCAAATTACCAAAAATTGTGATTCCAAAATTCACTGGGAATTATTCTGAATGGATCACTTTCCGGGATCTTTTCAAATCATTGGTCCATAACACTAACATAGACAATGCGGTCAAAATGCAATATCTCAAAGGGTCACTAGGGGGTGAAGCAGAGCAATTAGTAAGGAATTTTACCATATCATCAGCGAATTACGACAAATGTTGGAAAACTCTTATCGAGCGTTATAACAATAAGCGATTTCTTTGTAACACAATCTTAAAGCGGTTATTCAGCCAACGTTGTAGCAACTCTGAATCGGCATCCTTTTTGAAGGAAATATTAGACAACACCATGGAATGTATCGGTGCTTTAAGTAATCTTGGGGTAGATGTGTCCACCTGGGACTTGATCATTATCTACATGACTTCGTTGAAGTTGGACCCCGAGTCCAGAAAGCAGTGGGAACTTGAAAGTGCGAACATTACTGGCAATGAACTACCCAACTTGAATGCGTTTCAAGTGTTCTTAACTAAACGATTCCGCGCGTTAGAGTTTGTGGACACGGGATCCAGCTCCAACAGGTCAAGGGTTGCACCAAAATCATTTCACGTTGCTGAAGAAGCTAATGTTCGTGAAACATGCAAATTTTGCAAAGAACAGCATAAGCTGGTACATTGTAAGTCATTTGAACGCGAAGAGGTACCAGCCCGTAGGGTATTTGTCGAAAAGCAGCGTTTGTGCTTTAATTGCTTAGGTGATGGTCACTCTGCCAATCAATGCCGGTGCCGAGTTTCATGTCGCGTTTGCCGACGTCGGCATCATACATTTCTGCACTTAGCGGGCGGTGACTCCCAATCAAAACCAATAGCAAGTAGTGGTTCACCTGTGGCTAGTAGTTCAGGAGAAGGAGCACCTGTAGTGTGCTTCGCATCAGGAGGAGTAGCGCCGCGAAATCAGGTGTTGCTAGCTACTGCTCTCGTCAAAGCGGACACTGGAAACGGAGATACTCAAATCGTGAGGGTGTTGCTTGATCAAGGATCCCAGGCATCCTTCATCACTGAAGCAACGGTTCAACACTTGGGTCTAGCAAAGATCCCGGTAAGGGGAGTTATCTCAGGAGTAGGAGGAGGACTTAACGTTTCTTCCAAATCCAAAGTAAAACTCAATATTTCATCGATGCAAGAAGGCTTCCAGAATATCAAGCTGTCCTTAGACGTGTATGTCTTGAAGTCTATCACGACCTTACTTCCCAGCAAACAGGTAATTGCAGCAGAATGGGTTTGCAGTTTACCACTAGCTGATCCGGGATACAACACGCCAAGCAGGATCGATCTTCTGTTGGGGGCTGAGGTTGTTGGTCAAGTAATGCGGGAAGGAATTCAGAAGCAGGGGTCCTTATTAGCACAACACACATCACTAGGGTGGATTTTATCAGGGGTGGTGGATTCAAATTCAAACAAGCAAGCAACGAAGTTGATATCCATGCATCAAGTGTGTGTTGAAGAGGATAATCAACTTAAGAAGTTCTGGGAGCTAGAAGCTGATACAAAAACAAACATAAAGCCAATACTTACCGAAGAGGAGACACGTTGCGAGAAGTTCTTTGCAGAGACCACCAGAAGAGATGAAGATGGAAGGTATATTGTGAAGTTGCCATTTAAATCCGAAGATCTGAAAGTAGAAAAGTCTAAGAAAATAGCAGAGAAGCGGTTAGCATACCTAGAAGCAAAGCTAAACAAAGAAACAGATTTGAAGACCAAATATGTAGAAGTTCTGGAAGAATACTTGCATCTAGATCACATGGAGAGGGTACCTGAGCATGAAGTAAACAATATAAAAGGAACATACTTACCTCATTTTGCTGTGGTTAGAAATGACAAAGATACCACGAAGGTCCGGATAGTCTTTGACGCGTCCTGCAAAGGAGAAAATGGAGTTTCGTTAAATGACACGATGATGATAGGACCTACCTTGCAGCCAGACTTAAGAAATCTTCTGATAAGATGGAGGCAGCATCGCATTTGCTTGTCATCCGATATAGTAAAGATGTACCGCCAGGTGAAAGTTGCAGCTGAAGACGTGGACTTCCAGCGGATTCTGTGGAGAAAAGATCAAACAGCGACGAATTCTTCTGCACTCGTAGCAAAATCTGCAAATCAATCAGGAAAATCAGAAGAATTTCGTTTACTGAGGGTCACGTTTGGTACAGCTTCAGCTCCATATTTGGCGGTAAAAGCACTCCAGCAGGTGGCGATCGATGAAGGGGCAAATTATCCAGTAGCAGCTGCTAGAGTTAACAAGGACTACTACATGGATGACCTATTAACAGGCGGAGAGAATGTAGAATCTGCAATGAAGTTATACAGCGAAATGGTTAATCTTTTAAAAAGAGGGGGATTTGAACTGCAAAAGTGGTCCAGCAATAGCGAAGAACTTTTGGAAAGAATCAAGGAAACAGGAAAAAGAGTGGATAAGGAAGATGGAATAAGACTAAAAACTGATGAAGCAATGAAACTGCTGGGACTCACCTGGAACCGAAGAAGCGATGCGTTTCAATACACGGTGACACTTCCGCAGCTGAAGAAACCTGTAACAAAAAGAATAGTTATCTCAGATATATCACGACTGTTCGATCCATTAGGTTGGGTCGCCCCTACTGTCATAGTCGCAAAAATAATTATTCAAAAGCTATGGATATCAGGAATAGAATGGGACGAGGAAGTGCCAAGCAAGACTTTAGAGGAGTGGTTAACGTACCGAAACGAATTACCTGATTTATCCTCATTGCGAATAACTCGTTGGCTTCACACTTCGCAGAAGAACATGCACGTCGAACTTCACGGGTTTTCTGATGCATCGAAGTTGGCGTATGCAGCCGTAGTTTACATTCGGGTTATTGACGAGAAAGGGGACATATATGTTAATCTTATCACAGCTAAAACCAAAGTGGCACCTATCAAGCAAGTGTCGATTCCAAGACTGGAACTGTGCGGAGCTGTTCTCGCAGCGAGATTGTTAGTTGAGGTAGCCGAAACCATAGAAATTGAAAAACAAAACATCCATGCTTGGACAGACTCCACCGTGGTGCTAGCTTGGCTAAACAGCCATCCAAACCGGTGGCAGACGTTCATAGCTAACCGGGTTTCTGAAATTCTTACAACATTAGATTCGCACCAGTGGTCACACATTCGATCAAAAGAGAATCCAGCGGATTGTGCATCACGTGGATTAAAACCTTCGGAACTCGTCAACGATGCATTGTGGTTCAATGGTCCAGAAGTACTGCATAAGAAAGAGGTGATCTATGACAGAATGAAGGATCAAGAAACTAACATAGAAGAAATAAAGGTTCACATCGTAAACACGGACAAACTATGGGAAAGGTTTTCTAATCTGGGCAAGCTAGTCCGAGTAGTAGCATATTGTAGACGCTTTATGACGTGGAAGAAGCGAAAGCAAACCAAAGATCAAGGGTTCCTGACTACACAAGAACTGAAAGAAGCGTTAGAGGTGTGTATCAAGCAATGTCAGAATGAACACTTTGAGGAAGAAATAGCAAGCTTAGAAAAAAGTGGGAATGGAATAGCAACCAAGCTTAAAGGTCCATTGAAATCTTTGAATCCGTTCCTAGACTATAAGCAAATATTGAGGGTAGGAGGGCGGTTAGAAATGTCGTCTCTAAGCGATGATAGGAAGCATCCGATACTGATTCCGAAGAAGTCGGAATTCACAAACTTATTAATAGCCGACACTCACGCAAAGACACTCCATGGGGGGCCGCAACTGATGCTTACTTACCTTCGGTCACGATTCTGGGTGTTTGGAGCTAAAGAGTTGGTCAAAGCTTATGTCAGGAAGTGCGTCAAATGCACAAGATATTCAGCAACATCCTCAACTCAACTGATGGGACAGTTGCCAGCAGCCAGAGTCACACCAACACGACCATTTAAATGTAGCGGAGTAGATTATGCAGGGCCGATAAACGTCAGAACTTCCAAAGGCCGCGGACAGCATGCGTATAAGGGCTATATTTGTCTGTTTGTCTGCATGTCAACAAAAGCAGTGCATATCGAAGTAGTGAGCGATCTTACAACGGAAGGGTTTTTGGCAGCATTCAAAAGATTCGTTTCACGTAGGGGACACTGCTCGGACATCTGGAGTGATAATGGGACTGGGTTTGTAGGAGCATCCAGACAGTTGCCGAAAATGTTTTCTGCAGAACAATCAGCAATGCAGAGTGAGGTTGCAGCTAGCTTAGCCAGCAATGGAACGAAATGGCATTTTATTCCTCCGCTGTCACCGAATTTCGGTGGATTATGGGAAGCGGGAGTAAAATCTGTTAAATACCACCTGAAGCGCGTTGTTGGTGAAACAACTTTGACGTTCGAGGAGCTAAGCACAGTACTCGGGCAAATAGAAGCATGCCTGAACTCACGACCGCTGTCAAGAGTTGACACGGCCTCAGAAGGGTACGAAGCCCTAACTCCGGGACACTTTCTTGTAGGGGAACCACTGCTTACTGTCCCGGATTACTCTTTCGAAAACTCTAACATGGGAAGTTTGCGTCGTTGGCAACTTACCCAAAAAATTACACAAGACTTTTGGCGACGTTGGTCCCAAGAGTACTTATCGTCTCTTATACATAGGTACCAATGGTCGTTTCAAACTCCAGAGCCAGCCATAGGGGATTTGGTCCTGGTAAAGGAGGACGGATTGCCTCCTTCTCGTTGGTTGCTTGGCCGAGTGATCACTAAACATCCTGGTCCAGACAATATCACTCGGGTAGTATCTCTTCGTACCAAATCAAATGTCATGAAGAGGCCCACCTCAAGACTATGTATTCTGCCTATTACGGCGTAGTTAGCTTCACAATGTTATCTACTTAGATTATAGCTTAGGTATCTGAGACAGTTTGATTATAAGAACAAACACTAGCAAAATTTCAACTTAAGCTCTTACTTTTGTACCTACATATAAATTTACTTTTGTCAACTTAAATGATGTATCGTAACGAGCAATTTAAATAAACTTATTACTAATAGGAATAAACTTAATCTAAACTAAGGCTCATGGTGGGCGGTTTAGATAATAAGAAAGGACAATTGTGTCAATTTGTCCTTAGTGGGCGGTAATGTTTAACTACTTTTGTAAGAATTAGTGTGCCTGTTCCGAACTAGAGGTCGTTAGTAAATTTGTACCGATCCTAGAACGCGCTAACGAAAACGCACCGCTGGAAATGACTACCGTACTGTATCCAACATAATTTTGAACGCAATAAACCTATACCAAGAGTTAATTGTTTGCTTCCAAACAACCCTTGCTGGTTAGACCTATTCCTAATCGCGGCTCCGAGCTGTACTTTGTACAAGGAGAGTAACAGTAAAATATAAGTTTAATAGACTTTTTCTGCTCTTTCGAAGGGAGACGTCGTCCTTTTTTATTTTATTTCAATTTCTAGTGTTTTTTTGAGTTATATCGTGTAATTTTGGTGGCATTTTAACCGGTGTAGCTTATAAAGAGTACATAGTAGTGAATTTAAATAAGTGTATTGCGTGTCTTTTCGAAGGGGTGGAAATTGGCCAGGAACATTCTAGTAAACTGCCATCAATTTACTAGAACATGACTTGACAGAAGACTTTGACGACTGGACATTATTTGATTATATCAATAACTTGACATTGGCAAAATTGAGAAATTCCTCAGACGCCATTATAAAAATATATATATATATATAAGTTTAATAGAAAAGAAGATATTACAAGGAAAATTTATTGAGTTTGAGTTGTTTTGAGTTTAAATTAAGGGGCTGGCAAGTCAGGGGTCGATGGAGTCGTAGCCTAACTTTGTCTTGGGCAGACGGAGAATTTATTCCTTTTGTCCAGTATCACTCCCCTTGCGTCACGTGCAGATAGGTCCAGGCAGCTCCTTCATGATCCATGGGCGTAGCCAGGGGGGGTTGGGGGTTCAACCCCCCTCCCCCTCCCGAAATATTCAAAATGTTGACAAAACCTGATACTTTTTGAAGAAATACCAGTGTGGTGAATGTGATTTTTTTTAAATGAATATTAATGTAATTTCGTGTACACTTTGTTTGTTTTCTTTTCTTGAACCGAAACTAAAAGCTGGCTATGCTCTTGGGTGATGCAGTCCAGTTACAGTGATAGCTAGTATCTATTAGGCATGAATGTAATTATTTAAAATAAATAATTGATGAGCTAACAAACCCGGAGGCATGGCGGTAGTACTTTATAGCTCTCGTCATCAAACAAACAAACAACAAAGAAAAAAAAATAAAAAAAATTGCCTCTTACAATGAAAGTAGGTAGTAATGATAGCCGTAAAATGATGGTAGAATAGGTAGGTACCGACATAATAATGGTACGCACTTTGTGGGCCATAACTAAGATGTATTATGGTACCTACCGATGCGTACCCTAGCAAGTATGCAATGGCATTTATTTAAATGTAGCACTAGGTGTGTAGATTTTTACTAATTAAGTTTGAAGACAAAGTGAAACAACCTAGGTACGAGATGAAGCAAGTATCTATACCATTTAACGAAACTTAATTAGGTTTATTTGTTGTTTAATTTTAAATCTCCACACCCAGGTATCTAGCAGTATTGTGAATGAATTGAAAGAATTACCGTAAGTACGTGGATATCAAGCCATAAATCATGGCATGAATTATGAGATAATCAATCTTCACTCAAACAAATAAAAACTATTACATTCACCCATTGAAATAAATAGGAAGTAATATATAATGTCAATGGATTCACTATAGAAATGCATTTAATGAAAATATAATATTAAGGTATTTGCCAAAACATAATTATAAAATATATTAGGTACTGAATAATGCATTCTAGTAATAATGAGGTGATGAATAGATTAAATTACAGGAAGTTAGTTAAGTAAATAAAATTATCTACGTTACGACCGAGACAAATGAATGTCATATGAAGGTGGCATAGTAATAACTGTACAGGCAAATTAGCAAAAAGTGTGGACCTAAGTCGTGTAGTCGTGGATTCTTATGGAAACGTTAGATGACACGAAAAGAAGCTTATCCTGAGTTTGCACCGTTTCTGGCGCATACGGAACCCTTTTAAATATTAGGTACAAACTTAAAAAGGCCGTAAATTTTAAAATAGAAAGAAATTAAGTAATTTCTTTCTATTTTAAGCAAGTTAAAGCAAAGTTACGCAAGTTAAATTACGTATAGAGAGACTGTCTTAGTGCATTATGATTTTAATAAAAACCACGTGCATGTAGGGAACACAGTGTTGAACAAATGCATCTTCCGTAAATTAATACCAGTATAAAACTTCCGGCGGATGTAGTACTAATTAAATGAATAAGTTTAAGTCAATTTCCAGAACTACATTAATTTTCCCCGAAGTAGAGCGTCAATAAAATATGGAAAAGTGCCTTCCGTGAGACGTACCAAGGTGCAAACCTGGTAATGTATTTCGAACATTTTTCTAATAAGTCTATCAATTTGCACAGTCTAAATTAATTTTCCCGGAGCCGCAATACCCACAAAAAGTTTTTTTTGTAAATGATGTTTTTTAGTATGTTCCGTATGTGGGATTTAAAAAATACTTGGTGCAAATGTAGATCATAACGGTTCAAAGTCTATGCCAAATTGCACCGACTACTTCTATTTCCCCCATTAACTTACGAATATTATAAGGTTTTCACCCTATTTCACCTTGTTCCGGAGGGTGAAATTACTGATGCTTATTATTAGAGGTGATTTTTAAGCCATACAAAACAATTAAAAAAGTTTTCATGACTACATCTAATTAGTTCCACACTTTTGCAAAAAAACACCTAATTTGACTGTACTATTAAAAAACCGACTACCGCCATTGCATTCGACAAAATATCTGGATGAAAAAAAAATTATGAGAAAACCATAGTGGTGAAAGGGTCATGATACTTTCTGAATGCAAATGCTTGGTTTGTTGCTGAAAATATCAAAATCGCTATATGTACTATCGTGTCTACAATATTTGAGGAGTTCCCTCAATTCCACATAGATTCCATCATCAGAACTGGATTCCAAAAAAAATGGGACCAATCTGGAAGTATATCTATTCAAATAAAAAAATAATTTTACAAATTGGTTCATAAACGCCGGAGATATGAGGTAAAAAACATTTTAAAAAAAATTGAGAACCACCTCCTTTTTGTGAAGTCGGTTAAAAATAAAGAACAAATCGCGTAAGTATAAATTTCTATGCACTGTGCAAAACTTACCCAGTATAGTACACTAATATTACTTATTTAGGTAATCTTTAATTAGCAATAATTGAGTTTGAGGCTTAACCCCTTATTCATAATCATTTTTTAGTTAAAATAGCTTTTGTTTTGCTCTCTCTGATGTGAAATGACATACGTCAAAACAAGACAAAAGCTATTTTAGCTATCAAAGGTTTAAAAATTAAGTACCTCGATATAATCCAAAGCTGATTGATACGGATAAAGAGGATTTTCCACCTTTTTCCGGACTGTCTTATCAGTTCGTTCCAGAACGATATCAGCGAGGCAGTACTTGGTGGCTAGTTCGGTATGTATGGATGCCCAGGGTGTGTTCATGCATTGGTCGAAGTTTCCCAGTTGATGGCGGTTTGCAAAAAGAAGACCTTGCGGTTCTGACGACTGGGCATCCCAATCTGTGTGACAGAATTGTCTTTATCACTATTGTTTAAAACTAAGACGAATGTAAGAGTTTTGTATAAAGCTTTCTCGTTTCTCAACTGTGAACTATTTCAGAAATTATTAAAATAACTGGGCAAGTGCGTGTCGGACTACGCAAAGTGTAAGGTTCCGAAGTCAACTCAAAGTTTTTCTTGATAATTAAAAAAGTTTTCTTTGTAGGTTATCTGGAATTATTTTAATTGAGAGTATTTATTAAGATCTTCTTGCATCGGGAAAAACATAAGTAAAATGGTTTACAAATGGCGGAGGAGACAACAACATTGTTAACCACATTAGCGGGCTGTATAAATGCTTTTTAAAACAAATTGTGCATGAAACACTTTAACATGACCTTTTAAACGATATATAAAAAAACGCCCCCTTATTACATGTAAAGGGAGATAAAATAAAAATTGATGACGTTTTATTTTCTTAATTTGAAATCAAAGTATCTAACATAATGTATTTTGGTTTATAACTGTGAAATTTATGAGGTCCGTCTATTTCAGACGCTGACAGACGGACGGTTCAAACAATCTTAGAAGGGTTCTTTCTTGAACTCGGAACCACTCTCACTCTGGTTACTTAAACTTACCCCAAACAGCCCACAGTGTGAAATTCTGCAAACCATGAAGCATACGATGAATGTGATTCAAACAAGGTTTTTCCTCCGCTGTCCAATTCTGACTTCCCAACGAAAACAACACATCATCCAAATACACATGCGTATCATCAGCTTTTGCTTGTTTTGTTGCATTATGTTTCTTAATTCCTTCCCCTTTAGATACATTAGCACTTGTCTCATTTTCGAAGTAAAACTGGGTTGCCTCTGCGGTTTTTGTGCGATTGGTGACGTGACATTTGATATTTGCAATAAAAACGATGATTGTGACGAGAACAATGCGTTTCATGGTTCTTTCGACGGCGATCTAAAGTAACTGAAGCCTGAATGGAAAGATGATTCGTTTTAAGCGTCTTACAGACAGCTGGGGCTTAGGATGGCGGTCGCTGTTGCAGTCTAGACCGCTGGTGGTAAACAACATACTTAAGACGCTATCGGTTCACAAAATGCCTTTAATTAACTGTAGAATATACAATTTTTTGATATGAGTTCTTATATTAAAAAGAAGAAAAAAAACACATCGTATTCTTAAGCTTTTTATCTAGTGAAATTCAGTACAAAATTTGAATTACTCCACTTGATAAAAAAATAAACAAAGATACATAACCTTTTAACCTTTTTAAAATTGAAATCTAATTTTAAACTAACTTCTAACACGTTTTTATTTGGAACATAAAGAGTTATAAATTGGGTTAGTAAATTCATCAAGGGGATTTTATACCATTATTTTATGCACAAAATCAAGGTATCAGAGCGTGCGCACGCCTTCTTTAGTTCATACAATTTTTTTTGTTGAACCTTTAGCTTCCTTTGTGGTATAATATGGTGGTGGTTTATAGCACCATTCGCTATGAAATTATTTAATTGTTGCCACAGCCATCTTCGAGAGGAAGAGTCATAACTCTTCCTTTTTTGAGTTGATAACCTCCGTGGCGCGGTGGGCGAGTAGCCGGCTGAGACCTAAGAGGTGTGGGTTCGATTCCCGCTGCGGGACAAATGTTTGCATGATTTGCAAATATTTGTTCCGGGTCTGGGTGTTGTGGTACGATGGTACTCGTAGTTCCTGATACCCACGACACAGGGAATCCTGGTGTGGGATCCGGACTATGTATGTGACTGTTGAGTGTTATGTTATATTGACTAATCGTCAAATGCGTTCTTGTCAAGATTTTTTCTGCTGTTTTTTGACCATCAAGACTTGGTGTGCGTTACCCTGGCAAAACGTTGACTTATTTCAAGATGTCAATAAAACAAATAATTAGTTCGTAATCTCCTGTATTATGTGTCCGAAATCTAAATTCGCCACTTTTGAGTTCTTCATCAAATACAGGCATTGCTACAGTAACATTGCAAAAGGTACTAGTGGGAAAAAAAAGTCCCATTAGTACCTTTAAAGGGACTGCCAAAAGGGACTAGTGGGAATGAATCCAATTTTAATGCCCAGCAAAATTTTTTTTCCTAGTAGTGTTTCTGAGTGGTTATCTCAGTGAAAATTAGTTAAAAAGACGGCTTCTAATTTGTTCTAACTGTGCATGTAAGACTCTCAATTTGTGGCCCTCAGATTTATGAGTTACTTCAGCATTTGCTCAAGAAACATAAAAAATAGCTATATCTTCGAAACTGCTAGCCAGGAATATGAGTGTTCATTTTTTTGGTTTTGTTTATGCGTGTTATTTAAGACTTGCTCAACTGAAGTGAATTCTTTCAAGTAACTACATACACCCAAAACACGAAAACATATGGGTGACGTCAAGGTAATGAAATAGGAAGCATACAATTAAAACTGCACTAATCAAATAATTTATTTTTAGATGCCCTTAAAATATCAACAAACATATTGCAGCTACAAATCTATTTGTACATCAATTACTACTGAATAATTTATGAAGTACAAACCTAAAAAAACAAAAGAAGCTTTGAAAATACAGGTTGTGGCATAAATAATTTAAAACGAAATGCAGGCACTAAGATGTTTACTTGACCTTTCATAGGATATACAATAAGAAAATTAAAATAAGTAGGTACCTATTTAATTAAAATAAGTGGTTCTATAGTTTTAGAATTGTCTCTATATCTTGGTATTTTCTTTACGTTGGAAGCTAGCACAAGCTAACTTAACTAATGAAATAGAAGTACATACACAATTAAATAAATACGTTTTGGTAGGTATTTATATTTTTATAATGTACAAAACCTTATAAATGAAAAGATTTTGCGAAATCATGCTACAAATTAAATACTTAATTAATTAAGTACTTAATTAAATACATTTGTAAAGTTTTTAAATCTTATATTTAGTGCTGCTCTGATATACTTTAATATATTCGTGCTGATAAATGCCTACGAACCTACAAAGTTTTTCACATAACTTTATTTTGCGTAATTTTATTTGCATTCAATTTATTCTAAATCATTATACAATAAAAGCAAATATTTCCATTCAAAATAAAATAAATGTTATATTTTTTTAATAAATAGCTAATTATATTATCTTAAAATAATTAGCGTTTTCGTATATACATCTTTGGAACGCATTGCAAACCTCACACTGACTAGTCATCCACTCGATTCGATATATTATTTATTTATATTCAATACATCTCTTATTTATACTATGCTAAACCTATATCTTTGATAAAATTTGTATTATACTTTTAATTTTTCTATTATATATTATACGAAAAATACGCGCCGAAACTTGCTTAATACTCCACTGTACATCTGTAAATATTCCAAAACAAAACTCGACCTGAATCAAATAATCGAATCCAATTAAAAAATTTAAAAATAAAGAAATTAATGAATTGAATATCAATTCAGTTTGACTTTAGTTCCGCATATAAATAAATAACCCCTAAAATACAGGTTAAAACGTTGAAATAAAGTCAATCAGAGCAAAGCTGCTTTCCTTAGTTGTAGCTAAGGAAAGTTACATCATGAAAATAATTAATTCAAGCTATTCTCACACTTGCCAAGGACAAATCATTTATTTGGGAAACGTTGATGAATACTTTTTGAATGTTGAAACTATTTTTTTCGTAGTAGTACTGATAAAAATACAATGAAGAATGACGTGAAATTAAATCTAATAAAAATAGCAACTGTTCGGAAATAAATCCATGTTCTCTGTAAATTAATATAATTTGACTAGAAACAAACCTAATTTTACACAAAATATATTTGTTTTTGAGATCATTATATAAATATTGAAATGACTAGGGTTACCTATAACTTTGTATCGTTTGACTAGATATTGAGATCAAAACCAAATGGAATCTATGACTTACCTATAGTCATAGTTAGACTGCCCAGATAACTAAACTTTACTAACACTAAGAAATTGACTAGAATTTGCATAATGACTACGTAACATGACTAGTATGAGAATAAGATTTTGATTACATACTCTAAAAGAAATAAGCTAAAATAAGTTACAAGCAATAACTACTTTACTACAGATTTGAATTTGCCTAAAATCTGACTGACAGCCGTCAGTGGCGTGGTTCGTCCGACCTAACAATATAACCCTTCGTTTCCTCATCATAATGCATAAAAGCCGATTAAGGGATTACACCAGGAGATCAGGAGGAGGCAGTAGCATCCACCTGAGTACTTAGCACGAAGCGTGGTGATTATAGCAAATCCCTCCGTTACATTCGATGGGGTAAGCCGTGAACATCAAGCGCCTGGAACAAAACTGACTAACAAAATTAAATTGAAAAACGAGAGACCAAATGAAAAATGTACGTATGTAATGTAATGTATGTAATGTGTGTGTAACATATTAAATAATATATCTAGATAGGGTTCGAACCCGCAACCATCCCCTTAATACGATGAAGCGTTAACCGTTACGCCACTGGTCGTAAAATGCAACTGACTACTAAAGTTGGTAAATGACTAGGATTATCTTTGAATATGACTAGTAAAATACTGTTTACGACTAGATTGCTTCTAAAAAATTTATTCTACTTGTGAAATAAATATTTTGTAATTTTTTGGATTGTTTTTGTATATAAAATGACTAGTAAAGTCAGGTTTTCGACTAGGAAAAGACTAAAAATAAATTGTTAAATGACTAGACTTATGTAAATGACTAGGTATAGCATAAATTGGACTAGCTTATTAAAAGTAAAAAATACTTGTTAAAATGAAAATCTCCAAGAAATACACAAAAAAACGTCGAGATACACGAAAAAAATCGAGAAAATATATTCCTTCTAGACCTATTTAGTGTGAGAATAGTAATTATTTTAAATCGAGAATCGTACGAAAAATAATGAACTCTGATGATTGGATTGATTTTTATGACGAAGTAAATATAATTTTCATAATATTGATTTATTTCAGAACATAAAAATAGCTGTTGAATTATTCTGCATAACTTTTTTGGAGAATCTGTTTGGCGAACGGATGTCAGTTGAATTTTCCTGAATGACCTGAATAATCGGAACGTATAAGATGATACGGAAAAACGTTTCCAGTAAGTTGAAAGTTATGTCGAAGAAAGCCTCCTTTCGACCCAATGCCTCAATTCCGATAAGGCATACCAGCTGAAACTTTAATGAAGTGGCTACGTAGGGCATCGGTGCATCTAAAAATATGCTTTGTACGATCGATAACTGACCCTTCTTGCGTACCGATCGAAATATGCCATCTTTGAAGTTCTTGTGGATTGAATGTGATCACAATTGAATATTTTATAATCAAAGGAATGATGTAGCAGAATAATTTTGTTTGGTTTTGTTGTGTCAGCAACGGTCTTTATATAACTCAACTGTAAATAATTGTATGTATTCATTGCATTATTATTTTTATTAATGAATGATACGTCAAGGTTTATTTTTTTTTAGTGATTAATGACTAAGAATGTCATGACAAGTATTGAAATGCTCTGATTGACTTTTTTGTTTATGATCACCTAATTATTAAATATTCTGAAAGGCATTTCTTGTAATTATTTGACATTCAATTCGCATTATAATCTCGTCTCAGTAATCTTTGATTCATCATCAATCTTTCTGTCGTTCAGGAAGGTGTTCGTTAGAGTGAGAAAGACAACGTATGCATGCGAAAATTAAAGGCCAAAGCACACCGGATGCGTTTGCAGCACGTAACGTAGACACGCGCGTATCTACGCCGTAGACGTTACGTAAGCGTTGTGCCATGTCTCATGCAGTTCCAATCATTACAACGTAATGGTACGTCGACTTGCACGTCTACGTTTACGCATACGCAGCCGGTGTGCTGTGGCCTTTAGCAATAGTTACTACGTCTACGCAAGTAGCAATAGACGTGACAGTTGACTGAGACGAGAATACATTTTGAATTGAATGTTCAATAATAACAAGAATGGGAGCTCTGAAGTAAGTATAACTATAATATAGTGAAAAGTACCTTTACTATAAAACCTGACACGAATATAACCATACTTAATTATATTATTACATTGTTTAGTATTAAATTGTTTTGCTACATACTACTTCACGTAAAATGTCTGACACTTACGTGATATAATAGAATTATTTTGGAATGCTGCTGCAGGAGATCAAAATTATTTACAAATTATTCTAATAATCTATAGAAATATTTACACGTAATCTAAGAACACACAAATATTCTTAACACACATTTTAAAATCCTAAGTATTTTGAAACCATCCTTCACAGTGTAAACTTCTGGTTTAAAAATACTTAATTGAACTTGAATAAGATCTACCTGTACTTATGATAATGTATTATTTGTATGTCAATGTGCACTAAAAATGTAGGTACTAAAAGTACATAAGGGTGAATCTGAATCCAACATTGCTTCACAAGGACTCCATGGATTGTCCTATTGACCTGGATTGATGTAACTGCCTTTATCTAGTCGTCATCTAAGAGAAATAAAAGTGTGAAGTGTCTCCATACCCACTGTAGCCATACAACGGGTTGGATAAAGGCGCGTACGCCGGGAACCGCGGCACGGGCCGCAAGACTCGTCGTCACCCCTCCCCACCTCCCCCCTCGTCCTCGGACCCCGTGACGTCGAGGGAACGTGAATCTTCCGAGGAGCAGGAGGACACACAGCGAGGGCGTACGTTCTCCCAGTTGATGTCTGGAGCTGGCGGTGGTATCTTGCCCCAGAAGGTGTTGAAGTTCGCATCGCGGACGGGTTCCTGGGGTCAAAATGAAACAATAAAAGAAAATCTTAAAGTTTACGCTACAAGCCTTTTTTCAAAATCGAAAATCTGGGAAAAGTAAGTTGAAAATGGAAAATGAAACCATCATTATAGGTATAATAACATAACACCCAACAGTCACATACGTAGTCATGATCCCACACTAGGATTCCCTGTGTCGTGGGTATCAGGAACTACGAGTACCATGGTACCATTACACCCAGACCCGGAACAAATATTTGTAGAGCATACAAACATTTGTCCCGCAGCTGGAATCGACCCCGCAACTTCTTGCATCGAAGCCAGCTACTCGCCCGCCGCGCCACAGAGGTCGTCAAATCATCAGCCGGTATCGTACACAAATAGAATCGTTATTCCCCTTGTAAAATATATACCACAACAAACGACCTTGAGCCACCACCATCCACTGAGTTCCTGCAACCATTACAATGTCATCGGTCCATTGAGTGAGGGGCCATCCTACACTGCATCTTCCTGTTTGCGGTCACTACTCGAGAACTATTATCTTCCAGAGGTTATCGGTTGTGCGAGCTAAATGGCCTGCCTATTGCCATTTCAACTTGCTAACTCACATAGCTACGTCAGTGACTTTTAATTTTAGAATGTGCATTGTTTTTTCACATACTCTTCCTTTTGTAGTGTAAATTATGTGACCACGTTAGATCCTCTTAGAAGCTGGAAATCTATCTCTACTTAGATAATACAACAGCATCTCTACGAGTATATACTTACTGTTGGTTGATAAGCAGGATACTCCGCATGAACCTGCCTGAACGCTGACGGCTCCTTCTCCGGTTCATTCTCAGACTGCTCATGGGCTAGCAGATGCTTCTTCAGGTACGCCTGCCGTCGGAACATTTTGCCACATCGATGGCATGGAAAGCGTCCCGCGTCGGATGATGGAGGATCGCGGCGTTTGACGGCACCGGGAATGCGAGGTTTGTGCCAGCGACGGTGGGATGCCAAGTTTGCTGGGCAGTTGAATACCTAAAAAGGAGTTCCTTTTTAGTTCTCTCCTAACAATGGTTGACTTATAAAGTGATTAAGGGGATAACCATGGTCAGAGAAGTGCACTGGGTGCTTAATACGAGTTTTGATAGTTTTTGAAACTATATGAAGTTTCATTTCCTTCCATACATTTACTTGCAGCGCCCCTAGTGAAACCGAAAAGAAAACTAAGGACGCTGTCAGTAAATGTATGGAAGGAAACGAAACTTCATATAGTTTTCGAAAACTATCAAAACCCGTACGAAATTTACTGATTTACATCTCAAGCGAATGTCAGGTGCCTTTGAAATATAAAGATCTTGTCAACGATTGGTAAGACTAGCTGTCCTGTTAGCTAAGTTCAAAGAAAAATTGGCCGATGAAAAGGTAATCAGAAGTAACCTAATTACAATCATCATCATCACCAGTCTTTAGACGCTGGACGAGGCCTTCCCCATAGAATACAATGGGGGGAATTGCCATAATCACCACGCTTGGCTGGGTGAATTGGTGATTGCAGTATCGGTTTTGAGTGGCTCAGGTGGATGCTGCTACCCATCCCCTGTTGTAATCCTTTAGTCAACTTTTACGACCACTACGGGAGAAGATGGAGGGTTCTATTACGCCGGACACACAGCGACCCAATCAAAATATAGTTTAAAAATAACAATTATATTTAGCTGTTAATTGTTTACTTGCACCAAAACATGTGTCACTATTACACTTATTTCCCAGAGATAACTAGTAATATCCTCCCGTCACGCCAAACGCAACGTATCAATTTGGAGGCGTGAGTCTAAATATTTTGCTACTGGCCCCAATTCCCATAGAAACGGCCCAAGTGTTCACAGTTCACCCATGCCTATTTTATTCCCACAGACTCATCCTCATACAGGTTATCGACTCTTAATTGGTCATAAATTGAACGTAGATAAAACGGTTATGGGACAAAAGGGTGGTTGGCAGATGTTCATAATTAAATTGTCATTACAGATGTATGTGTCAATACTAAATATAATTTACAATTAGCAACCCTATGACGTTAAGGATATCGATAGATAGTAATTATAAATATAGGGTTATCGCAAGGAATTTCGACACATTGCACAATATAAAACTGACACAACGAGTGCATGAGTTCGTTTCAAACTCTTAAAGACACATGAATTTATATTAAAATAATTAAATTATAAAGACTATTTTACCTTATCACACTCAGGACACCGGTACTCAATATGCACGATCCGGGAGCAGCGATGCTGAGCTAGCGCAAACGCATCGGTGTACAGTCGTCGGCACAGCCGACATATGTACCGGCCAAGCTTGTTCTCAATAGAAGCAATCAAATCTTTTGCCTCGTCTGTAATCTCTACTACGTTGAAAGCCGGGTCTATGTCTCCCTACAACAAATAAATAAAACCTTAATGCTACCTTATCCCTATAACTTATAAACCATAACAATAACTTAATTAATAAATGGACTAAACTGCTGAATCATGACCCTTCCTTGACTTTGCAGTAGTCAAGTAAAAGCATAATAATTAACATGCAAGCTTTCAGAAACCAAACTCATATCAAACCAACAATTACGGCTATTAAATAATTCCATGTTATTAACTTCATTTTTATTGCGTCTAAATTGAGCGTTTCTGCGCTATCTTAATTCAAAGAAACGTATTGAAACGATTTATTTACTGCTAATGTGAGTCAGTTCCACTGTCCACTAAAGCGCAATGCAAAAACTTACATAAGTGATATTTTACGCTTGCGGTAGCATGGCGCTTACACATTTATCTTGGGCGAGTAGAATAAGCAACTGATCTATCACTTTGTATTTTGACACTAGAAAGAATCATAATATGAATGTGTTTTCCGTGGGCAAATATATACGCTTTTAGTTATTTCTATGTATTTGACTACTTGTGACGATGAACAAGAGCGTCATTCATACTGGTCAAACACGCGCTGTCAGTCACGGCAAGATATATTTGAAAGCAGAAACCAAGTTTACAGTAAGCGTAAAATTACGCATTTATGCGCTTTAGTGAACAGAAGACCTTAATATATAGTAACACACCTCTTGTGTAAGCGTCGCGGTTCACCCCTAGCACTGTTATTAGTGCAAAAACACAGCACAATACTCGATTTCATACCTGCTTAATTGCTCGCGATAAGGAAAGTCCCCCTACTGTAATGGTATGGTAAGAACGTCTAATTAATAGTTCCTGTGCAACTAAGCCGTTTATTTGAAACGTATCGCTATATATTTCAGTAAGTTCCAAGAACTTTATGGTGCGAGATCTGGCCTATGCAATGTCTTAAGCCAACTGTATTTATAAGTATATCGTAGCGGGTGCTGTCTTTTGAACGTTTGTTCTAACCTCTTCATTTATAAATTTTTAAACCTATTTTAGTTAAAGTAGCTTTTGTTTTGCTCTCTCTGATGTAAAATGTCATACGTCAAAACAAGACAAAAGCTATTTTATCTATTAAAGGTTTAAAAATTGATTAGGAATAAGAGGGTGAGGTTTTAAAATTCTGTTTTTCTATGGATCTAACTACTCCTTGTTCTCGAGGCACCACACAGGCGCTTCCCACCTAGTAGTAAGAGGATCATCAAATCAAGCCAAACCGTGTTTGTTGCCCTGATTATTCTAGGCTTGACCGCATTGGAACAGGAGTAATTTTAGTTTATAATACTTTTTAAAATGATCCTTGTGTTTTCAATTAATATAATATTTTTGATTTTACTTGACTGGATTTTAACCAAATATTTATATCTTCAATGAAAGCTGGAAGAATTTTCTACATGTTGGAATTATATTGCCAGCTCAAAACAATCGCAATTCCCAGTTACCCTACAGTTGAAATTATGCCTAGATGCGGAGAAATAACGTATGAGCAAATAACCTAATTGTATCATGTAGATGTACTTCTAGTTTTAATCGCAAATGTATATGATCAAAATATAATAACTTATTTTTCATGTTCATCTTCTACACTAAAAATCATATAAAACATTTGTTTGTTTGTTTGTTTGTTTATAGGGGGGAATCTGAAACCACAAAACTGATTGCAAAAATAATTTCACTATAGAAAACTATACTATCCCAGATTATTATAATAGGCTATATATATAAAAAGCAGACAAAGTCGTATAGTTACATAATATTGTTGCTCTATTTACCAAACTAAGTTTATAAAAACGTGCTGTTAGTGCAATTATAGTCAGCAGTCTAGAATGTGTAGATTCAAATACTTTTAAAGTTACCTTTCGAACGACCAGCGTTTCGTCCTCGTCTAGATCGCGTATGATTGTCCCAGAGACCGGTGAAGTCTTGTCTTCATCGAACATCAACCGACGTACCGCTTTGCTCTTCTTCAGCGGCTGCGCAGGTTTGGGAGATTTCTTGGGTCTATCTTCAACATCCTTTATTTCGACAATATCTGGAGAGCTTCTGTCACTTTTCGATGGAGTTTCAGGCTCTTGGGGTAAACAGCTTTTGAGTTCTTCAAAAAACTGTTTTGTGAATTTAAGCTTCTTTGCCTCTGGACTATCACTGTCATTGGAATTCTCATCATCCTTTCTCTTCTCTGATTGGTCGGTTTCGTTTGTAGTTTCTTCGAAATGTCGGAATATTTTCGGTGATTTGTTTTGAACGTCATCTGTTTTTCTTTTTTGTGAGGGTGGAGGAGGGGGAGTGCAAGGAGGGGTGATTGGAGTGGTGGATTTAAGGGATAAGTCAAGAGGCACTAGAGGCTCATTATAGTACGCCAAATACTGTTGCAAAAGGGTTGGATGTTGCTGTGGGACAAGGTCATGAAGATAGTTGCTGGATAGCCGAGATGTTGGGATAGCATATTGCTGGTAGAGCCGCGAAGTTGCAAGTCGGTGGAAGTGAGGTAAAGCTGCCTCCATATTTAGAAGCTATCGTAGTCTTCAGTTTGTCCCATGTTGAATGATTGCTTTGTCCGACCTCATTGATGTTGATTTATTTTTCTACAACAAAAGAAACGTATAATAAAATAAAGTGCCATTGCTGTCAAGTGGACAACAAAACAGGGTGTGAACAAGCTTTCGATGGACGAGTGGTCCATTTCTCTGATTGCGGCGAGACGAGCGATGGTGACCAATTCACATTAGGGAAAATTGCTCTTGTTCCCGATAAATGGGATCAGAATAGACTATTGGGACAACGTATTTACGTCTTATATACTAATACTAAGTTTCTCTGAGTAAAGGTCTATAAATACATACATACATACATAAAATTACACCTCTTTCCCGGAGGGGTAGGCCGAGACGACAGATTTCCATTTGCTACGATCCTAACATACCTCTTTTGCTTCATTCACTGTCATTACATTCATCATACATTTGCGTTGGCTTAGTGTACTTTTGAATTCTCCAAAATATCTCCGATTTGGTCAGAATAAGTACGCCGAGGTCTTCCCCTTCCAACTGTATATAAATATGTTGACAATATTTACTTGTGAAAATAACCTAATAAGTACCTGCTTACGTTTACAGGTTGATGATGATCATGATGATGATGATTACTGTATAAAAGCCAATAAATCTTATGTTACATCAAATCTAATTCCAGTCACTGACATCACCGAGACTAACAAACAAGCTCAAACTGTCAGCACAAAAATCCTCTCACAGGCGAAAGTATTGCGGGGGTGTATTTAACCCCCGTTACCTAATTACAGTCAAGATACGCTCCCACGGTCGCCCCCGATGCACCCCCTAATGAAATTCATTGTTTGCTGAGTAAATACCGTAAATAAACTTGGGTTACGATCGGGTTAAGTTTTGATGTTTTTGTGCAATTGGTCGTTATAAATTCTTTATTGGGACTTGCGAAAGGCACGCGTCTATTAAATATTTAACTTTTTGGTGCAAGTAGAAATATTCATACTTTTTTTTATAAAACAATTGTATGCTTTCCTAAAGCTGCGCTGTTAAAATGCCTTCCTTTCTTAACTTTTCATATAAAAATTAACAGAAGATTATGATATGCAATTTTGCAAACATTTTTTTTTTAAATCTTTTTTGATCTTTACTATCTTATTTAGATTACTACATGTGAATGTGAATTCTTGTACATTTATCAGTTTTATGACAGATTTAGTAATTTGGCCACAGCCAAACGATTTCATGAGTCACTTTTTTCGGCATTTTTTTCTGGAGCTCGCTGCCCAACCGATAATTGTTATGACTCATAGTAATTCATCATCATCATAAGCCTATAGAAGTCAACTGCTAGAGATAGGCTTTCCCCTAGAATGCCAGGACGAATGGTCTTGAGCCGCCTCCATCCAATGAATTCTTGCGACCTTTATAATGTCTTTAGTCCATCAGAGGAGGCAAACACACCCATCAGAGTAATTAGGTACTTAATTTACTTTGATTCGACTCTTATAAATTTCTCGTGATGACGTGAAAATTAAACAGTTCTGCGACATCAATACATAGTTTTAAATTTAATACCCATTAATTACCAGAATTACGTATTACCCCTATCGTAATAATATTCATAGACTCCAAAAGCAGTGATTAAGGCGGGGCCGCAGCACCTATCGTTGACGAAAGGTGTTAATTACTATATCGAGGTTTCCAGGTGCTATTATTGACCTATCTTCATTAAAATGTATCCCTGAATTGATTGAAAATAGTAGTTTATGAAACTGTTGCATAATAAGGGTTCTTAAAATACGAGTGTGAGTTAAATAACTTTTCATTTAAAAAACCGACTTCCACCATTGTATTCGACAAAATATTTGAATGAAAAAAAAATTATGAAAGAACCATCGTGGTGAAAGGATTATGATACTTTTTGAATGCAAATGCTTGGTTTGTTGCTGAAAATATCAAAATCACCATATGTATGCCTACAATATTTGAGGAGTTCCCTCAATTCCTCATGGATTCCATCAACAGAACTGGATTCTGAAAAAAATGGGACAAATCTGGAAGTATATTTATTCAAATAAAAAAAGAATTTTCAAAATCGATTCATAAACGCCGGAGATATGCCGTAACAAACATACAAAAAAAAAAAAATACAACCGAATTGAGAACCTCCTACTTTTTTGGGAAGTCGGTTAAAAAACGAGCTGCAGGCGAGTTTTTTTATTATATATATACAGGGTGTTTTTTTTAAATGGGACAGTATTAATATCCGAATCCATAAGAGATACGGGAAAACTGTCTTTGGAACCATTTGCTAATTTTGTATGAAAATGATATTGGCATAGTTATTTTTTTGGTCAAGCGTGAGTTCTCCATATAAATGAGCAGTTTTGATCAAAAATTTTTTTTATTCGTATCGACTCAGTTTCATGTAAGGATTGTTTCATTGTATCGGAAGAAAAAAATCTGAGCAGCAGAAGTTAGCCAAATTTTATAAAATGTTTTCTCATACAAATTGTAAGTAATCTGGTACCTACGTTAATAAAACTATCGCAATGAATTTTCAAAATGGCCTCCCTCTTGTTGTTTCCAGGTACGGGTACGTTTCAGAATACCTCTTGCCATCTTACTTTTTCTTTTTCGTCCATTCGATTCCCGTCGTCAAATCCGGTATTACCAAAATCAAATCAGATACTTCTTAACTTTAAGCATTAAGTAAATTTAAACAAAGTACTTACTTTAAAATCAAACGAAATACTAATTATTTTAAACCTAACAATATCATAATTACTCTTGCTCTTAGCTCTGTTTTTGAGTAATTTTGATACAACACACACTTCCATACAGCTTCTCGTAGAACAGAAACTTACTATAACCGACTTCAAAAGGCATCAGTAAAGTTTGAAAGCTCTACAACGTCTTAAATTTCACAACTTTATTAGTTTTACACACAGTAACTGATATTCAACTCAAAGTTTATAGGAAAGGCTCGAGTTTTTGTCTACATGAACGTTTAAAAGTAGTAAAGCTCAGTATGAAAGAGTTCGTCCGGGGAAGTACCTACCATCATACCTTTTTCTGTCGCTAAGCAGCATTTATTTGGTCTAGTGTGAAAGTGCAGGCACACGTGACTTTCAACTTTATGACTCAAAATTCTAACTGGTGCAATGTAATTCCACAATTATATAAATATAATTGTTAATTCCCTATTTACCCGGACTTGTTAGGTAATTTTCGTTGGAATTAAATTTGTCCTGGATGCTGGCTTGTTCAGGAGTATAACTGGAAGAAAGCGTTAGCCGACTCGGTCGTGGAAAGCAATAGCGACGATGAGCTCACCACTTGTCAAGTCTATATTCCAACGACTGTGCAACCTATACGGTCAATAAATAAATAAATAAAATTTCGCATATTTTCTTTAATACCATATGGTAACTAAGGTTTTTAAAAATTATAAAAAAATGTGATTGCATTTATCATAAAAGCTCTTTTATTTCATATTATCTCACATAATACATTTGATACAAGTTTTTTATTTTATTTTCTAGTTTGCCCCCCAAAATTGCTCCCTGAAATCAGAATTCGCTTATATTTACGCTATGCGTCCGTGATTGGTTCTTAATTCTGTATATGTACCAAATTTCAACTTTTTTGGGCCAGTAGATTCGGAGAAAATAGGCTGTGACAGACATACAGACAGACAAACACTTGAGTGATCCTATAATGGTTCCGTTGGTACCCTTGAGGTACGGAACCCTAAAAAGTGTTACGAAGCGCTCTAACTGCAAATTACAGACACGGCAATAAAATCACGTTACAAGCTAACTTTGTTTCACATCACACACAGCAATAATTTAAAGATCAAATTTGGTTTGAACCTGTTGAGCTATCTTTAGATAGTTTGCAACGGTCTTTCGATAGCTGAAATATTTAATTTGTGTTTTTAATGTGTTGTATTGATTTATGTATTCGTTTTTTTTTAAAATAAAAATGTAATGCAATTATGGTTTTAGAGTGAATTTTTGTTATTAATTGTTTAATTTGTATTTTTAAATTTTATATTAGTTGTATTATTCTTTCTATAAATAAAGATTTTAGTTAATTTGAGAGTACTTACTGTACTAAGGTCAATTAGTCATAAATTATATTGATCATCATAAATTTGCTTGCCTAAGTACACATAAATTTTTATTTTATAATTTTCCCAGATAACTGTAATAACCTTAAAAATATTTCAATGTTTGAATTTGTTCGAAGTTTGGTGACTATAGACAAACTTTACCTACAATGGACCAAGTCTACTGGTAAAAAAAAGTTCAAATAAATACAAAAATATCAATAAAACATATCTAGGTACTTACAGTGCAGACTGCACCTAAAAAAACGCAACCCCTTTCTGCACAGATAACGCACCTGCATATCGTGCGTGGGGTGTTCCTATGGAGACAGCTTAATGTGACTCACCTTTGCTTGTTTCTCTGCTGACTCAGCCGCTGACACCCCTGACACACGCTAAATTTAAAAACAAATGTTTTTAATTTTGTTTGAAGATATGAAAATGCTGCTGGTAGTATAAAAAAAAAAAGTTTTTGAGTTTAGATTTTAATCATTGATTTTTTGAAAATGGAATTGAATTTTTTGTTTAATTCGAAAGTTTCGAAGTTCGGTCGTGAAGATTGATTGGCTGTAGGGGTGCGCGGTCCGCTCGGCGAGGCGGTCGGGACAAGACTGATAGACCCTGGCGCGTGCGGTGGCACGAGCTCAACCCCTGCATAGGGTGGTTCCACCGTAAAGTTTATTGTGTGCATTGTAATTTTTTCAATGGTCATTTGCGCTGTGATATATTATGTAAGATTTGAAGGATTATTCAATGGCCTATTTCCTGTGAAATGCTAGATTTTACAGGATTACTGAAAGAAAAGGGTCCCTTAGAAGTTTGTAATCAAGATTAAAAATTTACAAAATGATTTCATGTGTCAGTATTTTTTCTTTGTTATTTTATAAATTAATTTAAGTCAATTAGAATAGCTACTTTGTGGGGAAGTTAATTGACGTTTAGTTTTTATTAAAACTTTGACATCATGGGCATGTCACTATTACTTTAGCCAATAATAAACATTTAGCCATGCCTTAAAATATTATCACTCAAGTTAGTGAGCCACGCTTATTATATAGCTAATTATTTAGCTACCCCTGTATAACCTCCGTCTCAAGCCAAGCGTGTCCGCTTCCGACAATTTTGTGCCACAGAGTAATAATTACAATACCTATCTCATACTTATACAAACCCATATTCCTATACTTTACAAGTACAAACTGGGTGGCTTGAGCTTTTAACGCAAGCTATAAGTTAGCTTAGCTTGAAGGTTTGTATTGATGTTTTTTTTAAGCATGTACAGGCTTGTCACGTTGTTGAAATCGTCCACCCTGGACACACCCACCGTGGTATGTCCAGCCTATGAATAGACACCTCCGTCTTCCCCCGTGGATGCCATAAGAGCCGACTAAGGTATTACACAAGGGGATAGGCAGCAACATCCACCTGAATACTCTACACCAATATTTCGATCACCAATCCGCCTGCCAAGCGTGGTGATTATGGCTAATACCCCATTGTAATTTATGGGGGAGGTCTCGTTCAGCAGTGGACGTCTTAAAGATGTAGCTGATGATGATTCTGATGTTTGATTTATTAGATGTCACCTGCCGAATTAAAAAAAGCTTTCTTTTTATATTTTGTTTTCTTTGCAAAACATAAAAACTAGATGAGACACGTTAATTAAAAGTGAAATCAAAATTAATAACGATAAAAACAGGGACATTATGACCAATTTAAAATCATTATCTGTAAAAAATATGTACCTTTCTTGCTAGACTAAATTTTTTGCGTGTGTTTTCTATTTAAGTCACTAGTGGATAAAATAACAAAAGGTTACAGTAGGTACATGTAAACATACTCATAATACTGGACCCCCATACACCACAAGTGCCTACCGGTGCCTTGTTTTTTTACCACACTCAGGAAGGTAAATTTGCCTGATGGTAGATAAGACCCGTATTGTTAAATATATTCATCTTGCATCGGTATTCAACTAGTGATTGGATGAAGACTGATAGTGTAGAATGGTGGTACTTTTTTTGATGTTTCAAGGTGAATTACGTAATGAATTTGGCGCTTATCATCTGTGAACATGTTGTTTCTTGTAGGAACCTGTTTTGTTGCAAGAAAAAGAAGAAGCCTCGATAGAAAACCACTGCTTGGTTTTTGTGGATTGCTTACATAAGATAGTTGATATTTGGTTTGGCACATATCATTGAAACTTTAATTTCATCTTTATTTTTATCATCATCATTACAAGGTTTTAGAAGTCTACTGGTGAGGCCTCCCCCATAAAATACAATGGGGGGAATAGCCATTATTACCATGCTTGATAATTGCAGTATTTAAATCAAATCAAAATAATTTTATTCATTGAAATCACAAGGATCATTTTGAATTCATGTTGAGTTCTCAAGTGGATGTTGCTCACTTTTAACGAAATCCACGGGAGGAGATTTTGTCTTGGCCGGGCACACAAACTTGGTACGGTGAAATTGAATACTCGAATGTTTTTGTTTTATTAAAATTCATTAATTTCACGTTTTTTATTCACTTGCAACAATTCTGAATGAAAGGAGACACAGAGATGGTCTGTTGGGCGGTTCATCACGCCACCCGCCCAAGCTCGCCGCCCAATCCACGGGCGCCCCGCCCACAGCCGCCCAACGAGACAAAATAATTGAATGTAATTCAATCATGAGTACTGTATTCAATTAACACAAGCCAGTTCTGAAATCAGTGCTATTGTTAGTTGAAAGCTACTGGTGCCAGTAGCTAGCATGTAAAATTGGATGCCAAACGCTGGCGCGTAACTTTATTAGTGGTGTCTGTTCTATCTTGTGTGATGTTCGCAGTTTTGGTATTTATATTAGGCAGCTTTATTGCTACAATGTTATTTAATACCAGTCGTAATTTCACAAGGTTGCTATGAGTATGTAGAGCTATTGTAGAGTGTTGCCAACAATTAATTATGTGTCGAATATACACAAAATCAATATCCTAAACGTTGCATAACTGACTGTGAAAATTAGAGGGTACATTCCTTTTATGGACTAGGGGTGCATTAAGAAAGGAATTTCTGAAATTCAGCCCCTAAGGGGTAGTAATAGGGTGTTGAAGTTTATATGGAAAAACGCCACGTGGACGAAGTCTCGGGGATTTCACTAGTGCCTCATATAGCATTTCATACGATTACACTGTTAGTGAAATTAGTTATTAAAATGCTATATTTGTTTTAAAAAATTCGCTTAGAAAATTACCAAATCTAATACTATTAAACGAGCAATGTTTGTATATAATTATATATATATATTACTAGTGGTTCGCCCCGAACTGAGACCTCGCGATAACACCTTTATCAGCCGGAGTATTTAACCAAGTAATTTCCATTTTTAACCGACTTCCCAAAAAAGAAGGAGGTTCTCAATTCGGTTGTTTTTTTTTACTAGCTACTTTGTTGCTTTTATGCGTGAGAAGGAAATTTCCTCTAATGGCAGGATAAATCAAACTGATTGCAACCACTAGAAAGACAAAAACACTTGAATGACACCACAACTGAGTACATACCGAAGGGTAGAAAGTCCTCAAATCCCCTTGTAGCGTCCGGTTCGACCGCCTGCATTTATAACACTACAAATCTGTCAAAACTGAAGCGTAAAGATCTGAAGATAGAGTCTATATTTCCAATTTCCAATTTTAATTTCTGTTGAATGTGTTTTAGACTTTAACAAAGTTCAAAATTGATCGGTGAAGCTTCCAACTTAGAATTATATTTGCTCTAGCACGGTTGGGGTTGACTGGTTGGGTTGTAGTTCCAATGTACTATCGCCGGAACTACGAAGCCGTACTCACGCACGCTCCGGAAGTTGCGCCCGCGCATCCTACGGTGTCACTTACTGCCGGCTGGACTGTACTTGCGTGTACTTAGTATCGATTACTTGTACTTTAATTAATCAAAAAGTGTAATGACCTGAGGTGTCAGCTGGTAGAGTTACAAACATTTTTATTCACGAAAATTAAGCATAAAATTTCATATAATTTCATAATTAAAACAATAGATACTTTTTGTTTTATTCTCGTTTTACTTGTCCGACGATGATTGCACTGGTGTATGTCAGGCCTAAGAATACATCTCTCCATCCCGTTCCGTAGATGTTGTAAAAGCTGTTTACGGGTACACCAGAGGATAAGCACAGCAGCATCCATCTGAGTACTTAGCACCAATACTAAGATCACTAATCGTCCTGCCAAGCATGGTGATTATGGCAAATTCTATTGTATTCGTTGAGGGAAGCCTCGTCCAGGAAATCAAATCAAAAAGTATTTTATTCATTGAAATCACAAGGATCATTTTGAATCGTCTTTTATACTAAAATTACTCTCGTTCGAACGTGACCAGCAGGGCGATTCTTAAACGTCGGAAACGTTTCCGATCGGGTTCGTTAGTTTTTCATTTCGATGTGGTAACTGAAACAATTTTCTAACCATTTTCTCTAGTAAAACACAGTAATATACAATATTCATTGTTTTTTACTGTGTTTTACTAGAGAAAATTGTTTTAGTTACTTACCACATAGAAATGAAAAACTAACGAATATCGGAAACGTTTCCGACAATGACCTTTCGATTGGTGGCCCGTACCCTCTTCAGTAGCACTAACCACAGGCATCGAAAGTCATGAACTGAACATCTATGTGATTTTAAGATTATTATTACATTACCTGGGAAACATTCCCAATCAGTCACGCCAATAATTGATGAATTCGGGAGCAAGGGAAGAATGTTCCCATCGCATGTCCCACTTGTCAGTTCTCACGCTGACGGTGCATCCTGCTGATTGATTGTACTTTGGGGAGTTTCAATTCTAATTGCAATTTAAATATGAGCCTAAGTTTAACTTAGTGTCTGGAAAAAAATAAGTAAGTAAATTGTGATATCTAGGGAGAATATAAGGAGCACAAAATGAATAGCAATTCAAATTCAATCAAAGGCCCACTCGTACGACAAATTGGGTTTGTATAACACGAGACCTACTCTTCTTAGTACACTGTACTGTGTACAAAGGCCTTTTGAAAATTTATTTATATGGCTCTGTTAACCCATAACACAAGACTTGCACAAGACCGTTCGTCGTGGCATTATAAGGGGGAGGCCTAAATCTAACAGTGGACTTCTACTGGCTGATGATGCTGATGATGATAACTACAACGGGTTTTTGTAACTTCAACACTACATTGCAGTACATTAAAAGCTCAGCTAATAAAACAATAGGCAAGTGGTCAGATCCCGTGGGAACGGTGGCCGGAAGGATGTCTGTCAACAGGTTCGAGTGCCAGTGTACACCTTTCATAGGTAATTGTTTCCTCTATGGGGATGTTATTTTACTTATGAGAATGGTGAGGGTAAGTAGAGATGGGAATAAAGCACACGCAACACATGTTACATGTTACACATCACCATTACACTTGGTAGTTCATGTCTAAAGTAAAGAGAAATGGAGGGACGAATTGAATTAGACAAACTTGGGTGTTATTATAAAAATGCCCTTAGTCTGGGTTTAAACCAGGACTACCAGTCTAGGCTTAAATATCGACCTAGCGTATTTACGACTGTAATACAAAAGCAGATGGTTTGTTTTCCAAAAGCAACTTTCGAGCTAGATATGCCAAAAATTACATAAGCTTGGACTATCTCTGGTTTATCTAAAACCAGGCAGCCCCCTAGTTTAGCAATGGTCTATAAATTGACAGTTGATTGCTTGTTAGAGGTAAGAATTTGGACATCTCAATTGTGATGTGACACAATCCGTCAGTTTGATACTTTGGAAATTTGCGAAGTAGCGCGAGAATTTATTTCGGAAAACAAACCATCTGCTTTCTTATTTAAAGTCGCATATGCCTAATGTCGATATTTAATCCTAGACTAGTACGCCTGGACTAAATTCAGATTTAGTCCATGTTCTGTAATAAGGCCGACTGTGTACACTTTGACTGTCATGTGGACTGTTTTCCATGATTTGCGTGTAAATACGGTTTCGCAAATTGAAACACAGACGTATGTCTATGTGTGAGCCACACTGTAGTAGGGCTGCGTCAAACACAAACGCTTTTGTATCGCCGCACTGTTGAAGGAAAAAATAAGCCCGAAGAAAAAAAAAACAAAGACAGAGATGTTTTACTAAAATAAATTTCGTGAATTATATCATTCATTTTATAAAACGGGAAATTTTCACGTACCCTCGATTAGGGTCGAAACTTGTTGGTGCTTCCACCAACATATCGGTAGGTACGTGATTTCCCGTGTTATAAAATGAACAGAGACGTTTGTGGTTTCTACAGACTTATTATATATCTATCATATTTATTATCTGAGGCTCTTCAATTAACCTTAATTCAACAGACTGAAAATTAAGAAAAGTCCCCTTTCCCTAACCCCACGATTACGATTACCTAAAACTGTGTTATTTACTTTGGTAGAGCTTTTTGAACACATGGCTCCAAAAGCATATAGAAGCTATTTGGTATGAGAGATAAAATCGTTGAAAGGTAAAAACTATAAAAATAGATTGAAACTATGAAGGTTTGTATAGCGGTTTCATTACGAAAGATGGTTATATAAGATATAATATATCATAAGACTAGGTAAAATCAGCATAGTGCAATCACTGAAAGCGATTTCTTCCAGGCAACTTTTCTTATTATTTCCACAAATTATAATGACTAGAGGTCATTATAATTTGTGGAAATAATAAGAACGTTACCTATCGCATAATTTCACGATAAAGCCGTTTCTATTATCGGCATTTTACCGTTACTATCGTGTTTCGGTATCGATTCGGACAATACCGTGAAAATCAGTGTAGGGGTGCGCACGCGTCACTAACCGACCAATCAGAAGCCTCAGAACGGCAGATGCGCACGCACCACTATTGTTGTCCGAACTAGCAGTTATTCTGTGACTACTATTGTTTGCCAGGATAAAAGCTAGGGTGGGATACGTGTGAGAGCAAACATACGAACCAAACATTACTTTAGTGACGTTAAAAAAACGGTAAATTATGATGCTTTCACTGATAATCTGCGCTACAATTTTGGTGCACTCTATAATTTATAAAGTTCGTCCAAAATAACTATTATTCCACTCGTTATTAGGATTGACGATTATTAATGTGCAAAGTAGTTTGAACTTTCTGCCATCGTTAAAATCTCTGCAAATATATGTATTGTATTTGGTAACAACAAACAGCTTATGCTAAAGACAAGCGATCGTCCGGTCTATTCATTTTTCATTATACCTAAAAAAATGTAGGTCTTTGTAGAATTCGAATAGGTGTGAGAAACAAAGGAGAGTAGAAAAAAGGGAAAGAGATTTCTATCAAATAAGAAGAGATGACTGGCAAATAACGCAGAGGCCAAACCGCTCGCTGGCGGCGGCGCACTACCTTTAGGTACTTTGTGACGGACCTAGAGACTTCAAATTTGTAGGGTGTGTTCTTTTTAGGATGTAGAGTATATTAAGAAATAAATTTAGAAAATTAAGGGTCCAAAAAGGCCTTTAAAATATACAAACATGCTATATATTCCAAAAACACAAAATACTTGAAATTTTACATGAAGATTCATCAAACAAAATAAACAAACACGTATTTCAGCGTTACCTGCAATTTTTCTGGAATGTAAGAACCGTTTTCTTTGTAAAAAAAAATACACTTTAAGTTTTAGCCAGATTTCAGTGTATTTCGAAGTAATAAAAGGTAGTTTCGCGGTGTTATTGCTGAGATTACAATTTTTTCATGATCTCAAAGTTAAAATGGAACCCCTTAATTGAAAAACTTAAGTGTGGTGTCGTTTCAAATGTCATCAAAAATGTTTGAATTTTTTAACCACTTTTAAATTACTCGAAATTATCATTAAGAATTGTCAATTAATGGTAATTTTAGTTGTCAAAACGTTAGTCACCGAGTGATTTTCAATTAGGGAATAGGGGGGCAAATCTTGCAATATCTAGAATAGTCGTGTTTGGGCTCTTTTAAGTTGTTTTTATGAAATGTTTAACGATAGATGAGGCCATGGTCTGATGATGAAGCCGGGATCTCCTAAACTGATAACAGTAGAATGGTAGTGTTTGGGCTCTTTTGAATTGTTTTTGAGAGACAGTTGACAAAACGTGACAACCAGGGTCTGAAGATGAAAGCAGGAGAGGCTCAACGGATTTCTTCAATAGGTAACACTAGAAGCAAATAAATAATTTGATTGATTTGACTGAAGGATGTTTAGCGGTAGTAGGGGGTTTTTAACGCGGACGAAGTCGTGGGTTACAGCTATTCATAATTCATAATTTAATAATTTTATAATTCATAAGTTATTTATTCATAAAAAAAATATGAGTATGCTATATTATGTTCAATGGATGATATCAGGCTAGGATGATGCTAATTATGATTCATTTTTATGACACACAGTCTTGATAAACATGGTTTAAAAAGAAGGTTTAAGATGATCCTTATGATGAATAAAATACTATTGAGTAGATTTTATTTAAGTTTAACTTCTGCACAACACAAGAGTGACCCAAGCTACGCCATTATCTCGTTCGTTAAATTCAAACTTGTTTATCAGACGTTGCTGGGCAACGTAGCCCTCGTATGCAGGTGTGCAAGGATTTTAATTTTAATCAACTGATTGGGACTGACAGACACGCACACATTTACCCTAAACAAATAGGGTAGGTGAATCTATTTATATCATCTGTATCGATAATGGTCTTTTTGAAAGCTTTTTATTCGTTAAAAAAGTTAGATACTGATATACATGTGTTGTTGAAATTTTTAATGTTTAATTTTTTTTAATTAGTGTATGATAATAATTTTGTAAATATTGCCATAAAATAGCGGAGGCGTCATATAATACTCGCTCTATAATATTTTTGAGATAAGCACGCAGCTGACCTAAGATAGGTTGTCAGCGCTACATTAGGTACGTCCCTCAAATCTATACTTTGCGTCGGACTATCATAAAACCCTGCCTTGTTAGATAATTTTGTATGTTTCTGTAGTACAATGCCAAAATAAAATGCCATTAGCCGTACCAAATCGCCTGCCCTAGAGGCGCATAAAAATATTTCATATATACATGAATGGAGCCTATAAGTCATCCCCTCGGCATTAATTCTTTATAATAGTGAAGCAATTTACGGAGTATAGTCGGCTGGGTGCGAAAAATAATAGTACTAAAGTTAAAGTTTCACTCCGACGAAGTAAACGAACGCAACGTAAGTATTTGAGAAACATATTGATGTGGCTGCGTGGTACTCTTATTTATGTTTGACAAGACAGTCAGCGCGCTGCTGCCGTCGCGACTGCGACGCGTCGCAAGGCAGACACCTTTTGGCTGATAAGGTTACATTCATCTAAATAATATTATATAATAAGCCAGCTCAATAGAGCTTATTTTACATTGAAAGTCATATCGAAGTGATAAAGGACTGACAAAAAATAATAAAAAGCGTGGATCGCGAGTCGTGCGCCATGACAGTGCATGCTGCGTACGCGCACGTGGCTGGCACGCGCCAAGCAATACACCTTGCTAGCGTCAGCAAAGAAAGAGATTAATTTTCAGGCTATTATTTAAAGTATTGTGAAGTCGCGCTGTGGGCTTTGGAGAGAGCTATGCTAGGAGTTTATCTACGTGATAGAATTAGAAACGAGTAAATCCGTTGAAGAACCAAGATCACCGATATAGCTTACAGAATTAGCAAGTGAAGTGACAGTGGGCAGGTCATATAGCTCGCAGAACTGATAACCGTTAGGGAATAAAGGTTCTCAACCGGCGACCACAAACTGGGCAATGAAGTTGAGAAAGGCCCGCCTCTCGATAGACTAAAGACATTACTAAGGTCGCAGGAAGTCGATGGTAGAAGCGGCTCAAGACCGTTCATCGTGGCATTCTATGGGGGAGGCCTATGTCCAGCAGTGGTCTTCTTCCGGCTGATTATGATGATGATGATCTGTATAGAAGCCAAGGTAAAAGATGGACACAGACAGGGTAATTTTTTAAAATGTGTAGAAAAAGTCATGGGAAAAAAAAAAGTTGTGGTGGTATAGTATTTCCCCGGACAAACTCTTACACAAAGAGCTCTACTACTAGCTACTTTGCTCAACACACCTTGAAATATTCGTTTCTAGATAAATAAACACGGTATGTCAAGTACTTCTTTACAAATTTTACAAACCATGATAAAAAATGAAATGAACCTTTTGTACAATACAAGATTTTATAGAAAATTATTTTAACAAATAAAAAACTGGTTTCGTATTGAATGCTTTTGCTGTCTGTACTCTGATTTTTCTACAACGAACCGGATTATTTTACTGTGTTTTTGGTGGACGGTTCCAAAGGGGGTGCAAACACACCTATATGTGTTCGTATTCTCTTCGGTAAATCCGACGTAAGTAATGTGATGGTGAATGAGTTTTTATTATTACACGTTCTGGACCTTCAGCTTTTGCAAACATTTGATGTGCTCCTGTCTGTCAGCTAACTTAAATGTTAAGTATAAAGCCGGGTCCGCTACACCATGTTTTGGTGTTTTACAAACATAAAGCATTTTTTTCTAACAGAAAGATTTTTTATATCGGGCACGGTTTTAGAGTTCTTTACTTAGAGCTTGTCCAGATGAGGCCATTTACGCGCAATTCGACTCGCGCGATTAGAGTCGCGCGATTGTGAAATACTGGAGCTTCTTACATTCCGTCCACATGCTCTTACTGCCCAAATTATATTAAAAACTTAATTTTGATTAACACAGAATATTAGTACCTACTACGCTTGACGCTAGAAAAAGCTCTATCGTAAGGATTAGTGACTTATTAAATAATTTGATGTATTCATGAGTTTTAGAGATATTCTTATCACTATCAATCATCATCATTAGCCGATAGACATCAACTGCCGGACGACTTCCCCAGAATAAATTTTGGCCAAATCCATTTGTACGGAGACGCAGTAGAAGAAGGCCCTTCTCTCGATGGGCTAAAGACATTATAAAGGTCGCATGAAGTCAGTGGATGGAATCGGCTCAAGACTTCTACAGGCTGATGATGATGATTTGTACTACGAAGACGTCGTGCTGTTTGGTCGACCATCCAAGTCTTTTATATTCATTACAAATTTATGAGCTGAAATAAATATTCTTCAGCTATTTTATCAAGTTTTCCCAACCACCCTCTTTTCAACCATCCGACTAAATAGTTAAAAGTTTGAGGCCATAGTGCTTTTTCTGTATATACCTATGTGTATGCCTGTTCGTCTGATGGCCTCATAGGTCCGAAGTGGATGCACTGATTGCGGTTTTTTTGTATGAAAGATGGTATTTGCGAAATGGTGTTCGGTGTGATTCTAACGGAACACTGAAAATAGTCAAGGGTTTCGAATTTTTTTATAAAATTAAGTTGAGATTTTTTATTTATTCCCAAATATTTTACAAACTCTTAGCTCATACACAAGTAGGTACCCTCAGGTACTCACAAACTGGTTAGGGCATGACAAATGCCGGTACAATCGCAAAGGTGACAGTTGAAAGGTCCCGAGCAGCTGCGCGACCGTGATACGGGCAGGTGTACGCGCACCCTTATATCATGCTACGAATGATGTATGCTCTACTTACATATAATTATTTATAGAGGTGAAAAATTGCCACGTTTTTGTGCGATATTATTATGTTGACACATTGTCATTGTAAAGTGAACAAAGTACTTCAAGTATATTTATATTGTGTTCAAGTAATAAAGTGATCTCAAATACGAAGTTGTAGAGACTGTGATAGTATTGTATGTTTGTAAGCAAGTGAGCAGTAATTATAACAATGTAACTAGGCTGCTTTGAAGTTAGTTAGCCGTTTGAAAATGCACAAACAATTGAATCTATTTACAACACTTAAAAATACTTGTAGAACAATGGCTCTATATATATTATGTACTTTTGAGTAGAGCACTAATAATATTTTTTACAAAATTTAAGAACTGACTTCAATTCCTGAATATTTACACTGAATGCTTAAAAAATTACTTTCAGACTCAAATACCTGAACCATTAATAGATTTCATTTGATTTGATAGAGTTCAACAAATATAATGTTATGTTATGTATGTTAATATATATGTTCAATAAATATCACATTTGAGGATTTCCCTCGATTTCCATGGGATCCCTTCATCATATTCTAACTTGGTGATAATGTAACCATTTTGAGAGTATACACTTTTAAATAAAAAATAATTTTCAAATTCGGTCCACAATTTTATTAACGGAAAAAACGGTGAACATACATAAAAAAATACATACAGTCGAACTGAGAAACTCCTTCTTTTTATAAAGTTAGTTAAATAATACTTGTAGAGCAATGTCTACATGTATTTATAAGTAGAGCAACTTCCCAACCTTCTCTGATAGCAGAGCGGCCATACAGCACTGTATTGTACCAGCATATCTGCGTGGCTAGTGGACCGAGCGAAATGCGGGCCACATTATACTTTTCGCCACTCATTAAGTACACTTGACAACAATTGTAGGTAGGTACACGATTTCAATGCCAACTGGTTCAACTGCTCAATTTTCTAGCTTGTTCAAAAATGAAAAGCATTTTTGTAAGGGTTAAATTTTGTTACATCAGTTTTCCTATATCTTTTTTTTTGTTTAACCTATACATTATCGTTTCCATGCATGGCAAAAGTTTACTGATAGTCAATATGTCTATTGAGCAAGAAACATTGAGCTAAAATGGTCCAAAAGGAAAGCCATCACTGAATCGTGGCTATAATGTAATAAAAAAAACGTAAGACCCATGGACTAGAGGCACACAAAATATATAAGGACCTGGCGGATAGACTCACAGAGACTATGTTTGACTTCAATGCTGGCTTTTATTTTGGTCAGCGAATAAGCATTGTCATGTTGATTAGCTTACGGTTCCGATCACTAATTTAAGCAATTTATGGAGTATAAAATCTGAAGTTCATTATTCGACATAATTACCTTTATTTTTTTTGACATTATTTCTGTATAACTTAATTTTTTTATTCCAATGATTTCGCACCTACTTAAAATTTAACATTGTAATTTATTTAATTTATCAGATTACATTATAGACATTATATAGGATTAATTTTTGCACGCTTTGATGAGGCAGAATGTCATGGACTATTTTTATCTTTTGACTTTACTTAACAACTATTGTACCTACATTCCTGCGGATAAATGATTATGATTATGATTCAATGAAAGAATGTTATCAAAAATAAATTTTTCAAAAAAACTTTTTTAATTTCTTATGTAGCAAAAATGTACATAAAATAAGGATTAATTCATGACAAAAATAGGCCAAAATCACACAAACTTACCAAGATGTTATTATATAATTACACTGGCACTAAGATGTATGGTCTAGGTATTAACAGGTAAGTAACGTTAGAGCATACATCGTATCCTTGACTTTCTTCACGTGATATAAGGATTAAAAAAACTTAGTGTTCTGAAATCGGCTCAGACGTAATTGAGTAACAATATACTCACAAAAGTTTTCATTAGTTTACTTTTTTATACTCGCAAGATTTAAAATTTGCCCTCGTGTACTCACCCGATATCACAATCATAATAATAACCAAAATCTACAAATTAAAACACCATAATTCACCTGTTAAACAACTTGTTACCCTTTGCTCCCCTAATTTCCTTGAACTTGTCTTCAAGAAGGGTGCAACAGGTGCTGCCTTGACCTGCTTCTTGAGGGGTGCCACTAATAGTGATGTACCATTTGCAAGACGTAGGGGAATGGCATTATTCGTGGCAAATATAGTTGTCACTTTTATAGTTCCGGCTTTCAAGTAAGGCTGTAAATTGAATTGTTCCCTGCGAAAAACTTCAATGTCATTCATGTCTTTGGAGAATTTTTTATTATACAATGCAAATGAAAAAGGCCTTCTCCTTTTTGTTCACTCGGTTAAAGTACTACTAGCGTACTATAGTACGCCATATCGTCGCCACTCATGTATTATGAACTTTATCGTTGTTCACATCGGTAAACATAAAATTATTGAAGCTTCATCGTCATCATCATCAGCCTATAGAAGTCCACTGCTGGGCATAGGCCTCTCCCATAGAAATGCCACGACTGATCTGCCTCCATCATGAATAACTTCCTGCTAACCTTTAAAATATTATCGGTCCATCGGCCTTTCTACTGCGTCGTCCAGTTTGTGGTCGCCATTCGAGAACCTTTATAATAATATCTATAATAACTCTTTATAACAGAAACAATGATACATGGTTTGTAGGTTTACATAAAAAGCACTAAAAAAAAAAAAAAAACGATAAATTATTTTACGAAAGTAACTTTCGTGAATTATGTCATTCATTTTGTAAAAACGGGAAATTTACAAGAAATATGTGAAAACCCTCGATTATGGGGGGTCGAAACCTGTTGGTGCTACCACCAACATATCGGTACGTGAAAATTTCCCGTTTTTACACAATGAACGATAAATTATTATTAAAATATTTTCATACACAGGTGACAATCACCACCCAGCAACCCAGCTTTCCGCCTTACTCTTGGACACATGAGTTAACTTTGGATCACGGCTCTCGACATAAAGAATAATGTATAGGTAAGACGATTTAAAATTACCCTTGCGATTTCAATGAATAAAATTATTTTGATTTGTAATCCTCTTCCTTTGGATGGCAAAAAATGAATCTACTGCCCACTCTACTCTTCATTCCCCAAAGATGCATAAATATGTTGAAAATTGCAGTTGGTTAGTACCTAATAAGGTGTTCTAGTCGATTACAAATAATAATAATAATGCTGGACGTTTTTATCCATTCACAAAGTTTTACATTTATAGTATTCAATTTTATCCGTTTGTTCCTCATGTGACAAATATTTTTTGTCGTTTTCCTTTGGTCAATACCCGGCTTTAGCCCTTAAAAGGGCCTTGTGACTGATGAGAAAAGAACCAGTGTGGTAAAAGGATTAATTCAAACTCATTGATACACCTAATTAAGTTAGAAAAGGCATGTTGAGTGCAATATTAACAGGAAGCAATGGGAATGAGTCTATTAACGTAATTAGCCACGCAGCTGGGCCACCGCAAGTGTTTCCCTAACATACAAATAAATGTTTATCAGTGTTTCTACGAAACACGTATAGCGGGCCAATGTAACGTTGAACAAGCAGCTCAAAGTTGAGTGGATTACAACGAAACCTAGCTGCTATACGATTTTCATACAAAAAAATCACGTTATCCTCTAGTAAAATAATATCTAAAATCCGCAAAACCGATCGTTTTCGAGACTTGACTAATAAGATAATATGGATAGAAGATTGGCTATATTAATGATAAAGCCGCGTGGCCTGATGTCGCTCTGCCCCTCGTCTGCTAAATGGAAATTTGCAATATCTGTACTTACCTATTTACATGGTTCAATAAGATTGTTATTTAAAAGTATAACAAGCGTAGCGTGTGCTGTCTTAGGTACATACTTTTGCTGATGTTTATTTACTTTTGATTACCTTCCTAAGGTTTTTAAGTTCTCATTTACTAAGTATCAGCAACTCCTTGCTCCGAGGCACCACACAGGCGCTTCTCACCTAGTGGTAAGACGGATCATTTAAAGCCTTTTGTTGCCTGATTCTTCTAGGCTTGGTCGCGTTGGAACAGGAGTAACTATTAGCTTTTAGTGGCACATTTACTAAACATTTTGAATATCTTTTCGTATGTTTGCTCAATTTGATTTTGGACTTCAAAAACACTTTATCAAAACATTTCCTTGTTACATGCACCTCAGATGAAGTTTTCATAGCCTTAACATATCAGATCTCGCCAGCACTGGATGGATCTTCGAAGTTTGTTTCAAGGGTTTCTCTCTCTTGTCCGTTCAAAATTACCCAACAGTTCGCGAACATACATAGTAGAATATTTAATTAAATTTTAGTACCTACTTATGGGAACTAAATTATTTGTATGTCATAATGTATGACTGAGTATGTTGGACGTGTGAACTATGACCACCAATGTAAAATTACCATATTCAAAACAAATAAAATTATCTTTTATCTTTATCTTTAATTAAATAGAAGTTTACGAGTAAGTTCATATACGTTTTTATGGTGTGCCCAGCCTAAGAATTGCCCCTCCACAAACTCCCGTGGATGTTGTAAAATACAACTAAGGGTTGGGCAGCAGCATCCACTTAAGTACTCAACACGACTACTGCGATAACCAATCCACCTGCTAAGCATGGTGATTATGGCAATTCCCGCCATTGTAAATAAATAAATAAATAAAGATTAAAAAAAAAAAACTAAATATATACTATAAATACTAATCCGGAAAAAAAAAATCCCAGATCTTTTGAATCTGTATAAGGGCCAGTGCATATTAACGGCCGGACGCGCTGTTGTAGCAAAACTCGGCAAGACTGCCCTCGGCTTGGAGTACAGCTACTCATACTTACTACAATGAAGTACTTAATTAGTAACAGTACTAAGTTTTTAAAATACTGACATTATTTATACTATCAGCACACTATCAGCGTCGCAACTATGGCATAAATTAATACCTATTTAGTTGAAACAAAATAAAAGTAACAAATAAAATCCCATAGATATTTTATTATGACCCAAACACATACAGCGTAGCATCATTGAAGCTACCGTTACCAGTAAATCAAATGTATAAAAAAGTATACTTTCTGCAAAAACTACTTCCGACCCCATTGAACATCTGACGAGGTGAATGAATTGGGGTGCTCGAGTGATACAAAATGTACTGTAAAGTTACGGCCACACAATTACATTCCGGCACACATCTGTCGGCGTTTAGACAATCACGATACGTCACGCGATTTTATTTGGGGGGATAATAGTTTTGATACTGATGCTGATGAGAAAGTGTTAAATTTTTTTTCAGACTTTCATCTTGTACTAATATTTATTCTGTGCTTTCACTTTAACTTAGTAATGCGCTACACTAAAAATAAATCAAAACTAAAGATATAAACTAATTTATGAATTGGATAATAGTACAGTCAATAGTGGCTTAAAAATACCTTCACCTTGCAAAAGGTGGTGTAGTTATAAAAATAGGTATTATTGTATGTATGTATGTATGTTAGCCTGAGGATGTCTTTTAAACCGTTTATCCAATCTTTATGAGATGATGGTATCAGTATAATTTGTAGGAAAGGTTATCAGCGACATCGGTAAGGGTATTGTTCAGAAAAAGGGATCCAAGGGAGGTTAAATAAAGTGAGAATATCAGGTCATGTGGAGTGCCATATAAAAGGGCTTAGATTGTATATTCACAGAATGCCACCACAAACGGTATTAAGCCTCCTCCATCCACTGACTTCCAACGACCTTTAGTATGTCCTTGGTTCCTTGAGGATTCCTTGGTTCCTTTACTGTTTAGATTGTCTTTACAGAACAGGGTTCTCGCAAAACTAAGTTTTTATATACAAAACAATACAAATATTTGTTCCGGTAAACTTAATTTAATATAACATGGGTTTGGGACCCTCTTTTAAGTATAAAGATAAAATTATATGGAAGCAACATCAACTACCACTAGTATCAAGACATGTTACCCACGCTAGAACCACGACAGCTGCGCTGCTACGGCACGCACCCGCCGCATTCATACGCTAATGCGCCGCCTTTTAATTAAGCACGCTGATAAATCTGCGCGCGCGTGGCGATCCGCTCGCGTGGACACTGCCTTATGTTGTAATAATACTAATGTTGTAATTTCTAATGAGACAGGAGACATAAATGGACTCTACAATTATGTGTAGTAACCTAAACAACTTTCTCGTGTCTTAGATTTTGAATAATTTGTATTCCAATCCGCGCAAAGTTGATTACGCATGCTGTTAAATCTGCGCAAGCGTGTCATTCCACTAGTGTGCACACAGCCTTAATGCTAATGTTTGTTAGCACGCCAATCTTTTTCACTGCCAATGAGGTTGTCAGGTAAAAAAAGCTTTAAGCCCTAAGCACATCTTTTGAACAAATTTACTGTGAATTTGTGCAGTAAAGTATTAAATAAAATTATTAATTTTGGCTAATAACACAATTGCATTTATTGAAAAGCCTGTTTTTTATTGAAAAATGTCATATCAACATATTTTGTGGTCTTTATAATCATCGTGTAACATGGGTTAATTAACAAGAACGTGGAAAACTTACCGGCGCGGCGCTCGCTTATATTCAGTCTTTTTACAACAATTGTGATAAATCTGGGCGTGCGTGTGAACACCGCCTTACGTTGTTAAACGAGCAAAGTAAGTTCTAAGTCAACTTGTCCGAATCGGTGTTTGTACTAGTGGACAGCCCGCGACTTCGTCCACGTGGAGATTTTCCCATACAAACTTCACACCCCGCTGCAGGTGCTGTTTAGGTGTTGAATTTTGAAAATTCCTTTCATAGTGCACTCACTACTTAAAAATATATCCTTCAAATGGTACCTACAATTTCAAAAGTTTATATTTTACTGGAATTGATTTAACAAAATGAACTCAAATCAAATCAAAAGAGTTTAATTAATTGAAATCCCAAGATCATTTTGAATCCCGATGTAAATATTTTGACGTCACCTGAAATTCAAAAAGCGGCAAGATCGGTAATAGTAAACTTGTTGACACTAAATCAAAAGACAAATAGGTACATTTAAGGTGAATGCTCTCGTTGCCTTGCCCATACAAAATAATTTAAGTATTTTTTCAATCCACAGATTGTCGTTCTTTATATCGTATTTTTTTTTCGATTTTCTAATGATTATCGTACTCGCAAATGGTTGTTTCAAATAAAAATTTACTAAGGGTAATTTTTAAAATTAGTTTGAAATACGACCAATTTTACGTATGTGTGAGTGTTTTTAATGTCCATTTTGAGTCGCCACCTACCATCGAAGCGTGATATTTTTACGCAGAGCACCCTGTTTTGTTTAATTTGACAGAGATGGCGGTTAAATGGACCTCGAGCACCGAGTTTTGAGAAAGATAGTGAAAGATGGCGCTAAATAAATAAAAGTATGCCTCGCGTTATTTTCGGGTCTTTCACCAAAATTGCGAAACGCGACGTTGCCAGGCAACGCTACGTCACAAGTTTAGTGCTTGCTAGTCACCCGTAATTATTAGGCTTTATGAGCTGGCTCTGATAGGGTTGCCAACCGTTCGTTATAATCATAGTTTACAAAGTTATTTGCGGCTATGTTCTTTATACTTTGCAATATCAACAAAGTAGGTACCTTCGAGAAAATACTTTATTGTAACGTACTTTATTGAAACTCAAGTTTCAGTTTTATAAAATAAAAATAAAACAACGAAAGAATATGTAAAAACTATACTTTCGTAACTTCATTCGCAGCAATAAAAAAAAATTATTATTAGTCATTGACCGAGCGAGCAAAGCAAGGTAAGTCCTTGCAATATAATATGGCAAAATTTGCTATCGTCTGTTCGGATGTATGTACCTATGTACGTAAGTACTCGCGTACGTCGCATTTTTCAATTAATCTTGATGAAACTTGATATATGTACTTACTTATATATTTATTTTACAATATAGTTTTTGAGAAAAAATAAAAATGAAAACCAATATTACGTGAGCTCTCATTTGTTAGAGTTTCAACGACTTGTGGTTCAAGTAAGATTGGGTATATGCTAGATCGGACTATGGATGCGATTTTTAAACTTTATCGAAAAACAAGATAGTTTGTGCTCTTGAGGTATTCTGTTCGCAAAACTACTAGTTTTTATAATCCGACCGTGTACCGTGCTGTGATTCAGAAACTCGGTGTAGCAACCCTGATAATATATCAATATCAAAGTGTAGTATGAAGTTGTCATCTCGCTCCTTAAATGCAAAAGAGCCACAAGTCTAAAATTCATTTTTTTACTGGAAAGCCTATCAAAGTTTTGATAGTAGTTTTTTTTGTATTACTTTATAAATCTTTTTTTTCTACATATATGTATGGTATATTATAAGATGCGTATTTTGAACCTTACACTACCTTGAAATTTACATTGAGATCAATGTAATTAAATGCGGAAGAAACTTATCCATAACTATCACCTCTTCATCTAGCAATATTACAAAATAAAATACTCCATAAATCTTTGACTTACTAGTAGTAACGATGAGATCTACGATCAATAATATCTAAGTCATCGCAGTAATCTCATTAAGTGTTTCATTATTATACATAAAAATCCTTTAGCTTAAATAATCAATTTTAAAATAAGTAAGTATAAAAAGTTTAACATTACTTTGGGATCACATCCTTTTCAATCAGTTTTAGGATGCTTTGTTTTTTGTCTCAGCAACTTGTAGCTTTTTTATATTATTTTATTTTATTTACTTGGGAAAAATCTGTATCCTGAGAAGTTTTGTATAAAAATATATTATGCCTTTACAACTCTTCCTTTGAAAATCTATGCCAAGAGGCTGAACACTAAGAGGTTCTGAATCATAACTGATTGGTAATCAATCATCTGTACTGCTGTCTGAGCTTGAAGATGAGGATTCACTTGAGTATATCTGAATCGCTGTCTGTACTTTTCTCAATGACTAAATTTATTCATTGCTCTGGACTTCCAAAATCAGATAATGTTTTCATCAAGTAACGATAGGCTAGGATTGTGTTGGCTGTCTGTCTGGTATGGAATTTGTACCGTTTTTGATGAAGCGATTAAGATAGAGACTCCAGTGAATCCTCATCTATAAGCTCAGACAGCAGTACAGACGATTGATTACCAATCAGTTATGATTCAGAACCTCTTAGTGTTCAGCCTCTTGGCATAGATTTTCAAAGGAAGAGTTGTAAAGGCATATTATATTTTTATACAAAACTTCTCAGGATACAGATTTTTCCCAAGTAAATAAAATAAAATAATATCAAAAAGCTACAAGTTGCTGAGACAAAAAACAGGGCATCCTAAAACTGATTGAAAAGGATGTGATCCCAAAGTAATTTTAATAATTTTAAAAGTGATTATTTAATTCAAAGGATACTTATGTATAATAATGAAACACTGTATTTTAAGACTGATTGTACAGACTGATTGTAATAACAGTCATTTAACAAATATTGCATGTTTGTTTATAAACAATTACAACCATAATCACGGTAATCTTATATGCAAAACAGACACATTTCCAAGTACTGCGGTTTCGTTTTAATAAAATAGTAATCAAACTTATTGAACTTTCATTCAAAAGAAACGCATTCCAAAACCTGACACTTTTATGTTTCGTAATAAAATTATTATTATTATTATTAACTGGAAAGATGGCTGCTTTGCTGTGAAGTTAGTCATCAAAGTCTCAAAATGCTAAATGGGTAGTTGTGTGATTGAACTATTTTAAACGCTAAAACCATGGGTGTCTTTTTCGAATATAAAAATTGGAATCATCTAAATGCCATTTTTGCATTAAAAACGATATTGAAATTTTTTGATTTGTGGCCCTGTTGAATTTAAGGTGTTCTGTTTGTCTGTGGTTACCTAGCCTAGTGCACTTATTTCTCCCTATATGTTCCTTGACTTTTTTCTCTATGGTCCTTGTCTATGGTGCACTGTGGGTGTCATGCGATTAATTTTCTTTGGGGCGGTGTCTTTGAAACGAGTGCAAGCCAGGTTATAACGGTTTCACGGTGAAATTTCGTAAGTAAACAGATATTTACATAATTTTAATGTGTTACCTACTAGTAGAGTAGTACTATTATAGAAGATGCCTGCCCTTTGTTTGAAGCCTTCGTTGTTGTTGTTGTTGGACATAGGCCTTCCCCTTAGAATGCCACGACGAACGGTATTGAGCCGCCTCCATCCACCGACTCCCCGCGACGTTTATAATGTCTTTATTCCATCGAGTGGAGAGCTTTCCTCTAACGCGTCGTCCGGTTTGTGGTCGCCACTCGAGAACCTTTATTCTCCAACGGTTATCACTTCTTCGAGCTATATGACCTGCCCACTGCCACTAATTCTGAGAGCTATGTCGGTGACCTTGGTTCTTCTACGGATTTCCTCATTTCGGATTCTATCACGTGGTGAAACTCCTAGCATAGCTCTCTCCATAGCCCGTTGCGCAACTTTGAGCTTGTCTATACGGCCAATAGTTAGCGACCACGTCTCAGTGCCGTAAGTCAACACTGGCGTGTAGACTTTCGTCTTGAGGCTCTGCGGTATCGGCGACGAGAAGATTTTTTTTTATACTACTTGGCAAGCAGACAAGCATACGGCCCACCTGATGGAAAGCAGTTACCGTAGCCTATGGACGCCTGCAACACCAAAGGCATCACAAGCGCGCTGCCGACCCTGAGACATAATGTGAAAAGTCTCATGTGCCTGTAATTTCACTGGCACCCGTACCCTTCAAACCGAAACAGAGCAATGCGAACACTACTGCTTGGTGGCAGAAATAGGTACGGTGGTAGTACTTCCCCGGACGAACTCTTTCACAAGAAGTTTTCACAAAACCACCAAACTAGATATGGCGTAGTTTCCCGAACGCTGCCCATCCGAGTTGGATTCGTCGGTTGACCTCTTCATCTCATCACATCACACTAATATTATAAATGCGAAAGTTTATAAGTATGTTTGTTACTTCTTCACGCCCAAACGGCTGAACGGATTTGAGTGAAATTTGGAATGAAGATACCTAATAATAATAATAATAATAATAATAAGCAAGCAAGTACCTTGACTTGGCCCACGAGATTACCGCCATGTGGGATGTGGATTCGACGATTATCGTCCCGATAGTTGTTTCTGTGAATGGCCTTATAGCAAAGAGCCTCGACCGATACTGTTTTTATATACTATTTGTTTTTATAGATAAGTAGTATTTCTTTATAGTGAAAAATGTATTTTATAACGAGTTTTAAAATAAATCAACGTCATAATAATAATATCATGGTTCACGCAGGTGAAACCGCGAGGCGCAGCTCGATATTTATATTACTTGAAATATCTTTAAAAATTTAATGAATGAAAATGTAATAAGTAAATATGTTATGTTTTCAGATCTTATCTAACACCAAGCTCCCAATTTATGGACGAAATATTTTGAAGCCGAAATTGACGAAGCTGACTCTGGTTGCACGAAAAATAATAATGCACAACAGCAGTCAGCCAGATTTGATGGCAGAAGATTTGAGAAATGGTCCACAACATGAACAGCATGGAAATGATTTATACGTTACTCACAGATCGGAACGTTTTTTTTTATGCTACTTGGCAAGCAGACAAGCTTACGGCCCACCAGATGGAAAGCAGTTGCCGCAGCCTATGAACGCTTGTAACACCAGAGGCATTACACACGCGCTACCGACCCTGAGACATAAAGATGAAAAGTCTCATGTGCCTGTAATTTCACCGGCACCCGTACCCTTCAAACCGAAACACAGCAATGCGAACACTACTGCTTGGCGGCAGAAATAGGTACAGTGGTAGTACTTCCCCGGACGAACTCTTTCACAAGAAGTTCTACTACTAACAAAACTACTAACTAGTCGTCTGACTGCGAGTCAATTTGGAATAGTGAGAGAGGCAGATTGTTGATTGTTTATCCAATATCATATATTTCCAACACAGTAATATTTGTACACTGTTATGTTTGCAAACGCCGTATCACCACACCCTATAAATGAGTTTATCAGCAGCATGATGCTAAAGCTGGTAGCATTTTTCAAAAATGCGATTTTATCTGAAATATATATTGAGACGTGTTCGGAAAAATGCAAAGTGCATAGATCTCAATGAAATGACATCATGTACGTTATTTTTTCTCATACAAAAAACCCTTACAACATTGTCTAAAACAAAACTATATCAAGAAATGTATTTTTTTCTAGCCACTGATGATCAACCAGAATTAGCAAGTGGAAGTGGCAATGGGAAGGTCATATAGCTCGCAGAACTGATAACCGTTTGAGAATAAAGGTTCTCGAGTGGCGACCGAAAAACGGACGAGGCTGTAGAGGAAGGCCCTCCACTCGATGGACTAAAGGCATTATGAACGTCACAGGAAATCTGTGGATGGAGGCGGCTCAAGACCGTTCGTCGTGGCACTCTAGGAGACACCTAAGTGGACTTCTACAGGCTGATGATGATGTAGTTGATCATCAGATCAACTACATCTAATGATGATGAAGATGATACCTCATATCTCCGGCGTTTATGAACCGATTTAGAAAATTCTTTTTTTATTTGAATAGATATATGTACTTCCAGATTGGTCCCATTTTTTTCAAAACCCAGTTCTGATGATGGAATCCATGAGGAATTGAGGGAACTCCTCAAATATTTTAGGCATACATATGGCGATTTTGATATTTTCAGCAACAAACCAAGCATTTGCATTCAGAAAGTATCATAATCCTTTCACCACTATGGTTCTTTCATCATTTTTTTTTCATCCTAATATTTAGTCGAATACAATGGCGGAAGTCGGTTTTTTAAATGAAAAGTTATATTTAGAAGAGATGCAATGGGCACTAATGGTAACAATGAATACAATATACGAAGACAAAATGTGCAGTTGCACTGATCGCTTACCTATTGATGAATATTTGTTGTCAGTGTATGATATTTCTAGTGGAAAATACTTGTAATTATAAACCAATAAAAATACCTAATCTGTTTGTTTTTTCTTTTTATTAATTTCTGTAAAAAGACATTTATTTTTGTGGGGGTGTTTGCCATAATTACCACCCTTGGCAGGTTGATTGGTGATTGCAGTATCGGTTACTCAGATGGATGCTGCTGCCCATGCCCTGGTGTAAACCCTTAGTCGGCTTTTCCGACATCCACGGGAGGAGGGTTATAGATTCTACGCTGCACACCACGGCACTTTTTATAGGGTGGCAGGAAGTCGGTGGATGGTGGCGGCTCATCCCTTCTAACAATTTTCTTTAACGCCATCATTATCGAGATACCTTATAAACATTTTTTTAACGCCATCTATATAACATCTGGGGATAATGACAACGCCATCTAGTGAAAAACAAAACAGTGAATGTAGAAGTGTGCGTGCGTGTAATTACATGAGGCAAATTGTCAGATCTTATTTATAGTGAATTTGAAATTTCTAACGACTCTTTAACGAAAATTCATGCTGCATCAAATTCTATGACCTACACCGTGCTCGCAAACGGTAAAATTACTCACTAAAGACGCTCGAGTTTTGAACAAAAAATAAAAAAGTCAATATCTGTTTTTCCACGCCATCTAGCGTGAAACGAGCTTTAAGTAATCGAAAGCATCCCCCTATTAGAAAATTGATCAAAAGAAAAATTCAAAAAAAAAATATTACCATTAACTCAATTATGCGTGCCTCGGTAATTAATAACGCCAAATTACTGCCGCGGTAGTAAATTGTATTTATCCATTTTTTCAAACTAGTCACAATATACAATGATATTATAGCTGAAAAGGGTGTTTTAGACATTCTGTAGATATTTTTCAGAAAACATTAAATGGTCTTCCACATTTTCCGGGAAGAGTTGTTAATTTTTGTGTGTAAAATCTCTTTTGAGATTGTGTTCTGTCCCATAGAAATAAAAGACCTATAGAATAGAACAGAACATAATATACAATACTTTAATGTGCACCGATAATAAAAAATAATGAAATTTTAACCTAATAAATAAAAATACAATGGGCGGTCTTATCGCTATACTACTGTACCTAGAGATAAAGATCACATATATTACGCACCCTCTCATATAAATGTTTTTACTACAATCATTAGACACAGATGTTGGGGTCGATTAATCGGTAATTTTTAATCGAATGTGGTTTTGAATGTGCTGTTATTGTATTGTTATTGTTGTTATGTGTTGTGTTTGCATTTTGACATCTGGATTATGGCTTTCCAAAAAATAAAACAGACAAGTGCGAGTGAGACTCGGGCCAAGAGGGTTTCGATCCGTAAATTATTTCAAAATCGTTAGAGCCTTTTTTGAGTTTCAGCCACTTTTTCCTACACACTACCACATTTTAGGGGTAAATAGGTCGAAATTCCTAAATTTTAGACTTTTTTCTTTATTTATGTAGCCTCTTAACATTCCAAACAGAATACTGGATGTACCTTAGAGGTTTTTAATTTTTGCGTTTTCCATACAGAATTAGGCATTCATTGCCATGTGTTGGAGTCTTTGGCGTACGAGGTGATTGGGTTTTGAAATAAAATAAAGTCCGAAGATTCTAATTACATGTATTAATTACTTTCCAATATTCTAAAGTTAAAAGACACGTTACACGCTTGACGGTCTCAGGGAGACTGGCCACCCGTCGCGTACCTGGTGCGACCTACTTGCAGTATTGTGGGATCAGCACATATTGTTGTAAGGTGGTCCCAACACCATGCCATGTCTTTTTAATAAATTGAGTAAGAAGCTTGATTTTTGTACAGAACTAGGTATACCACATACTTTACTGCCAATACTGAAATTTTATTTGTAAAAATATAAAACCTTTTTGAAAGAGCAAAGCGAGTTCTCTGGGTCAACTTGGTTAATTGGCATTTGTATGTATGCATGTTTGTTTATCTGAGGATAACTTTTCAAGCGTTTATCCGATCTTCTTTAAATTGGGTAGGTGAGTAGATAGTATTGGTACAATTTGTAGCTAAGGTTGTGAGCTACATCAGACATGAAGGGGTTGTTGAGATATTGGGGTCCAAGAGGGGTAAAAAAATAAAAGTAAGAAAATCTGGTCATGTTGGATGTCATATGAAACAGCTTTAGAAATTTCAAAACTATTTTTAGTTTTGTCATCCTCCCGTGGATGTCGTAAAAGATGACTAAGGATGACCGCGATTACGCTGATGGATGGTAGCAGAATCTATCTGAGTACTCAACACCAATACTGCGATTACCAATCCACCTGCCTAGCATAGTGACTAGACCAACACCCCCCTATTCTATGGGGAAGTCTACTAGCTGATGAAGAAAATGAGCGACAAAATCGAACAATCGGGCTCTGCAAGATTACCGACAATGTGGGGTAATAAGCAATAATGAGTGGAATGTCACATGCAATCAGCACACGTGCGACACACACGCTGAAAATGTCGCCCTAAAATGCCAGCTTTGATTCACCCCCACACAAATTATGGACAACTGTTTTGCTTTATTTGAAAATGCGTAATTGACCCTTTGTTACATAATTTTGTCATTAATTTATGGCTGCTGGTTTTTTAGCTGGTCAAGAATATTACGTAAAAAGTAATGTTTTATTATCTACTATTAATAGTTTCTCGTGTATATGACGTTCAACTTGAAATCTATTGATGTCTGTCTACTTCTGGTCACCCCCCTCAGAATAGATCAAAGTCCGATGTCTGAGTAAATATTCTTAACGACATTTCAAGAGCAAAATGGACTTTACTTCGAAGAGGCCATGCTACTGATTTTTGTCCTATCTTCAAAGTTGAGATTGCTCAATATCTAAGGTAAGTTCGACGTCCGCAAAAGCTATTAGTCTGTCCCCTGTGACTTATAGTTGAAGACTACCATGACCCTATGACTTTTTAGGACATTCCTGAAAAAAAGGTGTTTTACCGTCATAATCAGCCTGTCCATTGCTGGATATAAGCCTTGAATGGTATTGAGCCGCCTCCATCCACTGGCATCCTGCGACCTTTAAAATGCTGTTGGTTCATTGAGCATTCCATCTTTCTACACTTTCTTGTCTTATTTACCAAGTGCTAATTATAATGTTTAGTTCAACACATTGTTTTATAAAAAGCGTTATTAGTACGGTCGGCTATTAGGCAGCTGAAACGCGAGAGATGCACTTTTAATTCCTGTTGCGGCACAAAATGTTTGCATGATCTGCTAATATTTGTTATTGTAGTATTAAACGAACTTAGCTATATTCAATAGATACTAGTATCCGCCAGCGGCTTCGCTTGCGTATTACCGGTTAAAAAGTAGCTTAATGTTAAGGTTTAATGTAACTTTTTTTTTATTTTACTCATGGTTTCCATTTCGTTGATATTTTCGGATAAACTACCTATAATTTAGCTGTGGTGTGTCCGGTCTAAGAAAAAACCCCTCTATCTCCTCCCGTGGATGTCGTAAAAGCCGCACTAAAGGATTAAATCTGGGGATGGGTAGCAGCATTCAACTGAGTATTCAGCACGAATGTTGCGATCACCAACCCGCCTGCCAAACGTGGTGATTATGGCAATTCCCCCATTGTTTTTTTATGGGGGAGGCTTCTTTCAGCAGTGGACGTCAAGGCTGCTGATGAACTTTTGCCTGAGGCATTTGGTTCTTGAAAAGAACCTCTAGATAGATAAATAGAAAATGTTTTATTGCACAAGACAAAAACAAGTAGGTACAGAGGCGAACTTAATGCTAATTAAGCATTAAGTCTTGGCAGGTGGATTGTAATCGCAGCATTTTGTTGAGTACTCAGGTGGATGTTGCTGCCCAAACCCTGGTGTAATCCCTTAAAAAAATAGAACAAAGTTATGGTTACCCTAGGCAAGGACTCGGGGTAGCAAATCTGTGTGTACAAGGTGGCGGAAATACTGTCCATAGGTGGTCCGGTTGTTAGGTACTTGATAATATATTTTATTTTAAAAGTAAACAACTCAATATACAACATAAAATCTACTATAGTTTGTTATTTTTCTTGGAAATAAGTAAGTAGGTACCTTCTAGTTTTTGTTTAACTTGGAATATTACAACCTATACTATTAAACGAGCAATATTTGTATATACCTACATAAAAATATTGCTATATTGTATGTATGTAACATATAATATATTATTATACGTTTTGAGATCTTAAAAACGGCTCAAGCGATTTCTGTTTGCTATAATGAGGTTTTTGGGGGCAAGACATCGATCTAGGTTTATCTCTGAGAAATCATGTTTTTTCGAGTTTTCCGACCAAAGTTCGGTAATCCAGGTACTAGGTTAATAAATGGGAAAAACCTGACCAATGTCAATGACTGTTCTTGACCCCTTTATCTTCTATAAATATCCAAATTCATCGAAAACAAGCGTAATTATCTAGTGCGTGTACGTACATTATCAGTATTAGGTATTTATATCTATGTAAGGTCTTGTAGGTATACTCCCCCAATATTCACATTCACATACATAGTCTAGTATTCCGTTTGTCGTAAGTGTCGGGAACTACAAGCACCATGTACTACACATCCAGACCCGGAACAAATATTTGCAGATTATGCAAAAAATTGCCCCGCAGCGGGAACTAAACCCCCACTTCTCGCATCTGAGCCAGCTACTCGCACTAGTATACAGTACCTAATATATTTTAAATTATTTAAGATTTCATAATCCTAAAGTCCAATATCCTGAGTCCTGATCAGGTGGGCGTCTCGCTGGAGTCTGTTTGGTCGGGATTCGGATAAAAGTTTTTAATTACCTACTTCCAGTTACTATCTGACGGCTATTATGTATTTTTTAACAAATAATTTAAGTGTACCTACTAACAAAAAATGGATTTTAAGTATCTGACTCAATAAATAAATAATTATTATTATTATTATAATCCACTATATCATAATATCGTACTTTTTTTTAGATATGGTAGTCTAGCCTTGGTAATCTCAGACAAAGAATAGGACTTCTTCAACTTCTCCTGTGGATATCGTAAAAGGCGACTAAGGGATTACGCCGCCTGCCATTATGCCTACTGATTATGGCAAATCCCCCTATTGCACGAAATACTGATGATGATGATGATGATTGGATAAGATAATTTCTTATGTGATTTATAAATAATTGTTACCTTCAGTAAGGGCCTCTACGTCAATCACAAATAAAGTGGCTGGTAGCCTGTTTTGGCAATGGTGGAAGATAGGCCTATAACTTTATGATTTTTATCAGCATAATAAAGCAGGTAATGTCCGTTGATCTCCATAGAAACAGTAATGTACCCGCAAGGTGACAGTTCACACAGGGCCGGAAGCGAAACAAGCTGCAAAGTGGCCTCCCCGCCCCCAATATGTTCAATGTAGGTACTAAGAATAAAATGTATCTGTCTAAAAAAACTACTACAATACACTCAACACCAAATTTTCATACGGAGTTGAACTCTATTTCAAGTACACAGAGTAGTATATAACATTGGGTGGTGGTAAATTAAGTTGGTGATACTAGGGGTGTCAATATGACGTCAGCAGATTGAAAGTTCCGTAGCCGTTTTGGTTTCACCGTTTGCACGCATGATTGCTTCCTGAAAGGTGTGTGTCTTTTTAACCGACTTTTTGTTTAAATCTATAATTTTATTGTTTAGAAAGAAAAAACAGCAGAAGTTGGTCAAATTTAACAAATACTTTTTCATACGATAGCATTCAAATACTTAGGTATTTAGGTATTATTTATTATTATTTATTTATTATTATTATTTATTATAAGTATTTACTGAGGTATATCTGGCGTACGATATTACTACACAAAATCTTCGCCATAAAAAATATCACGGATCGTTAAATGCTGAAAAATATCAAGAAATTTCAAATATGTTCGTGGATCAAACCTGACCAATACCTGATGTAATCCCTTAGTCAGATTTTACGATATCCATGGGAGGAGATGGAGGGGTCTTTTCTTATATTAGGCCGGACACACCACAGCAATCATAGTTTATAGGAAAACCTTAATGAAAATCCTGTTTTTAAATTCCCACGGGAAACGAAAAATATTCGAAAATAAAAAATTGGTTAATACGGTAGTGTATACTTGAATGGACCCCTTTTCCCCTTTACGCAAGTTAAACTGGCACTTGACCGGTTTTTTTTCATTTTCATTCTAGTAGAGGTTGATTTGTAGATTATCCTTCCCCAGATCCAATCCTCTATAATATAGTTTCCGAAATTGTTGTGCAGTTTTCGTTGGTATAAGGTTTGTCCTGGCTGCTGCCTCGTTTGGAGTGTGTTACTGGAAGAAAGCGCCAGCCGAGCATCGTGAGAAAGCAAAGGTGGCAATGAGCTCACCACTGGTCACGTCTAATATGTTCCTGCGATTATGCAACCCACGGTGAAAAGAGTGATCTCTTTGAGGTTCTGTCTACCCTATCGGGGAAAAAAGTGCATGTCTATTGTATGTATGTGTATGCCTAGATACGTAGGATAAATTAAAGGAAAAACACCGACAATGAGGGGTTTTCACGACCGTTTCATATCATGCTTTCAGCGTTGAAAATAGATGGCGCTGCTCTGTTACGTAACTATCAAGTGTCAAAATAAAGTTAAATGTCAACATCAACATCGTAGATATATTTTCGTTTCGTGGTATTTATTTTTGCTTACTTCTAAAAACATCACGAAATCACTAGCGCACACTCAAGAAGCAGACACAAACTTGATTAATAGCCACAGACTAGTTAGATAATAGCTTAGTACGCGTACACCACAGAAATACATTTGACAATCTAGGCATTTACAGTTGAGTCAGCGCCATCTATCTAACCAATTTGAACTACTTTTTTTTATTTAATCGAAGTTGAAAAGCCCTCATTATGAATTAAACTCTGAAATTGTTGCATGACAAGCAAATTTTTAACGTCCTGTAGCCTGAACACTGCTGCTGCTGTGCTGTAGAATAGACCAGCCTAAGAATAGACCCCTCCGTGTCCTCCCGTGGATGTCATAAAAGTCGACTAAGGGATTACACCAGGGGATGGGCATCAGCATCCACTTGATGAGGATGATGATGAGCCTGAACACTTTATCTGCATAATGCAACCCCAGCAGATATGCTCTCGCCTCCGGGCTAGCATTATAGTGTTATATTACAATATTACTTGCACTGTGCGCGCAATTGCCTGCAGGCGGAAACAATGTGCGAAAATAAATTTAATATGAAACTGAAGAATACAATTACAACTATTCATTATTAGGGTGTTTATTTCATCATCAACATCAGCCTGTGTCCACTTCTGCACATAAGCCTTCCCTTAAAATCCCACGATGAACGGTCTTAAGCCACCTCCATCCACCGACTTTTATATTATAATGTCTTTAGCCCATCGAGATGAGAGCCTTTCTCTACTGCATCGTCCGGGTTTTTATTTAGTATTCCTTTGATGACCTCCTTGGCGTGGCGGGTGAGTAGCCGGATGAGACGCAAGAGATTTGATTCCCTTTAACTGTGTTTTGACTGTGCCTTTAAATATAGCTGCGGACATCACGAAACCGATATTTTGTACTGAATAGTTTTTGAACTGAATCGCTATATATAAGAGCTCATGGTAAGGCCTCAGAAGGGCCAGCTAGTTTGTTACACAATCATAAAAGTAAATCGACCAAGTGCCAATGAACGTGTGCAAGACCCGCTTCAATCCGTAAATTAATTAGAAATTGTCAGAACTGTTTTTAAGTTTCAGCCACATTTTCCTACAAACTTCACCATCCCATTTTAAGGGTAAAAAGTTCAAATTCCTTAACTTTAGAATGTTTGCTTTAATTGTGTCATAAAATCTATCAAGCCATCCAAATTTCAGAATTGCGAAGCATTGGTGCGATTTCCATACAAAAATTAGAAATTCATTGCTTTTTAATGAATTGAGGTAGAAGATTTTGCTACAGCACTACCAAGGGAGAAAAAACATCTAAAAAAAGAGTCTTGGTTTGGCAATCAGAAACCAGACCCGAGGAACAGGAAGGAGTCCAGTCCACAGATACCGTAGAGGTCGTTAAAATATTCTAAAGCTAATAGGTAGATACATTTTTTACAAACAGAAAGTAATCAACAAGGAGAAAACTCTGTTTTAAATTGTTATTGAAATACCTAATTAATTGTTATTTGCTGGTAGAGGTAGAGTTTATTAAAAGGTGTAGATAATTAAATTAAGCTCGTTTCTTTGACGCCGGCTCCTGGCTAATATTTTTATTAAGGGTTCTTCTCTGCGCTTAAGAAATAAATTTAAGGGTGGAATTATATCGATACTTGGATAGATAATTATAACTCATAGCCGTGGTGACTGGATCTCGGAATCAGCTCTAAATTTGAACATAGTAATTGTTAATTTGACGACCTCCGTGGCACCATGGGTGAGTAGTCGGCTGAGACGCAAGAGGTGCGGGTTCGATTCCCGTTTCGGGACAAATGTTTACAGAATTACTCTACAGGACTATGTATTGACTGACTGTTTTTGACTGTTAAATAAAAAAAAGATGTGCATTATATATGTTGCTCTCGTCAATTCCTTTAAAATCTTGGACTTGTATCTAGGCATAACTTCATGTGACCTAACATGGTTTTATCGATAAAAGTATGAAATGTTGGGAGCCTTTTCCCACCACTATACCCTGCCAAGAGGTGATAATGGCGAAGTTTAAAGGGAGTAATTAAGCCAGCGATCCTGTCCAGGCGGACTCCGGGACTTCATAATCGAGCCAATTATAATATGAAGGCAATAAACAAGAACATACTTTTAAATGAAAAATACCAAACCCAGTTATGGACTTGGGTAACTAGTAAGCAACTGAGATTCAACTGTTTTCTGGTAGGGCTAGGCAGATACTGTTTGGGTCACATTTACTCATTTTGACATAAAAGTCCGCTAAGACGCAAAATACAATGTGATTTGCGCTAAACACCAATTGTGTTAGAAACCCTACCAGGAAGCTATATTTATCGAAAGCATATTTAACCGTTGGGGAATCAAGGTTCTCGAGTGGCGACCACAAACCGGGCGACGCGGTAGAGGAAGGCCCTCCACTCGATGGCCTAAAGACATTATAAACGTCGCGGGGAGTCGGTGGATGGAGGCGGCTCAAGACTGTTCGCCCTGGCATTCTAGAAGGACCTATGTCCAGCAGTGGACTTCTACAGGCTGATGATGATGATGATAATGATATTTAACCAAATAAAATTGTATTTGAAATAAAAAAATATAGAATATTAATAGCCGTTAGCAAGGGATTACACCAGGTGATGGGTAGCAGCATCCACCAAATTTATGAGTACTTAACACCAAACTGTGATCACCAATCCGCCTGCCTAGCAGGTGATTATGGCAAATCCCCCTTTTGTATTCAATAGGGAGGTCTCGTCCAGGAGTGGACTTAAACAGCTGTTGATGATCATGGTGAAAAGGTATAAAAAACATTACTGCGATTAAACAGCTTGGTTATCACATATTGAAAAAAATTAAAAAAGTGATTGGATAATTCTGCCTATTCTAGGGTCTCTGGATCCGTAAAGTACGGGGCCCTTCCCGTTTTCCGCCATCCCCGTGGCAATGCAGCCAGCGTCTTTGTGACGCTTCCCCGGATTTGAATCTTTAAATTGTTAAAAACGGTTTTTAGATAGCTCAACTATTTCATATTAATTTTTTTATGTGGTATATAGTTGTATTAATTGTATTATTCTTTCTATATATAAAGTTATTTCTATACAACATACATAGCAAACATCTATTGTCTAATTTTCAAAGCCTTAGCAGCCATAACAAAATAATGTTATACAAGAAATTTAAAACATGAAGAAAGTTAATTAATTACCGTGAAACCTAGTCTAGTAGAAGTTTTCCACCCAGGAGCTCTCACGCTAACTTTAGTTATTGTACACCGCAGTTTTTATGAAACATTTTACTTTTTAAAAGGTGAGTCGGGGGTTGAATTTTGTTTTAAACATTATACAAACTTCTATAAATAATCATTCATCTAATAACACAAATGGATTTATAGTCCAAAACATGTCAACCTTGTTGTGGACTGCTACACCTGCTACGCGTGGCTACGAACTCGTAGACATCCTCTACATAATGATGATCACGTGGTAGTAGTAGCATGATACGAAGAATCATATCCAATTTGCTTCACACCACTTGCTCAATACTCACGCTAGCCCTGCACAGCAGTACGTATAACATCAGTTATATCCTATAAACAATTTGAATTTCAGTCTTTTGTTTTACACCTATTAGCATAGGCTATCTCTACTTATTTATTATTTTTAGGTGATTAATCCATCCATGAGTGAACGATAAAATTAAAGCATAGCATGTTGCACCTCACTGAAGTAGTCAGGCAAAATGAGGGAAAGTATCCATCAGACTTGGCAATCCGACTGCTTCCGCCAGCAAAACACCCAAAATTGGAAGCTAAACGCTGAATAAAGTTATTTGCCATGAATGCCTCCGGGCACAAATTTCAATTATTGACGCATCCGAATAGTTCTGTAGGGGTCGCGATGTACACTTGCGTTGACAACGTTTGAAAAATCATACGAGTTGCTGAGACAAGAGCAGAGACATATAGTTTTTTTTAAATCTATGGTTGTGGTGACAAGCTCTTCATAAAATAAAGGTCAGCCTTCACCTTCGCAGATATGAGAAAAAGAAAATGTCCTCGTATCAAAATGAAAACACGTCATCAACACGGAATTCTGAAAACATCTCTGATAATCATTGAGCATTCAATTCACAATCTAATCTCATCTCAGTCAACTGTCACATCTATCACTGCATGCGTAGACGTAGTAACTATTACTTAATCTTCGCATGCATACGTTATCTTTCTTGCGTACGTACGCCTTCTTATGCGACGCGAGCGTTGATGATTAATCGAAAGATGACTGAGACGAGATTATTATCGTAAATTCTCGTAATTATTTTAATAATTACGAGAATTGCTTTCCTGGTGTATTCTGGTTGAAAATAAGTGGAGTTTAGCTAAACACTATTATACTTTTCCCACAAAGAAATAGAGATTAGAAAAAAAATTCTGAAGGTAGAAATAATTATCTTGAAAAATCTTTTCCACAGATTGATTTCTTGTAAGCACAAAGATTACGACTGTACAGCAAAGTGGGCGTTATTCATCTCATAAAGGGGTCAAAATATTTTATTAGCCTTGCGATTTTAAACGTAGCAGGGTGATAACTAGATTAGGATGTGCTCGAGGCGGTCACGACGAAATGTGACAAATCGAGTGTACTTTTGAACTACCCTTTCAATTCCAACACAAACTCTAAACTCAACCTTATAGATTTTGGTACAGAATTCAATTTCATTTATGAATTAGCTATAGAGAAGTAAGTGGAGGGGACGTTTTTCAATTTGACTCACAGTGGTCATGAATGAATGCAGCACAGATTGGTGTTGTCAATTGCTTGAGATTTGAACACATATTTATGTAGGATAAATTATCGTTGTGATTACTCTTTTTTTGAAATTATTAAACTTCTTCCCTCTGTATGACCTTTATCTAATATGGGAATAGGGAATTTATGTGCGACTATGTTTTAACTCGAAAGAAAGGATGGAGATGGCCCAAGACTTTTCATCTTGGCATTCTATTTGCACAGTAGTGGACTTCTGAAACAGGCTGATAATGATGGTTTAGCTTAATTCTTCTTCTTCAGGATATTTTAATAATACACTCGAGAGCAATGAATCCGGGTCACTAAAGAATGTTAAAAATCTCGGAAACTAAAAATGATAGATTAATGCAATAAATTGTATTTAATAGACAATGTAATACTCCTTAAATGAAGGTAAAAAAATATGAGTCACCATACATTTTATTAACACAAAATTACATAAAGAAAAAAACTGCTGATCTCTCCTTAAAACAAAAATAGGAAACATGAAATTTTTGAACTTTATTACGATTTTCTTGAATTTTAATACTTCGTATTGCCTCCTCGTGCTTCCAAAAACAACAAAAAAACAGAAATCAAACAATGATAAATGACAGATTACAAACAAAAGCAAAACCAAATGCTGTAATTTCGTAGTTCCATCTTCGAAAGTGGCCCTTTTTCAAATTTGATTTTTTTATGATATAACTTTACAATAACTAAGAAGTTTTAATACCTTCATTTAAGGAGTATTACATTGTCTATTAAATACAATTTATTGCATTAACCTAGCATTTTTAGTTTCCGAGATTTTTGGGATTCTTTAAGTGACCCGGATTCATTGCTCTCGAGTGTATTTATTTTAATATTAAGTATAATATTTTATATTGATTTTAGATCTTAAATCCAAGTTCCAACTTTTCAATCTTCGATTCTTCAAAGTCATTGACGTGCAAAATATTGTATGATGGTGTTATCTTAAAATATTCATGAACACTTCCCCTACGTCTGAAGGCCCTTTTATGTTACTTGCTAAATAATTTACTGGTTAAACCGATTTTTACGACTCAATGTTTTTAATAGGGTCGTCTTAAAAATCATGTTATTTTTCGTGAGTGTGATTAGCAGTAGGTACCTGATAGTACTCCTTTTCCAATTGGTACCGCATGGCTTTTACACTGGCCTATGGCAAGTACTTATAGAAATAGGTTCGATGCATTTATGCAATGTACAACGTTACACTAAGAACATAATCAAAATCTCAGTCAGGGATAGTGCAGCTTTCTATTAGTGAAATATTTTTTGGAATCAGTTTATTGGTTCTATAGATACATACAAATGGTTATTACCTCTTTGTAATATAAGTGGAGACGTCATCTTAAAGGCGATTTTTTTTGTGAAATTCTTTTAAAACATGATCAAGCATGAGTCACCAAATTAGAGCGTTTACCGAAAGTCACCAATCATCTAAAATCATAGTAGAAGGGAACATTTTAAAATATCAGCGAGATGTCAGGAACAAGTAGATAATTAGAGAGCCGGGCTGACATCACAACAATGGTGTACGCTAGTGTCAACACCAGGCTTGTGTCGGCTGCCGATAATGATTCAGCAATTGTGAGTATATATTTAAATATTTTTAGCTTTCCATCTCTTTCATTTTCAGGAATTTTAAGTTTTAAAATGTCCTTCTATTGGATATTTCGAGAATATTTATAGAAGCTTTTCACCATGAGCACTATGGTTTTTGAGTCCCTGTTATATAAATACCTAGCTATTTACTTCTTTATGTTTTGGAAAACACAGGGGCTAAATTGTTTTCAAACGCATCCTTAAAATAAGTTCCCTCTACAAATAGAAAAACAAAAAAAATTAGGTCTATTAAAAAAAAACTGTTACTAGCATACGCGCTAAGTCTTTTGATACGATAGGTTGTTACATTATTTGCCATTCCCAGAGATTTTTTAAAGAACTTAAATTATATCTTGAATTATTTTTTCTCTTAATCACCCCCTGAGCAGACATCGTTTTACAGTATATATTAATATTAGGTACGTTCTTAGATAAACTACACCATTCTTAATACATAGCACAGAATGCCACGTGACCCTGCTATATACGTCGCCCGCACGTAACAGCACATAGTATATAAACTGGTCTGTGGTACTCGCTAGTTAATGCTTTTATAAGACTCAAGTCACATGAAAAGATCGTACGTAATTTCTGTTTTCATGTAGGATTTCAAAATCTCCTTCGGAAGTCTCCCTGGCTCCGTTTACCTATTCTGATGACGATATATAAAAATCAAAGAGTAAGGAAAATTCTACATAAAGTTTTTGTTAAAAAATACATATTCCAAAAAGATTTTATTAAATTATTCTTTGGCGAATGATGTACGGAATTAGTTATTGGAACCGCCAGCGAAACAAAATAAGTCCAAACAGCAACTCTAACTTTGCTATTATAACTATAAAATGAGTACTAAAGTTGTTTTTACGTATCTATAATCATCACTAGCCAGAGTTATCTGCGCTTTATCAATAACAAAAATACATTAATATTTCAGACTGAGATGCATAAGTAAGTAATAATTTGAGTTTAGAAAAGCCTCTAATTTTAATATAAAACGGACAAATATGAGCGAGACTCGCGCCCTGAGGATCCGTAAATTATATTAAAAACCTTTTTCCTTTTGAGTCCTTTCCTAGTTTTTCAATTCTCAACTTTAGACTTTTTCCTTTATTTGTGCCACATAAGCCTCTTAGCATTCCAAATTTCAGAACTCTAAGGTCCTACATTATGAGGGAAGCATCCTAAAGGTTTTTCATTTTCACGATTTCCATAAAAAATGAGACATTAATTGAAATGAATGTGGCTTGGTATCATTTTAGAAAAAAAAAAGTTTGTTCTAAAATCATATCAAGCCACGTTATTTCAGTTCTATGATTCATTTCCATGTATTTTTAATGCATTGAGTAAGAAGCACTAATAACCTCACAGACATTTCACAGATACATGGTATGAATTTTAAGTTAATCCTTTAGCAGTTGCTGAGAAAAAAAAACAGACACACAGACATAAAACGCACAACAAAATGATCCTATAAGGGTACCATTTTTCCTGTTAAGGTACGGAACCCTAAAAGGATTGTTTTCCCTATCCCGGTGGCATTCGTGTACAATGGAAAACTAGTGAATAAAATTCCCAACAGCTGCCCGTTACTTTCGGTGATTAAAGGTATCTTTAGTAAAGTTATCTTCAGAATACTCCTGCCAATGCCGCCACGCCATCTCTCGTCTATTCAATCAGTGTGACCTTGCACGACGCTGAGAGGCTTAACTCCAGAGCGCCGACACATCCTCTGGGATTCCATCCTTTTTCACCTACTTGAAAAATTCAATGTTCAAAATACCCTGTGAAATGACTCTGTCGGGAAAATTCCTTGAAAGAATTTCTTTGTTTTGTATAAAATACATGTGGATAAATTAAATAAATTCGCAGGAGTCATAGTACTAATAAATGCATAATAAATAAATAAATAAATAAATGCTGGACATTTCACACAACATTATCTAGCGCCAAGCTAAACAGAGCTTGTGTTATGGCAACTAGATAACTGATATACTTAATACAATACATTACGTAGATAGATATTTTTTATTATACATAGAAAAATACCCAGAACACCCTGAACAAATATCCGCAGATCGTACAAATATTTGTTCCGAGGCAGAACAAATATAATAGGACTCATCGTTCTGTAGAAGTCCACTACTGGACATAGGCCTCCCTCTACAATTAACGGTTTTGAGCCGCCTCCATCCACCGACTTTCTGCGACGTTTATCTTTAGTCCATTGAGTGGACAGCTTTCCTCTAACGCGTCTAGTCTCTAGTCTAATAGGAGTATGTCAAAATATTTGACGGAAAAATAAGTATGGAGAAGAATAAGTAGCGGAAGGGTATTAAAAAATCATATTGCAAAATCGGAGCGTCACACAAATTGTAGGCCATCTCAACCCTAAACGAAAATGTTGATGTAAACGGGAAAGAATACCTCTCCCCTGATAGTTATTTGATATGATTTATTCATACGAACACAGCGTTCACTCCGCCATCGGTTTATTCCTAACCGAGCCCGAAAAATATCCCAATGATTTAAAGTCTGTATGAAACAAACAGAGGTTCATCATCATAGATAGATATCATCATTATAGACGTCCATTGCTGGACGAGGCCTCCACCATAGAATGCTATGAAAGGATTTGCCATAATCACCATGCTTGGCAGACGGATTGGTGATCGCAGTATTGATTTTGAGTACTTACTCAGGTACAAATCAAATTTTATGCAACATCTTGTAAAATTTAACAGACGTTGCATAAAGTTTGATTTGTTAAATTTTATGTCGTGGTGTCCAGTCTAAGAATATACTCCTTCGTCTCCTCCCAAGGATGTCATAAAAGCTGACTAAGGGATTATACTAGGGGATGGGCTTCAGCATCCACCTGAGTACTCAAAATCAATACTGCGATCACCAATCCGTCTGACACGGTCTTTTTGAGATTCTTATAATGTTGGCAGTGTAACATGGAGTATGGGTGAGGATTTGGTAGGACTCTCTAAAGATATTTTTGGGTTTGCTTAGGAATACACCCTACTTCGAATGGAAGTTTATTTAATAGAAAATACTTTCCAAAATGTATTTATAAAGCCATTATGGCGTTTTTATTTTAAAGCTGTTCTTGACGGCCGCTTGTTATGCAAATGGGGGTGTGTTGTGGGGTTGTTTACCAAACCAACTATAATATTTACTCATATGTTTACTGGTTGATTAAGTTTCATGTTGATTATACTAAAGGATCATCAGCAGCATCCAACGTCCAATGCTAAATGACGTCTCCCCCATAAAATTTAATGGGGAAATTGCCATAATCACCACCCTTCGCAGGCGGATTAGTGATTGCAGTATTGGTGTTGAGTACGCAGGTGGATGATGCTATCCCCTGGTGTAATCCCTGAGTCGACTTTTATGGCATCTATTTGAGGAGATCGAGAGGTATATTCTTAGGCATAATTTACACCACGGGAAACTTTGGGATACTACCATAAATTACATTTTTTTATGAATTATCTTTACCTACGGTAAAATGTTTTTGTACAGCAAAGGAGTTCAAAAATCCACAGTGGATGTCTCATGGCTCCTTTACACTATGCCGGCGGCTCAGCCAGCGGCATTTTGCCGCGCGGGTACACAGAATACCCACCGGGCATGCCGCCGACTCACCGGGCTTGTCGGCGGCATGCCCGTTGGCTGTGCCACCGGCATAGTGTGAGGAGCCTTTAGCTCTGATTTTTTTACATCTAGAACATACATAACTTCTTTGCTAGATTTTCTGTCGCCGTTTCGTTGAAATAACTATATCTACGTTACATTTCAATAACAATACGATTCATTGTGTTCATCGTTCATGAGATGCATGGTGAGTAGTACCGTTAGATATTCGTGCTAACCCAATTTTCAACTTAGATGTACTTACGTAAATAATTAATATAGATTTCTACATCGTATCCCTAACAGTATTAGTGAGCCGTGTCCGGCCTATGAATAGACCCCTCCGTCTTTTTCCGTGGATGGCACAAAAGCTGACTAAGGGATTATACCAGGAGATGGACAGCAGCATCCATCTTAGAACTCAACACCAATATTGCGATCACCAATCCATCTGCCAAGCGTAGTGATAAAGCTATTACTTAAACTTCTAGTTTGGATAGTAGGTAATTCCAACTTCTCACTAGCTAAGTAGCTATGAAAGTAAAAAAATGTAAGTAATCCGTGGTAAACGATGTTAGTGTCACAATCACTTACTTGTATTTTTATATTATTGTGTCTTATTTCTTCTTTATTGTGTCACTGTTTGTTTTCCCAAATAAATAAAATCAAATAAACAAATGGAAAATCCCCCCATTGCATTCTATGAGGGAACCCTCGTTCAACAGTGGATGTCTAATGGCTGTGATGATTATTTCAAATGCAAAAGGTTGGATACTTATCTGTGTGTTACCCAAAACGGCTGAACTGATTTCGATTAAATTTGAAAATAAATTGACAAATACCAATTTTTTGCTGATACCACGCAAGATAAACCGCTGACGAATACTAGTTGCTTATAAATTAGCATACAGAATAAACAAAACACTCGTAGCAGGTACTACGAGAACAACTAACCCAAAATGCAAATAAATACTTTCGTAGATTTTCTTGAATGCCTACGGCTTGTGCGTAGCTACTCTACGGGTTTTGCCGGCCTACTATTGCCAGAGCTTTGATAAATTTCCCATTTGCAAAATTCCTCTCCATCATTTCCATTAGTCGAACAAAAAGGGACAAAGGACTGCTGATAAAGTATGCACAATACGCCCCCGTAATCTCTGAGTGGAGGATCGTACAAAATCCGCCCCGCCCATTACCACAAGCCGCTTAGCGTACCTACTTATGTGTGTTGTAGGTTGGTACGAAATGTAGTTTGTTGCAAGCTGAAACATATGTAATTAATGATGTTAGAACGCACATTAGCAAAGATACGCCAAGTCGCTATGTGGCTATTGTTGCAAGGTGACGCAAGGGCAAATCGGAAGATGTACACTGTTTTGCGCAGATTCAAAAATTAAGATGCATCATCATCATCAGTAGCCTTAAGACGTTCACAGCTGGATGAGACCTCTCCCATAAAATACAATGGGGGAAATTACCATCATGACACCACGCTTGACAGGCAGATTCATCATCGCAGTATTTGTGATGAGTACTCAGGTGGGTGCTGCTGCCCATCCCCTGGTGGAAACTCTTAGTCGGCTTTTACGATATCCATGGGAGGAGATGGAGGAGTCTATTCTTAGGCAGGAAACAACGCGGCATCAAAAAAAAAATTATAATCATAATATATTTCCACGCTGTTGAAACTAAATCAAATACTGAAACAATGGTTCCACTCCACCAGTCGTAACTCTAAGAAAAAGGGTCTTAGCAAATTGGACCATTCTAAACTTTAATTCGTGTTTAATATTAAATGAGTCTTCAATGCTACACACTCTAAACAAATAGAGGAAACAATTTAATGGCAACCTAATTCAGTACTTATAATGTTAAACAATCTGCTTTCCCAAAGTCCAAACTCTAATCAAACAAGTAGCGGCTTATTCTACCCATCTGTTCTGTAGTAACTTTATTTGAATCTACGTTGAATTGGGTGTTTCATAATAACTTTATTTGCATCTATGGAGGAGGAAGGGGGCTCGGTGGCCGTATGTGCCATCCTGAGTGCCACATGCATATTTGATGCGTGCTTAATGCGCGGACCGCAAAGAGGATTGCGGCTGCTGCTAAATGGTGCTACTCCCTTTGTTGCTCTGATAAAACTGTGTACCTATGTAGTATGCAGCTATGCCAATGCTATGTAGTATGTACATTTAGGAGTAGAAGTACAAAAAGATGAAACCTTCAAAAATTCGAAAACCTTTACTATCTTGGTATTTTTTGGACTCGTAAGTATTTTGAAGCCGTGGTAGTTTTGGCCTAAGAATAAAGAAAGAAAGAAAAAGCATTTATTTGTGCCAACATTACAAGAATGACACGGAAAAAAGACACACATACACTGATTGACAAAGATTATTAAAACTACACAAAAGACAAGCATTACATTAATAAAAATAGTGTGTCTCTCAGTACCTACCAGTCATACAACACTGACTAAATAGACTAATCATAATAGGACTCTCCAACTCTTCTACTAAGGGATTACGCCAGGAGATGAGCAGTAGCATCCACCTAAGTACTTAAAACTAAACTGCGATCACCAATCCGCTTGCCAAGCGTGGTGATTATGGCAAATCCCCCCATTGCACGCTATGGTTTGTACGCTATGCATGCTATGGAGGAGACCTCATCCAGCATTAGATGTCCACGAGCTGATGAAGACGAACTAATATTTTGCTACATAGATTTGTGTTGTAGATGTGTAAGAAACCCAGATAGAATTGTTCTTTCCAGAGTACCTAGAACTAGTCTTTATCACAAAAGTTGTTATGCTATGTGTGGTAAAATATTTAACAAAATACCCAATGAAATTAAAGACTTGCCAACAAGGCTATTTATAAGGAAGCTAAAATTATGGCTAGTTGACAGAACCTTTTACAGTGTTAACGAATTTCTAAATAATGACTAATTAATGACCAACTGTGATTGTGTTAATGTTATGTTATTATTGTTTAATTTATTTGATAAAATTGACTAAAATTATAGATACCTAAGCAATTCAATTGTATAATATTAATTTCATAATTTACAACTTTTAAAATTTGCATGCCAATGTTTTGGTGAAACACGTGAAACAACTATTTTGTAAGAACTTTTAACCATGTTTCCAGCAAATAAACCATTTCATTTCATTTCATTTCATTTGTTAGATTCAGAGCGCATGAATAAAGTAAATAGGTATTGAACATGTACATTCTCGTATTCTTGGAGTGATTAGGCTTGTATTGTCTAACAACAGTCCATGTCATCTATGTGATCGAACACTCAGAATTAGTGGCATGAGTGGCAAAAACTTAGCAAGAGTGGCAAAAGACAGGTCGTTACGCTCACAGAATTTACAACCACTGGAAAATAAAGGGTCTTTTGAGTGGTGACCATGATAGATCGAGAGCATAGCTAAAGTCGAGCATGGAGGTGGATCAAGGCCGTTCGTTATGCCATTGTATGTCCAGCAAAAGACGTCGACCGTCTGATGATGATGATCAATGACTCGTTTACTCGTAAGAATTATAAGATGGGCAAGATCATGTTTTTATAAACCTTAATAAAAAAATAGAAATATCATTGTGTGTACTCCTACTTTGATCTCACAAAAAATCCTCTGTAGAGTACCTACTACGAAATTACCCTCTCCGCTCGCGATTTTTGAAGAATGTCCCACTTTATTAGATTCCATAAGCCCCATTCATCACCCTTATGCTTTTGAGGCATTACGTATTAGTGAATAATGCCATCGAACTCGATCTCGTATTACGGGGCCTGTGATCTGCCGATGATAATAGCCTGCCAGTATTAGACGATTACACACGAGTGTGTTGCTCAAAGTTTTACACAAGTATATAAATCATCAGAAATAAGTTTATTGTTGAAAAATTAATTTTTCAAAACAAGCTTTTGTTAAATTCGTTATCGGAACCTGATTAAAATTAGCCCAAACACTGCCAGGCTACTATTAATCATCGAGGAGTTCCGTTGTCCATCGTGACGGAAGTCTCCATTATCAGATCAGCTCGTCACTATAATATTGTATTATCATCTGAACTTGACAGGTTTGAAAAATTTCAGCTCAATCGGTTAAAGATAACTGATTTAAAATTCATTTGCAAAATTCCACCCGGACAAACATACATACGTTGCAAATAAAAAGATGTGATTTCAAAGATTAAAAACATTAATAAGTTATAAATTACTATCACGCTAGTGAAAATCGTCGCTAGAACTCAAAAACCTCACAGAATCTTAGTTTCTACGGCGTAGATGTCACACGTTCCACTATGGTGTGAGACAAGCAAAGACTAATGCACCTGAGTTTCTGATCCGTGTTACACTAAACCGCTAATAATAAGTTTATATAAGTTTATACGCCCGGTTAATTGCTTGTTAAAAACTACGGCCTCCGGCTTTACTTGCTCCCTAGCGAAATGACCCAGGACGGGTAGTAACAGTCAGCCAACGCGTTGACGTCACTGGTGGCGTAGAGCCTCTACGCACAGCCCGCCAATTACAGTTTTTTTTTCTGTATGAACAAACACACAGTTTCAAGCTTATGACTAATATTGAGAACCACTGCCTATGAAAATATCAAAAGATGTTTATGCGACCACCTGCATGATTCCATTAAGAATTACAGGGGATTAGCTGTAAGCTGATGAACAATAAACCGAATTCTGCCTTATTTGTTAAGGAAAATGTAATACTCAGAGCCAAAATACGTAGGTAATATCTTCAGTACTTAAAGGTAAGACGACCTCTGTGGCGCGGCGGGCAAAGGTTCGCCTGCGACCCCGGAGGTTGCGGGTTCGATTCCCGCCTCAGAACAAATATTTGTACGATCTGCAGATATTTGTTCAGGGTGTTCTTGGTATTTTCTATGTATAATAAAAATATCTCGGTTATCTAGTTGCCATAACACAAGCTCTGCTTAGCTTGGGACTAGATAATGTTGTGTGAAATGTCCAGCATTATTTATTTATTTATTATTATAAGGTGGCCACTCACGGTCACGCCATTTGGCGTGATCCCTATCGACTGAATGCAAATAGATGGACGCCAATAAATAAATAAACTAATTATTAATGAATAATTCAATAATTTGACGTGAAGCCATGAGTGATGGCTTCACACCAAATGGCTTTCATTTTTCGATCGATGGGACTGCCTACGGACGTTAATAACACGATTTAGAGCCTAAAGATGAATTTTTACTTTCTGCGGCTGCTGTATTTTGCCATATAATAACTAGTAAACCAAAAAGTGCGACTTTATTTGGCGCACGGCCGGCTTTTTGCACGTCTTTGAGCGGAATGAAAACAAATGAATTATGGATATGCGGGCTGTACGGTGTGATATGAAATAGCTTGAGGCTGTGGATTATGGCGGCCACCTAAAATCTATGGGTCATCATCGCACCGAAATTTTACTTACAGATTAGAAATTAGGCTGTATCCCTCCATTTGACGCAATGCACTGGAGTGGCCTTAACAGATCATTTTTAAAAATATTTGCATATGATGCAGAAGACATGATTTTGAACGATCTCGAAGTCTACCAATCTTACCCAAAATTCCACGAAGTTAAAAAGTGGGTAATATACTACCAATGACAAAGGCGTGATACTGCGCGTTTAAGGTAATTCGATCATAAGGGAAAAATTCAAGCGAAAGTGTGAGCGAGACTTACACCCTGGTGTCGTGATCCGTAAATTATTTCAAAATAGTCGAAGCCCTTTTCGAATCTCAGCCACTTTTTCCTAAAACTTCTCCATCGCATTCTAGGGCCAAAATGCGAAATTACTCCATTTTAGACTCGTTTCTTTATTTGTGTTACAAAGCCTTCTAGCATTCCAAATTTCAGAATTTTGAGATATTGGGAAGTACCCTAGGTTTTCGATTTTCGCGATTTCCATACAAAAATTTGATATTTATTTCTATATGTTTTTAAAATATTTAAATAGAAGCTTAATTATTTTACGGAACTTTAAGCTGATATACATTTATATTTGGTATAAATTTTAGGGGCCTTATTCATAATCAATTTTTAGATCTATTTTTGTTAAAATAGCTTTTGATTTGTTCACTCTGATGTAAAATGTCATACGTCAAAACAAGACAGAACATATTTTAACTAAAATAGGTTTATAAAATGATTATGAATAAGGGGGTGAGATTATACCTTTGGCCGTTCCTGTTAAAAAGGGTCTTGACGAAGGACAAAAAAGTAATCAAGGATCACTAAAAGAGGTGTCTCGTTTTTTCTTTTGAGGTATGGAACCCTAAAAATCACTCTTAGTAATTACACACTAGCTATAATTTCTAACCAATATCACCAGAGGGACAAGAAAAATCAATAAAAGAATTTTCCGATTTTCCTTTATCATTGACAACAAAAGTTAAGCCGTAAATACCTTGCTGGACAAATCCTGCCTTTGTCCAACCTAAGGCTTTCATTCGACCGTCGGATTCGGCTTAGCTGGCTTTGTATGGGCATCTTAATACTTGTATTGTTGAGGTTATTCCGTGGGTGTTCTATAGGAGTAATCGTTGACTGATAGGTGGATCGTAGAGATTTTTCCATCAATTAAATATGGTAATGTTATAGCGTAAGCTTGAATAACTATTCTTTAAACATAGTACATATCGATGTGTTTGTTTTGTGAATGAAGTTAATTCAAGAAATAATGAAAAATGCATGTTACTGTAGGTACACTCTATTATTTTTCTACGACAGAAGAAGCACCTTCACTGTAATAGACAAGCACCAGTAAAACTTGGTAGATCATCAACCAGGCTGTGTTTTTTGCCCTGATTCTCTGGTTTGGTTGGAACATTTAGTTTTTAAGACGATCAAAATTATCTGTTTGATTTTATTAAATATTTTTAAAAAAAATTATACGTCATTTAGTCTAAGTAAACTTAGACTTTGACTTTAACGCTGGAAATTTTTCAATTTATAAGCAAAAATGTGAAAAAATACCGTAAACATAGTGAATTCATAGCTACCAGTTTTTCTAGGCGAGAGGAGACGACAACAGATTTCCATGGAATTTTTCCATTACCTCGGAAAATTGCGCGCTCGGTCGGACGATTTATTATTTATCAGCGCACTTATGGGATGAATATAGAGTTATAGACGCTTATATCTGACTGAACGAGAGAGATTACCTACCGACAACTTAGTGGTTAGTAAATAATATAATTTCAGTTTTTTTCAATAAAAAAATATCAGAAGATACTTGTATATATGGATTAGTATAACAATTCCTTGCTTGTACAATAAACCAGTCAATGTACCTAAAATGTAAGGAGGATTGATAACAAACGCAATTCAAACTACGCGAACACTTTCTTGGCAGAATACCTCATGTTAGCTTATTTTGATTCCTCTTGTTTTTATTTTATCTACTTATAAAGTTCATAAAAAATCCAAAGATAAAAGTGTTAATTAGAGTAAAACGGAGAACTTATTTCTACCTACTAAATTTGAATCAAACAAGCATGGTATTATTAATTTTGACAAAACCTAATACAGATATTTTCGATACATTTCACAGTCAGGCTGCGCTAATTACGTCATGCTGACCTCTGCAGCGCGGCGGGCGAATAGCCGGTTGCGGGTTCGATTCCGGTGCGGAACAAATCTTTCATGATCTGCAAATATTTGTTCCAGGTATGGTTGTTATGGTACCATGGTAGGTACTCGTAGTTCCTGATACCCACGATACAGGGAATCCTAGTGTGGGATCAGGACTACTATGTGACTGTTGGGTGCTATGTTATGTTATTACTATAATCAGCGCAGTGCATGGGCCCGCCCCGCAACCCGGTTACGCTAACAAAACCTAACTAAATATTAGAGAAACCAAAAATCTATTACTGTAAACTGTACAGTAATTATTAACGCGTGAATGAAGTATCAACAAATCAAGATAGGGTCATTTGTAACCAAAAATTTTCTATAAATGGCAAGAAAAATGTGTAGTAGTATAACGACAAAACATCCACGCTGCGATGCCTTGTCATGCAGAACATTCACTCGCTTTTTTTCCTCTCCACTTGAGTCTAGAGTGAATTACACAATACAATATATGAACTCATTATCCATTATCTTAATTGCCTTGACATGTTCTAATCATCTTTGACTTCCTTATTTTGCCGATTTCCGCTCGTTACCTATATATCTCTTAGCTATGAAACAAACGAACATAGGCTCGTAGTACATAGTTCTATCAAATAGATAAGATTTATCTTTGAAGAGGTATTCTTAGAAACATACGATTTTGTTTTATCATAAAAACTGACTGATAAAACGCATGTAACAAAATATAAATTGCATTGCAAAAATTATTTATTTATTTATTCATTTATTCTGTAGCAACATCATCACCATAAAGCGCCCTATAGAAGCTCACTGTGGGACATAGAATGCCTCGACAACCGGTCCTAGGCTGTCTCCATACACCGACTTCCGGACTACTTTTATAATGTCTTTGGTCCAGGGGGGCCTTCGTAGACTTAGTCGTCTGGTTTGTGGTCTGAGTAAAAATAACCAATTTAATGTCGTGTTTTGTCTCTACGTACAGTTGAGCTGCAGTTATGAGCTGGTTTAGTTGCAGACCAAAGCTGTTTCAACAAAAAATATCGTGAATTATATCATTACTTTTGTATAAATGGGAACTTTAACCGACCTAAGCAGTTAAAGCAGTTTTTGCGTCCCGCTGTACTGCGCTGTAATGTGGGCTGTGGAGGAATTATATCACGTTCATACTTTTATCTACTCTCTACTGAAATATAAAGATTAAAAAACTAAAAACAAAACTAAAATGACAGTCTTCATGCACATGCCATCGAAATAAATAAAAAAAAAACTACATCAAGATAGAACTCTTCTATGGACAACTGTATCATAATATAACTTTTTTTCCATTACGATACAACTTCACTTGGACCAAGGAGTTTGCAATGCAGTTTTTCTATACAAAATCTGTGGACTCGGCGCAACACGCTCGCGCGTATGGATTTTGGCGCTGAACGTTTACAAATGAATGCAAATATAAGCAGTAATTTTACGCAAATTTAATTGTCAAATTAGTTTTTGTTTTAAAAAATGTCTGAAAACGACAGTAGCGATACTGAAGAAAATTTTACACCACCGAACATTCTCGAAGCTGTAACGAACAAATGAACCTGTTACCGGCGAAATCTAGAAGGTATTACAATAAATGTTAACAAGACTTTAAACTAGTAGTTCGCCCCGAACTGAGACCTCGCGATGACACCTTTATCAGCCCGACTAATTTAAGAGGCGAAGAAAGGGTTTTGTATTTAACGGCTATGTAAGTATGTTTGTATGGATGATCCATCAGAAATCTAAAACTATCGAGTCAATTTCTCTAATATGAACATAGAATATGAAAGAGATTTTGTGAAGCAAGAAAAAAGTTTTATTTAATTAAGCAATGCCATCTAGTTGTAGTTTTGCTACCTAATTTTTAAAGATTTAAGTTTTCTACTCTAAAAATGGATATTACCTACAAAGAAAAAATCCTCAATTTTCGACTTCTCCCCGTAGAACAAAATATACTTAAATAATAAATTTCAGCATTACATTAGAGAACTTGAAGTATCTTCGAGATATTTTTTGCATATTTTACTTTCTTTACCCTTCTAACCGATTTCTAAAAACATTTATTGAGAAAAAAATTTAACCTCTATAGGTAATTTTTCTACACATCATCGAAATAGCCTTTGAATAGGACTAAGCAACAGGGCGTAAAATGACTACATACCTGTTAGTATCTGTCCGACAGGTCAGGCTAACAGTTTGGAATAATTTTGTCCAAACTGTTAGACTATCGAACTGTTGGTAGGAAAGATCGGAATAAACGATTTAAAGTACTTGACGAATTAATTGATAACGCCCTTTTGACGAAAACCTAGAACTCCAATGTCATTCAAATTCCTAGGAATGGGGGGTCAACAATGGATGTTATATTGGTTATTGTTTTTTAAGGTTCAGGTTTCTAATTTTAACAATTTCAGACTTTTCCCTGTAGTTGTGACACAAAAGCCACAAGCATACCAAATTTCAGCATTGTGGGATTGCTGAAAGTACCCTAGAATTTTTGATTTTTACGTTTTTTATTTTCCTTAATATCTCAAAAACTACTAAGGCTAAATACTTATTAAAAACAGTTTTGAAATGTCCAACCAAAGCGCTTTCATTAAACACCCCATTTGATCTGACTGTCTCACTTTTATTTTTTTTACCCCCTCTTGGACCCCAATATCTCAGCAACCCCCTGACCGATATAGCTCGATATACCTACAAATTGTTCCAATACTATCTACCCCCAAACTAAATTTTATGAAGATTGGATTAACGGTGCGGAAGTTTTCATCGGACAAACATACATACATACATACTGTAACGATTCAAAGTCGTCAAAATTGGCTTATTCACAAATACAAGTGAAACTTTGTGCTAAAAGGGAATTCAAAATTCGGATCAATGAACTGGTCAATCGGGTGTCACAGAAATGTTGGAGTCTGCGCAGAGAGATGTAGGATTGCGCGCCATGGCGAAATTTGGAACTAATAATATGCATACTACTGTTCATCATATTTCTGTTCTAATTGGGAAGTATTTATGGGGGTCAATGTTTTAGATTTTAAGTTGACAAGAATAAATACGATTGTGAGAAAAGCAGAGTGATACAGACGCACAAATGTATAGTTTTTTGAACGTAAAGGTAGCACAGTGGCGCCATCGAATTTCATAGTCAATTTCTTTCAAAATAAATTCAAAGAGAATTAAAATCGCGAGCATTTGAACAAAATAGATTAAATAAATTCTAATTTTGTATATTTTAATTAATAACAATAGGTTTATGTGCTAGAATGCTTCGGATATTAAGTACAAACAGATAAAAAAATATCCTTATGATCATATGGTAGGGAGACGTGTTTGAACAGAACTTAGCTAATAGTGTGACGTCATATCCGAGTTTACGGATTCAATTATAATTTTATTTTGGATAATTAAATTATAAAAATTATGTAGGGAAAATTGAGGTATCTTGAAATTAGGGAAATCTATTTTAGTCTAATAAAATCAATAAAAAATTACGTAACGTTAGATTTTCAGGGCGGAATTATTGTTTATAAAGTGCGTGGATTGAAATGGCACGCATTTGAATGGACCAATCACAATCGACGCTTGCCGTGGCGCGCATTGAAATGCGGGGAGACAGACTTGCCCCCTGGGGTAGAAGAGATTTCAGAGGTTATTGAACTGGTGGCTTGGATTTGGTGTTCACAAGAGGCCAAGATGTACGAAACCATATGATCAAGTTCATTGAACGGAATGCGTGCCACATGGACTATAACGAGCATTGAGGAAGCGCGAAATACTAGTATATAAGTAAATAGATTTTATAAGTCGGGTCAGTTATTTTTGGAATTTCGGGAAGTGATTTTCGGGTAAAGTGCGTAAGTTAAAATCCAGGATTCGAATCCTTGAGTTGAGGCTATGTGCATGTGGTCCTGTGTTTTGGGCTGGGGTTTTGGGAGAGTTGATTTGCAGGGTTTCGTAGGAAGAGCTGGAATTTCGAGGTTCTCCGAAGCTCATCGGGAGTGTTGTGATGTGTTGTGTTATTGATGTGTTGTGTTATTGATGTGTTTTATTGGATCATTTGCCGTAGGTTTGGTTCCGAGATTTAAGGTCGGTAATTTAAAATTATTATGTTGGAGAAATAGGTATTTGAGGTATTCGTTAGGATGCTAATTGATCTCTAGTTTATAATATTCTTACGGATAAATGAATTTAATTATAGAGAATTTTGATTGAGTTTATAGCCATACAGATGTAGAGCTAATTAAGTCGTTTTCTATACTGGAATAGATAGAGTTCTACTCTTTCAGATAGATTCATGAATATCTAAAGCTTTTCTTAAAATGTAAGTTGTGTTATTAACTTATGTACGATTTCTAGAAGCTTCTAGTACTTTGTCCTTGAGTATTGGTACTTTGAATTTAAATGGGTATTTAATTAAGTACCTAAATTGATATAGTGTGTTGTTAACTTCTATGATTCTAGACGTTTCTACTAGGTACTAAAGAAACTAAAAGCGGGGTTAATTCTAGTCAATAGAGTTAAAAGTAGAGATTATTTAAGGGTTTTTAATGAGGGGGGGTGTTACAATACATACAAACGCCGATTCTTCCAACTTGACTCAGAGAACTCGCTTCGCTCGTTCAAATATAATATTACCTATTTCATGAGATTAGATAAAGTAGTGTATGGGACTGCAGGTAATTTGGTCTTAAAACACTCATGTTTTAAGAACCCTTATTATGCAACAGTTTCATAAACTACTATTTTGCAGTTATTGGCTTTATCACTCGTCCTTTTTAATGGACTTCAAAAAAAGGAGGAGGTTCTCAATTCGACTGTATGTTTATTTTGTATGTTTGTTATGTGGTCACTCCGCCAATTGTCAATTGATTTTGATGATTTTTGTTTGGTAGGTCATACTTCAGAGGTGGTCCCATATAAATTTTAACAAAAAAATCAGCGCTTTTTGAAAGAAGCCGGTTTTCGTTTTTTTTCTTTTTTCAACAAAATAATATACAGTTATAGTGTGTCAGTTTTCACTCGATTGAACGAGTTTATAAACTCTCCTCTTGAATCAATTAAAATGATGACACTCATGCGTGCAAGTGCACAACTTTGAGACTCCTAACCACATCGTTATAACGCCTTTGAGTTATCACACTGACCGCACGGGACAAAGGAAAACTGAAATACGGAAAACTGGACCAGAGAAAGCTCAGCGAAGCACAAACGTATGAAATGCATGGAAGATATGGTTTGGTCAAAACTAACATCATGCTTGTTTCGTTTAAATTCACAGTAGGTAGAAATAAGATCTTCGTTTAATTCTTTTTAACGCGGTTTTTCCGCACTTTTTAAATAGATAAGTAATTTAAAAACAAAGGTCACCACTAATAATTAGCTAGCATACCAGTTTGGAAGGTATTTTAGTAGTTTGAATTACTTTTGTTACCCGTAGATCTACTTTGCTTGTTAGGTATTTAAGCAATGTTTGTTTTTGTTGTTAGCGCCTTCTGACCAGCCCCCGTATTGCCTATGAAACTTATCGCCTTCGAATACAATTTACGGTTCATTGCGGTTTATGTTTCGAATGTTTCTGCTCTTGGAAAAGAAGCTACAACACGTGGCGTAATGTACTGCAAAATCCTAATCAAAAGCGATTACCAGTTTGATAGGCTGGTCTTGAGCTGCTTTCAATTTTCAAACTCATATTGGATGTTTTTAACTATTGTGTAAAGAAAACAGCTTATCTTTTTGTTCCACACGTATAATTCACAATTCTACATCAATACACACTTAAAAACCGAACCGCCTTGCTCGAGAGCTAAAGTAGAATCCGCATGACCGCTCGACATTATCGCCATTTTTTTCATCACAAAATGGCGCCTCGTGGGACTAAACATTTCCGGTACATATTGTCGATGGCAAATAAATTGAGAAGCTAATTGAAGTAAAATTATAACAGCAAAGGAAGTAAAATCAAATAACTTATATAAATTAAAAATATACCAGCAAAGGCTTACAGAATCATTAAAAATAATTATTAAATTAGAAATCATGACAATTGGTACCTACGTTATATTATTATATATGTTTTTGAACAATAAAAACTAAAGTATTTTCATTAAACAAAACGAAAACAAAAACATGATAAGGCCATTTTTAGCTCATCACTCATCATCATCTTAACTCACTCCGCAGTTAAATGCTATACCTAGTATTTAGGTAAATAAAGGTGGTATTTAGTAGGTACATATTATTCTCTGTTAGTCTTGTTGATTGCAAAGACAGTTTCTCAAGAATCGACGACTTTCTTAATTGATTGACATTCACGTCAGCACCGTCATTAGTACAGTCAAATTAGGTGATTTTTTGCAAAAGTGTGGAACTAATTAGATGTAGTCATGAAAACTTTTCTAATTGTTTTGTATGGCTTAAAAATCACCTCTAATAATAAGCATCAGTAATTTCACCCTCCGGAACAGGGTGAAATAGGGTGAAAACCTTGAAAATATCCGTAACTTAATGGGGGAAATAGAAGTAGTCGGTGCAATTTGGCATAGACTTTGAACCGTTATGATCTGTATTTGCACCAAGTATTTTTTAAATCCGACATACAAAAAAAAATCATTTACAAAAAGAACTTTTTGTGGTTATTACGGCTCCGGGAAAATTAAGGTAGTCGGTGCAAATTGATATACTTATCAGAAAATTTCATTTAATTTTGATAGAATCTTGACCGTTATAATATATAGCTAATGTATCAAACAATGTCAAAGAGAACTCATATCACATTCTTCGTAATTCCCATAACCTCATAGAAGCCTGGGTCACCTATCACTGCATGCCCTTTCAGATCAAACGATACCCGCACCCAAAGGAAACTAAGCCTTAACTATTGAAGATAAGATGGAAGTTTGAATGCATGGATCCGAACGTGTGCTAACATTTGATTACACACATCACTGGTCAAGTATTTATCAATTAACACAACATTTAATAGAGTAGGCATCTCTGTGACGTGTCGGGGAACATTCCATTTAATCAGAGCCGTTTAAATTGATGTGAGTAGTTGAAACTGTGGGTTATTGCATTGCTTTACCTATATGTGCCAGGTTCATCATCATCATCATCATCCCCTTATTATGTGAGTCAGCTACAGCAGCTGGGATTACTAAGATCGGCAAGTGGACCTAGTCTACCACAAAGATCAGAAAATTTATATTATGATCTGTCATTATGTATAACGCACATCCGTAAGGATATCTTTTTTAATAATAATAATAATAAGTTTATTCAGTAACAAACGTCAAAAATACATTAAAATGTACATCAAACTTTGTTCTAAAAAAATAAATATTCCTGGGTGGGACAACATAGGTATCCAAACTAAGAAAAACCTGTGCGATGGCATATCTATGGCTCTCCTAAGTTAGATGGCATATCTAACTCAGGGGTAGTCGGAGGCAAGTCAAACATTATATTTGGCTCATAATCACTTTTGCATAGACGTAAGTACTAGCAAACCATTCAAATTTGCGTACGAAGATGGAGTCAGTTTCTATTAGGGTCTACCAAAGTAATGATAGAAACTTAAGAATTCAAATATTTGTATATTTAAAAGCTATTATTTTAATTGACCTGTTAGTATGTAATCAAATATTGCAATTTAATTTGAAATCAGTTAACCTAACCGATTGAGCTGAATTAAAATATATTAGCAAATTAAGAAAAATGTCAATAGGGTTCTAAATTGGTAGGCAACACGTTTGCAATGCCGTGGGTGTTGCAGATATCCATAGGTGACGGTGACTGCTTTCCATCAGGCAGGCCCTCTGCTTGGCTGGACACCCTATAGTAAACTAAACAATTGCGTGCTTTTCAAGTTCCGATGACACACAATAATATGGTGACAGCAATCTGATGATGAAGACAACGGAGTTCCGTTGTCAAGGAGTTCCTTGATGGAAATTAGTAGAACAGTCGTGCTTATTTTTAAATCAAATGAAATATATTTATTTACTATAAAATATATATATATAGTAAAACATGCAATAGGTAGTACTATTTTCAGTATGTTTATACTTTTGCTTAGTTAAAGCGTGCAAATATTCCTTTACGGAAAGTTTAACAAAAGTAGGTATTCTTTACAAAGGCAGGTCAATCAAATCTGCAGTCAGTCGTTAGAAATCAAAACAGTACACGATAAATATGAATATTCAATTTATTATTAGTAAACTTATTCAACATTCGATCTATAGAAGAGGAGGGTGCTATTCCCGCGGCCCCTAAATTCGTCAGGCTAATCTAGTCGAGGGTCAATACATAGTATAACGAAAATTAGCAGACAAAAAAATATATTTTTTAATCATACACGATAGTGCTCATATTTATTGATATTGTCATAGGTGTTTGTCACTGTATTTACCTTATTTTTTATTTTCCCATCGTTTCAAATGTTTCACAACTGTGTTCGTGGGCTGACTCAAAGCCAGTATTTAGGTATTAAGGTAAAACACAAATTACGTGACAATACCAACAAATAGGCAAAAATTTCACTAGATTTTTTAAGAATATTGTGTGCCTACGCAGCAGTTAGCAGTGTTACTTTATAGGTAGGTAATGGTGCACCCCTGTTAGTTGATACCTGTTACCTCAGCCTATAACCTACTGTTTGTAAAACGCGACACTACAAGCATGGTAATTTCACTTTTCTCTTCTTTCTAAGGATGTTTCGTAAAAGTGGATTGATTTTCGTTAATCGTGAAATTACGACTAAATTTAATTTAAATTTCAATCAATTATATAAATCATGTAAATGCATATTTTACAATGGCATAAAAGAAACCTGTTTCATAAAAATACAAAAAATCAATAGCTACATAATCTTAGGTATTTCAAATCATAAATTTTAGGTCTATTCAACAATCATTATGCTGACCATAATAGGTAGGTATATCGGGTCTGATGCAGTAAAAAGCATTGGAGAGTCAGAAAATCCTCTGATCTCTCTCAGGCGTCATCTATACCTATCGTTATCTCAGCATCTACTTACATAATGAATACAAATTGCTTTCAGAGGCACTTGTTTACAATGTCTTGATAGTGCCAGTTATCACCCCATGAATTCCAACATGAATTTAGCTTATAATATTTAAGAGAAAAATAATAATAACAATAATAAATGCTGAACATTTGACACAACATTATCTAGCCCCAAGCTAAGCAGAGCTTGTGTTATGGGTACTATAACTGATATACGTAATACAATAAATTACATAGATAGATATTTTTTATTATACATAGAATATACCCAGAACACCCTGAGCAAATATCTGCAGATTGTACAAATATTTGTTCCGAGGCGGGAATCGAACCCGCAACCTCCTGCGTCGCAGGCGAACCTTTGTCCGCCGCGCCACAGAGGTCGTCGAAGCATTGATGGTGAGCTTTGTGTGATGCATTTTATAGATAATTTCTAAATAAGATAAGGTAAGATAAGGTAGTTATCGGTCTCAAAATTAAACTGAGAAGTCTTCAAACTGTAAAACATTAGTATATTTAGGTTTTATTTCAAAACCCTTCTAGTTTTCCCATAAAATAGTTCGAAGGAATATAACTATTCTGCGGTTTGTAAGTTTACTATACTTTGTCACTACAATATAGAATATATATATAGTACTACAAGCTCACTAAAATTCTTTTTCATGGTCAATTTAAAATATAATACATTTGTGAGTGGTGAATGGACCCTTGCGAATCTAATTTGCGCCTTTGGGACCACCCTTCGGTAAAAAGAGGACCACGAGAATACCGTCCCACAGGAAGACGAGATAGGTAGGTGGTCCGGAGGCGTATTTCTTCATATCATAAACTACATATACACCCAGAATAAACAGGATTTTTAAACCACTGTTTTCCAAAATAAATAAAAATTAGGCAACTAACTAGCTTTGTTTTATGTAATACATAGCTAGTAGATAAACTAATTTATTTTTTAAATAATGCATAAATAAAATAGATACCTTTACAAAACTTGCCGATTTTTGTTTAATTTATCATTTATTCAATAGATGATAAATTAAACAAAAATCGGCAAATGAATAAAATAAGGCGTGATCAGTAAATTTGTTGGTACTGGTGACAATAGATTCTATTGTTTCAGGTACAGTCTACAGCAACAAATTCACTGATCACGCCTTATTTTTCAATTATCCGGCGTGTGGACAAAAACTCACCAAAGTTTATCGCGATTGGTTTAGTAGTTAAGGATTATACGGGAAAAGAAGCATTCATTTCATTTGAAGAAGTTTGATTCGTGTTATTAATTAGTCATGAGACTTAGACTTAGGCCCAAATTCATAATAATTTTTGAAACCTACTTTATTTAAAATATGTTTTGTCTTGTACTCTCTGATGTAAAATGTCATACATCAAAACAAGACAAAACATATTTGAACTATAATGGGTTTAAAAAATTATAAATTTGGGCCTAAGTCTAAGTCTCATGACTAATTAATAACACGAATGAAACATCTCGGATAACAAATCTCAAAGATATTTTTCATACGACGTGAAAATACATAAATGTATACTCATTTATATTTACCGAAGTTCAAAAAGTGAATTTATCATTGCCCGATTTTAATTATTCTAAGGCTCGTGGTTTATTGACAAATTATGAATTTAAAAGCTAAAATAATTATAAATAAGCATGCTCATAACAAAGGCTCGTTTTGGAAACTATTACTCAGTTAGTATTTATTTATTGCTCAGTGTTAACCTATGAATCGGTAATTGTATGTATAAAAAAAAATTACCGCTAATGATGCTATTTAGTTGCCGATCACTTAATTAACATTTATGGCGATCATGAAAAAACCGAATCAGTCTCATTATTAATTATTCAACGCTTCTTATCACCAAAAAAAAATTGTAATCATAATAAATATTCATAAATCTCATTTTGTAAAACGGGAAATTTTCACGTACCAATATGTTGGTGCTTCCACCAACATATCGGTATATATAATAATATAATTCACGAAAGTTACTTAGTAAAATACATAAATCTCATTAGTACGATGGTCTATACCTCTATACCCAGTAAAGTCATATCACAGTAAAAGACAAGGATAATAGTAACCTATTCTATTTAAAACCTGGTTTTTATATAAAATAGGTTTAGGTAAACTTTACGCTCTATCGAGCCACAGAAAACTATGATGAGAATCACTCTAAATAATGTAAATACCCAATAGGTATACCTAATCCGATTAATCAGTCGGTTCGTATAAGAAGTATCGAACTTATTGTATCCCCAGTGTTCTTTCGTAACAGACCTCAATAACACGTTCCTTAAATAAAAATTAAGTAGAACAAATTTTTAATAATCATCTATAATGGCTTTAAATATGTTCCATACTTTGTGCTTTTCTGTGATGTGTTTAATGTTATGTTCTGCTTCTGTTTTATCAAAGGTTAGTTTTTATTTCGTTGTTTTATTCTCAAAAGGACAAAATTAGGAACAATTATATCAATAATACCATATAAATGCAATTGTATTATTTGTACTATTTTGATTACTTAATTGAGACTCGTTAGGGTATCGCTTTTGTATCATTATGTATCATATGCATTCTAATTTGTGCTATACTATAGGTACAATTGAATACTTACATCTTCGTCAATAAATACCAATAAATATTACTGAGTATAGGATGTGCTACATGAAATACCTATAGGTAGATACAACGAATTTATAAATATCCATTGATATCAATGTAAACATCTATCTAGGTACTTTAAAGACAATGATTATACTGTTTGCGTTAAAACAAAAGAAGATAAAGACGTTTAGACAAGGCTGATAATGTCAAAATGTGACATGGCGTATACGACGTTTTAGCGCTGCCATGGTTCAAAATAGTCTTTGTAAACGCGTCGAGTAACCCACACGACACTTTAGTTATCAACTTATCACATTTGTATAAATAAATAAGCACTGGGTTTATCTGTGGCATGTGAACAAAAATGGCTTGTTGAATTATTTTTTGTGTGCTACAAAAACTTGCAAATGGTAAGACTTGTTTTCATATCTTTAACCTTTATTTTAAGCCAAAATTTTAATTATTTATCGCTTACTTACGCGTAAATGATTTATACATACACCTAAGTTACTGTCATAGTTATCTTTATGTATATTTTTTTATTTGTTGTAATCATTCTTGAACTTGGCACTGAAATCTCATCATAATTGCGTTGCCATTGTTTACAATGTTTTGACATAAGCGGTGGCGTTTACGAAGACTGATTGAGAAATTAAACTTGGTATGAGAAATTTTTTACAAAAATAGTTTCGATTAAATCAAAATCTTTTTACTTTTTAGGCGGAACCCACAAAAAGAGTATGTGTCATCGGAGCCGGAATAGCAGGTTTGTCTACTGCCAGATATCTAAAAGAAGAAGGGCTAAACTTCACAGTTCTCGAAGCTACGCAATACGTTGGAGGCACTTGGCGATATGAACCTAGGACAGGCACTGATGAGAATGGAGTACCTTTGCATACCAGCATGTATAAACACTTAAGGTTTGTTCACTATTAATTCTACTACTTAAATGTTTTTTGAGCACAAGTTAACTATTGGTACTTAAAACATTTACGAGGCATGCTACTGTTACAAAACATATAACAAGAGACTACATACTTAACTAAATTGTTTTTAAACATTTTTAACATATGTTTCCTCTATTTATAACGCAAATGTTCATGATTAACAAGTATTAAACATGAACGTAAACATTGTGCACTAACAACAGTGCACGAATTATATTTAACGACATCTGTCGTAAGTGAGTGGAACTATTAACAACGGGTATTCAAGTGTAATGTATGATTCAGTTTTTTGCTACCAATTACAAGAACCCTCACCATATGATTTCTTGTCTGTACTTATCCTCTTTGTATTTGCTTTCCAAAAAACCTAAATATTTTTTTTTTTACCTTCACAGAACGAATTTACCAAAACCGACCATGGAACTAAGAGGGTTTCCACTACCCGATGGCATACCATCTTTTCCTAGTGGGGAAATATTTTACAATTACTTACAGAAATACACAAAGCACTTCGATTTAGAAAAACATATTAAGGTGAGTGACTCTTAAATTATCAAATGCATTAGAGGTGCCCTCTACCCTCTCCTCTTAGCTCGCTTAACGTATTGTTCAGTAGGAGTTGTGTAAGTTGACCCGTATACTTATTTACGTAGAGCATACGTATATGTTAGACGAGACTATTTAATTGTTTCGTTGTGGGTTAGGCCCAAGAAGAGACCCCTCTGTTTCCTCCCGTGGATGGCGTAAAACAGTCGGCTTTTATTTTGCTGTAAGATGGGCAACAGCATCAACCTGAGTAATTAACACCACTGTGATCACTAATCTACCTAATGCCAAGTGTGGTGATTAAGGCAAATTCTTCCTGCATTGCATTCTATGGGGTGACGTCCGGCAGTAAAGGCCTACCGGCTGATGTTGCTGACTGTTTCATGATAGCATTAATTTGAACTAAATTTTATATCCAGTACCTAAACTTTGGCATGGTTTGACCGGCTATAATATAACCGCTCGATTCCCGCTGTGGGACAAATGTTTGTATGATCTGCAAATATTTGTTCCGGGTCTGGGTGTAACGGTACCATGATACTCTTAGTACCTGATACCCACGACACAGGGAATCCTAGTGTGGGATCAAGACTACGTTATGTGACTATTGGGTGATAGGTTATGTGTATGTTATAGGCCTCCAACAGGGGGTGGTGTAATCGCTTTGTCGGCTTGTACGACATCCATAGGCGGAGACGAAAGGGTTCCATCCCCATGGGCAGCAGCATCCACCTGAGTACTTAACACCAACTTAATGCCACAATCACCAAGCCCATACATGGTGATCATGGCCGTTTGTCGTGGCATTGTATGGGAGGCCTATGTCCAGCAGTGGACTTCAGTGATGATGTTGATGATGATACTTTGCAATTTTCCACATCAATCCAATTTTATATTTCAGTTCCTACACAACGTGATTCTAGTAAGAAGAGAGAACAACATATGGAAGGTAAAACACGAGCATGTGAAAACAGGGGAGGTATTTGAAGAAGAGTATGATTTTGTTGTGGTCGGTAACGGCCATTTCAGCAAACCTAATATGCCTACTACACCAGGACAAGATATATTCAAAGGTAAAACTTTGACTGCACCCTAAATCCTTAAATTGAACTGGTTCATTCTACCATGATAGCTTGTAATATCTTTAGAATGCCCCCTCTCCTCCTTGCGTTACGTCAGAGTCCTTACTGTTGAGGGCCGAGACCTTTATACAGGACTTTGGTTTTGACCATGTCCATTGGGTTCTAAATCTTCCGTGGAGGGATGGCGTTGCAATGGCGTCACTCATGCTGAAATAGAGCGCTTAGAACTGTGGCTCCAACGCATAAGGCTCCGTCGCCGCGTGTCTTCCTTTAACATATTCAACTATTCTAGGTACAATAATCCACAGTCATGACTACCGAGTCCCGGACCCGTACAAAAACCACCGCGTCCTCATCGTTGGAGCCGGCCCGTCGGGTATGGACATCGCTATGGATGTGGCAGCCGTTGCAAAGACACTAGTACACAGCCACCACTCCAAAGTCAACTTTAGTACCATCTGGCCCTCGCACTACATGCCGAAACCGGATATAAAGGAGCTGAAGAAGAACGGCGTCGTGTTTGTGGATGGGACGTATGAGGAGGTGGATAATATTATTTATTGCACGGGTAGGTACCTACGCTTTGGTATCTATCGTTCCTTGTCACTTGCTGGTACCATAAATCAGCAGCAACTCATGGGGCTGCTTAGTGTCATACATGAGCTAAAGTTGCGCAACGGGCTATGGACACAGCTATGCTCGGAGTTTCACTACGTGATAAAATCTAAGATAACGAAATCCATAGAACCAAGATCACCGACATAGCTCTTATAGTTAGCACGTTGAAATAGCAATGGGCAGGTCATGTAGGCATGCAGTGTTGGATAAAGGTTTTGGAGTAGCAACCACAAACTGGAAGACGCAATTTAGGACGGCCCCTGGTTCAATTAACCAATGTCGTTATGGCAGCCACGCGAGGTTTGTGTGAAGACGGCTCAAGACTTTATCGTGGTATTGTTTGTTGGACATAGGGCTCCAACAAACAATACCACGGGATAGGGTTTAGCAGTGAACTTCTTCCGGCAGATGATGATGAAGGTGAAGACGTTTCCGCGTAGGCAGCTTGTTGTTCTATGTGCAATTGGGAATTTAAAGGACTCACTTCACTTACCAGTTTTGTTTACACGTATAGGCCACTATTTGGAAGACGTAAGCAACAACTACAGCGATGTACTCGTAAAAGACAGCTTAAGTATTCAATACTAAACAAAAAATTTATTACTCTAGTGTAAGACGCACACTCACCATTGATATTTATGTATTCTCCATTAACTGTTACAGGATTCCAATACGACTATCCGTTCCTAGACGAGTCTAGTGAGCTGACGATAACTCCTCGGAACGTGATACCTTTGTACAAGTACATGGTTAACATAAACCAACCCAGTATGATTATAATGGGTCTGGTGGTGAGAGCTTGCTTGGTAATCTCTTTGGATGCTCAGGTATGTTGCTTTTCTAAAACATACGTATATTTGAGTTGATTCAATGTTCACTGAATCATGACAAAAAGAGAATTTATGTGATTCAAAAAATCTACCCCGTATGTCTTCCCCTTTCTACTGCCTACGAAGTGCTACGGGTCTACGAGGTGCTACGGCTAGAACTACAGAAGTAATAACTAATGTAAAAGACAATTCACTTCCTCCAGGCGTGACAAACTTTGTAGCGCAGCTGGTGAGTAGATGGCGAAGATGCGAGAGGTGCTGGTTCGATTCCCGCTGCGGGACAAATGTTTACATGATATGTAAATATTTGTTCCGGTCTTGTATGTTGTGGTACCAAGATACTAGTAGTTTCTAATACCCACGACACAGGGAATCCTAGTATGGGGACTATTTATGTGACTGTTGGGTGTTATGTTATATCAACTAACTCACACTTACAAATTAAAATACTTACATACTAGATAGAGAATTAACTAGACAAGTCTCGTTACGTTTACTTCTAAAGGTTGCTTGATATCAGGAACAGTAATAAATAAAAAGGTCCGGCCTAGAATAGACTCCTCTTTTTCCTCCCGTGGATGTCGTAAATGCCGACTAAGGGATAACACCAGGGTATGGGCAGCAGCATCTCCCTGAGTACTCTACACCTATAATGCGATCACCAATCCGCCTGCCAAGCGTGGTGATTATGTCAAATCCCCTTATTCTATGGCGAGGCCTTTTCCAGCAGTGGAGTCTACTGGCTGATAAATAAATAAAAAAAATGTTTCAGGCACGCTACGCCACATCATTGGTAAAAGGAAACTTCACTCTACCTTCTCGTGAGGAAATGATGCAGGATTGGCAGAAACATGCTGATGCTCTAAAGTCCAGAAAGCTTCCACTGTCATTCATGCACGTGCTGGCAGAGAAAGAGGTAAGATTTAAATTCAAATAATGTCACTTTTTGCACGAAAAGCTCCTTGATACCCCCAAAATACTTCCATCTCTTTGGTTCGTTCTACCAATGGACACGAGAAAAGGTTTTCAAATGCTACATCCCAGGTAGCAAAACTAGATGTTATAAAAGCCATGAGAAAGTTTTTGTTACAACCATTGTCTGCAGTGGTTATCACATGAGGGTATATGTAAACGTCTATGTAGCTTCTATACAGCCGGTTTGGGCGCATTTTACACAGCCTTTCTCTGCTGCATACAAGCTGTAAAGTAGCTATTTAAGATGCTTTTCAATTGTCAAATAATTGCTTGATACACAACTTTTATTTGACTCAAAATTATATAAATGTTAGTTTTTGCAACTTGAAGTTATAATTATTGCCAAAAAAAATGAATAAAAATTTTACCAAACTACTATCACAATTGTAATACTTGTTAACTGTAATGGCGACTACATATTGAAATTTTGATATATTTGAAGGTGATTACACGAATAACAAGCGTAATTTCATATTCAAATCAAATTTACCTGATGATTTACTCATCTTTTATGTAAATTTTTAATGCGCTGCTATTTTATGAAATATATATGAAAAACTAAAAATTGATAAAATCATTAATTATATTATTTTTCATTAAAGCCGTAACCAAACGTTTTGTAACAGCTAAACAAAGCTATAGGTTAACAAAAAATAACTTTTTTAGTAGTAATTACCAAGGAAAATACATTTTAATATTGTTCAATGATTTATTCTGCAAATAGAAATAATATACCTCAGGCACGGTGTCGGTGACAGAAAAAACTAGACATCACATCACTTTAGAATGATAGCCCGAGAAAAGCACCAAAATCAATCACTCGATAATAATTTGATATTCCACCGAAGTTGAGACTATATACATATACATTATAATATGTGGGAACTTTTTCCGCTTTTTTTGTAAAGATACGTCGTCCATTTTTATTTGATTTTTGTTTCTAATGTTTTTAACAATGTTTTTAATGTTTTGTGGGTGGAAATTGGCCACAAACATTTTAATAAAACTGTCAGCGCTTTACTAGGTAATGACTTGACTGAGACATTAACGACTTATGATATTTTTTATTTGCTTGCTCAGATGCATATTAAAAAAACGTTGATCTTTTATTTCAGGACCAGTACTACGCAGCACTATCTGAAGAGTCCGGTATAGACCGGGTACCTCCAGTCATGTTCAAAATACGCGCAGTCGACACTGAAGCTAAGTTGGAAAGCTTGTACACATACAGAAACTATGTATATACTGTCATTGACGATAACACATTCACTAGGGCGTTGGAAGTACCACCAGTAAATAATAGCTTAGCGCCATAATATCCTTTACATCTTTATTGTACACAGAAAATAATTATAAAAGATATATGCAAAGGTGAGCTTATCCCTTAAAAGGGTTTTCTTCCAGCAAACCTTTGAGGCTAGAGAGAAGGTAATATAGTACCGACTATATTACCTTCTCTCTAGCCTCAAGTAAGTGTACAAAAACAGTAAATGAAATTCGACATACGTATGATATACGACATACGATGTTTTATATCTGAGGCTCAATTCTATTATTTAAAAAACATTCCAGTCACAATATAATCTCGTGTGAGTCGCAATGTCCCGTAGTAACTATTAGTTAATCTTATGCATTCGTTTTAACCGTTTTTTTAAATAAGAGAATTTGGCCTCTGATTTGAGGTCCAAAGTAAGGTCGAGATAAATAGACGTTACTTAGTCCGTACGAACGCTTAGAACTGTCCTTGTCACTGTCATACAAATGTTAAAACACGCGTGCTAGAGAGTGACAGGGATAATGCTAAGCATAAGTGAGGTGTAGGTAGGCGGTAGTAAGAGGCGAGTGATATGCTTGACCATTTATTGTAGACTGACTAACCATACGCTGCACTCACACTAGTACACCACAATCCTCCACCCTTATTCTAATACCCCTTAAATTAATATAACCTTAACCTCAAGGAACATACCTACTTGAGTACCTAAGAAAATAGCTTTTGTAAACATCTTGAATAAACCATAACAGTATAAAGGAACCCTTCAGTATAAAACACAATTAAATAAAAGGTGTACTTATACTTATCTTTATAAATCTTTAGAGTCGTATCAGAATCTTGATACCTCATTAACAACTACGTATCTCACCTTACCCTAACACAAAAATGACATCAAATCTTATAATTTGGTTTCTTATTTAAACGGCACTGGCGTATCAGGCGGGGCTGGGTTGGTTCAGGAGATGGCAAGAGAGGCGACTGTATCAATTCTGGCATAGTTTCCTCGACACAGTCTTCGAACTGGTCATGAGCGTCAGTGTCACCCGCTATGCATACTGCCGACGCGTTCTTGCTAGAAGCACTCGGACTGGGTTTTCAGCACCCTATCACGCGCTGCTTCCTTAGTGCACTCCTTGGTATGGGAAGAGCTACCAGGACATATGAGTGAACTCCGCTTTCTCTGCTTAAGCTGATCAATATGTTTATGCAACTCCCTACCTACTGCATCGACCACCCTATAGTCTGTTACACCTATCTTTTCCGCCACTTTCCCCGGCATCCATCTATCACCACCCCTATACTGGCGTAGCCAAACCTCCTCCCCGGGACGTAGATCACGTGAACCGCCCGGCCCAGACTTCTGCTGCTTACTTTGAGCACTCCTTACTTTGGTGTTTCTATCAGGTCTCAACGAATCTAGTTTGGTTCGCAGTTGTCGACCGCACATCAACAATGCTGGAGTTTCACCAGTAGTGCAATGTTCTGTACTACGATAATGCAACAGAAAGTTGTTTACAAATAATGTTATATCTAAATTTTCTCTAATTGCTTTTTTAATCACCCTTTTGATTGTCTTAACTGCATTTTCGGCAGCGCCGTTTGATGCCGCGTGATAGGGTGCTGAAAACAAATGTTCTACAGCATTTGATGCTAGAAATTGTGAAAAATCCCCACTGGTGAAGGGAGGGCCGTTATCAGAAACTATCTGTTTAGGTAGACCAAAACGAGCAAAAACATCACTTAATTGTTTGATCGTGTGACTCGCTGCCGTACTAGGTACCTGACTAACTTCTATCCACTTAGTCCTAGCATCTACCATAACCAAAAATATTCTACCATTGATCGGTCCCAAAAAATCTAGATGTACCCGAGCCCATGGTTTATCGGGCCATGGCCACGGACAAGGCGCGTGTCTCGGCGGCGCGTCTGACTCCGCTGCACAGGTGCCGCAAGTGCGGCACACAGATTCAATTGCTTCGTCAATGCCCGGCCACCATACATAGCTTCGCGCAAACGATTTGGTCTTTACAATACCCATATGCGCCTCATGTAACTCGGTTAATACTTTAGATCTACATGCTTCCGGTACGACCACTCTATGGCCCCACATCACACAACCTAACTCTTCATATAACTCCTTTTTCCTATTATAATAAGTTTGAGTGAAGTTATTACGCTATCAGATGGCCACTCATCTCTAAGATAAGATAAAACCCGCCCCAACAAAAAATCTCGACCTGTCTGTTTTTTAATTTCATGATAGTCCATTAGCATGGCATTCTGCGCAAAATGTAAGAACGTTTGTTCCGGAATCCTAATGCTTGGTCTGTAGGATGAAAGCGCTGGCAAACGCGATAACCCGTCCGCCCCGTTATCTTTAGATCCTACAAATTCAATATCGTAAGTATACGCTGTTAACTTAATGGCCCACCGTTGTAAACGACTCGCCGCCATTGACGGTATCCCTTGTTTGGGTCCGAAGATGGTAACCAACGGTTTATGATCGGTACGCAACGTGAAACGCCTCCCGTATAGATATTGATGCAATTTCTCTAAACTAAACACAATCGCTAGCGCTTCCCGTTCGATCTGTGAATAATGTTTCTCCGCACTGGTTAGTGCGCGCGAAACATAAATAACCGGTCGCTCCCGTATGCCCCCGTCACCGGATGTGGCACCCGCGCCCTCTCCTTTGCACAGCTGAGTTAGAACTCCGCCAAGACCGCGCGCGCTAGCATCGCACGTCAAAAACAAAGGCTTGTTCGGGTCGTAATGAGCCAGCACTTCAACGCTAGTTAAAATGGATTTAACTTTTCTAAAAGCTACCTCACACTCCCGGTCCCATGTCCACGTGATACCTTTTTTAAGCAAATTATACAGGGGCGCTAAAATGGCGCTTAAGTTTTTTACGAATTTTGCGTAAAAGTTTATTGTCCCTAACAAGGACCTTAGTTCTGTGACATTATTAGGCTGTGGAATGTTCAGTATACCTTCTACCTTCTCCGGGTCCGCTTTAATGCCCTCTGCGGATATAATAAAACCTAAATACTTTACCTCATTTGTCATAAAGAAACACTTATTTTTTTTTAGTTTAATTCCGTTGCTGTTTAATCTTTCGAATAGCTTCTCTAAAATCTCTAAATGCTCCGTCATCGTAGTGGATGCTATTATTATATCATCTAAAAATACCTGAACATTCTGAATATCATTAAGTAGATTCGACATTATCCGCTGGAAAATACCTGGACTCGAAGATAATCCATACACTAATCTTTTATACCTAAAAAGACCTCTATGAGTGTTTATTACCGTAAAATTATCCGGATCATCTAACTCAATCTGATTATACGCCTGGGAAAGATCAATTTTGGATAATATTTTAGCGCCATTTAGCTTAACCAACAGATCGTCGATGCGTGGTAAAGGATATCTATCGATCAGCAAGACAGGATTAAGCGTCACCTTATAGTCGGCACAGATCCGGAGTCCCCCATCCGCCTTACGCACCGGCACCAGCGGAGTAGCCCAGTCCGCGCTGTCTACCGGCTCGATGACGCCGGTGCGAAGCATCGCGTCGAGCTCCTCGTCTACGCGGTCCCGCAGCGCGTATGGCACGGGCCTCGCCCGGCAGAACACCGGCGACGCGCCCTCCCGCACTCGCAGCTTAGCCTTGCCTCCTCTGAACCGACCCAATCCCTCCGTAAACAGTTCTTTATATCTGGAAAGCAATGACAGTAAATTGTTATTACAATTATTGTTTTCCTTTTTCGTAACAACCACTAAATTTTTATACAGAGTAGGTATCCTAATTTTTAATTCAGACATCCATTGTCTTCCTAACAATGATGTAGTGCCGCCTTCTATAACAAAAAGTTCTAATAATTTGGATTCACCGCCATGGCTCACTGCCGGTCTAATAACACCTAGAGGTCTTATTTTGGCACCATTATAAAATTTAAACACTAAATTAGATCCTTCCAATGGTCTATGACTAAAATTCTTATCATATGTAATTTTACTAATACAGGACACCAATGAACCAGTATCTATTTCCATGGGTAATTTAGTTCCATCAATTAATATAGATAATCTTACCGGCTTATAGCCATTTAAACAGAGTTGATGAAGATCTTCCTCTGCCTCCCACTCCTCGGCCGAGTGTGGGAACTCGTCGTCTTCCGACAGCGCCGAAACGCTCCGTCGACCTCCCGGCTGCCGCCGGCCTGCACGTGCGCCACCAGGCCATCAGTGGCGCGCCGCTCCCGCGCTCCAGATCGCATTGTACATACACGACGAAGATGACCCCGTTGTTTACACTTGCTGCAATTGAATGTCTTATAGCGACAATCATCACTCCGATGATCGGACGCCCCGCAAACGTTGCAAGAACCCGTGTTATTGCCACCGCCGCCGTTACTGTGTTGACCCCGCGACCTTGACGAAGGGCGCGCTCCGCCCCGGGCTAGAGCGCCGCGCCCGCGCCACGCGACCCCGGCATGGAGTACATCCGCGCTGGCGCCACCCGATACTGCCTCGATCCCGCCGCTGGACCGCTCCACCGCCGCCGCGTCCCGTTCTGCCGCCTCCATCGCACAAGAAATTTTCACGGCTTGGGTATATTGTAAGTTCTCTTCCGCGAACACACGTTGCCTGATCGTCTCACTGGTCAGTCCACATACCAGCTGATCACGTAGGTTTTCCTCTAAAGCCTCCTTGAATTCGCAATATCTCGCTAATCTTTTCAATTCCGAAATGTATAGCGTTATACTTTCACCAGCTTGTTGTCTTCTTAGTCTGAACCGATATCTTTCTGCCATGAACGATGGTTTAGGTTGTAAATGGTCTTTCATCACCTTTATCACTGTTGTAAAAGTTTTCTCACTCGGTTTCACCGGACTTGTTAAGTTACTTAACAATTCGTAGGCTTCATCGCCCATTGCCGCGATTAATGTGGGTAGCCATAGTTCTTCTTTGATAGTGTTCACCTTGAAATACATTTCAACCCGTTCCACATATGAAATCCAGTTCCCGGATCGCACATTGAACTCGGTTATCTTTCCTATACCCATACTTGTATAGAAAATAATAAGATATGTTCGCACGCAAAAAAAAAATAATAATTATCCAATCCTCGTTAGCCACTGAGGTGTAGGTAGGCGGTAGTAAGAGGCGAGTGATATGCTTGACCATTTATTGTAGACTGACTAACCATACGCTGCACTCACACTAGTACACCACAATAAGTACGTGCTAAGTAACGTCTACTTATCTTAACCTAAGAGTTCACAGGTTACTTAATAAATGAAATAGTTAATTGATTTGTTTTCTAATATTTTATTACGCGTACTTATTATTTATTAGTAGTTAATTAACATTGTACAAATTACTGGTAACAGTCAGTTATTATTACATAGCGTTAAGTTAAGTACATAATAATTATGATTTTTGTTCTACTTATCACATTTAAAAATAATATAAATAGATAATTAAAATTAAAATAATTATTTATTGATGTGTAAAAAAACAACTTAAAAATAAAACGTACTTACTAGTTACTAAGTATTTTTTGTGTTACAAAAACTTTAATTTTAATACCTACGAGACTCGCTGTGTTTTAAGTCACCTAATTTTGTATAAAGTAAGGTTCTTTAATTACTTGAGTATACTACTTTTGAAACTAACTATTGGTCTCCTACACAGGCTCAAAGTCACGCAGTGGGCTATGAAAAGAGCTATGCTCGGAATTTCACTACGTGATAGAATCCGAAAGGAGGAAATCCGTAGAAGAACCAAGATCACCGACATAAGTAGCTCTCTGCATTAGCAAGTTAAAGTGGCAATAAGCAGGCCATATAGCTCGCAGAACTGACAACCGTTTGGGAATAAAGGTTCTCTAGTGGCGAACACGAACTGGTTGGCGCAGTGTATAGGAAGGTCTACACTTGGTCCTATCTTGGTTTGGTCTCGAATGGACCAAACACATTTTAAAGGCAGCAAGAATTCAATGGGTGGAGGTGGCTCAAGACCGTTTATCATGACATTCTATGCCAATTCTATCCAGCAACAGACTTCTAAAGGCTGATGATGATAATGAAAAGTTTGACATAACTATTGGCGTATGACGCGACAGCTGGTTCTTATATCTGCCATTCAGCGTGGCAATGCAACCAGTGTTTAAGGAACGCTTCCATCTTGGAGTGATTTGTACCAGTTGAGCTATCTATGGATCGTTTCGACGGTCTGTAGATAGCTCAACTGTTTCATTTATAATGTTTTGTGTACTTGAATTAGTTGTATTATTTTTTCTGTGAATAAAGTTACACCCTAATAGGGGCATTACATTAGTTTGCTAATACATAATAATTAATCTTGTGAAACATGCATTCATAAATAAATACTTCATAATACAATTAATTAATACACAGCTAACAACAACAGTCAGTTAAAGGTCACATCACAAAATACAACTTTTAAGTCGAAAAATGGTGCATCTAAAAGTCATTTTACAAAAAGAAATCTGAAAGCTGCAATGTAAATTTGCCTCTCTATCTATTCTTAATCTATCTATATAGATAATTTTACAAAACCCTGACAGTAGTCAAGTTTTACTGTATTGGTTTTATTTATCTAATTTTTGACCCAATAATCGGCACCATATTGATAAACAATTGAATCTATCCAAAGGTTGAGAAAACTTTTTGAATTTTTGCTGTCGAGAAAATATTGTCCTATCTTGTTTTTCTTTTAATCTCTCTATTCCTTGGACTTAAGAGTTTAGTATCCATGCATGCCGTTGTCATGGTGTGTCCGTTCTAAGAATAGATCCCTCTTCTCCCGTAGATGTCGTAAAAGCTGAATAAGGACTTACAACAGGGGATGGGCAGCAGCGTCCACCTGAGTATTCAACACCAATACTGCGATCACCAATCCGCCTGCCAACCGTGGTGATTACAGCAAATCCCCCCATTGCATACTACGGGGGAGGCTTAGTCCAAAAGTGAATCATTGTACTTTATACTTAGGTAATAAAATAAAGTTAATTTCTAGGAAAAAAACAAAAACCGACTTCTTTTAAAACTTGCTAAATTTCGATAAAACTGATATGGCCACCTCTGAAGTATGAACTACCAAACAAAAAAGAATCATCTAAATCAATTAGCAATCGCGTAAAAAACATACAGTCGAATTGAGAACCTCCTCCTTTTTTTGAAATCGGTTTAAAATCAAATCTACGATTGGCATTTTGCGTTAGACGCGCCCTTAATTGTTGGTATAATTCTAAACCTCAATAGGACAGCTCAATTCCTTCCCAGGTGAATATTTCCTTTCGTACTTGTAGTCGTCAAGAACCGTCCACTCGTAGTCCCTGAAGTTGAGGAAGTCTTCCAATCTGTTCTTTGCGTTAAAATCTCTCATGGTTATGTAGACCGGGGGGACGCGGGGTATGCCTGCTTCCTGAGTCAGGTTGCCGAAGTATCGATCCTAAAAGAGTACAAAGTGTGAGCGATTGAAAACTAAATTGGGACTTATAAGCCATGGTTCACGATCGATTACCAAATAAAACATACAATAATTTGTTAATTTTGGACTTTTTATAGTCAACATTTTTCAAAATCCCAATTTTGTCCAACCAGTTAGATCATCAAACTTCTAGTAGGACAGGGTGGAATAAACGCAATTTCTGATTGAATGCGTTTCTTAACAATTTTTAATCTAAGTCATTTGAAATCATCTTTACTTAACTTGTGGCATTGTCAAGAACCTAGGCCATCTAAAAAGCTTTATTTCCCAGTGAGACCCATTCAATTTATTTTAATTGAATATTCTTCGGGAGGTTGTTATTTTATTTTGAACTAAGGCCTTTTTAGGGTTGCTGTTACTGTTTTCTGGAGCTGCTTTTTCACACCCTGTATAACTGAACTGAATTTTGTTTGTATAAAAAAAAATTGGTATTTCTCGCCTACTACTCTGTGTAGAAGTCTGCGCAAAAAGAGACATTATATGCTTCGTTAAATTTACACTTTTGTATCAAGATCTTTTCGAGCTATAATGACGAGACGGTGTTCCTAATAATACGAAATCGCTAAAAGACCTTCATATCCCAAGACCATTCGCTTTCCACCCTCGTTCTATCATCATTTATTGCGACGACCTCCGTAGCGAAACGGGCGAGTAGCCGACTGAAACGCAAGAGGTGCGTGTTCGATTCCCGCTGCGGGAGAAATGTTTGCATGTTCTACAAATATGCGTCGATGAGCTAACCACGCTAACCACTTGTCAAATCTGTATTCTTGCGATTTTGCAAACCACGGTGAAAAGAGGCCCTATGAGGCTTTGCTTTCCCCTTCAGAAAAAAAACCCGTGTTTTATGTATGTATGTAGGTGTTTCAAGTGATAATTTATTTTTTTAGATAATTGCAAGAACTTACCATTTCGTCCCCAATAACATTGACTTTGACAATCTTCATGCCTCGTCTCTGCGATTCATGTACGTGGTCCAACCAGCTCTTCAGCATCTCGTCTTGAGAAGGCAGCTCGGTCTTGCCTGTTGCGACCGCTGCTGCGTAGTGACCCTGAAAACATTTTTAAAGAAAAAAAATATTAATTAGATTAGATATTAATATTATTTAGAAATTTCTTTTCCTTAATAGTAAGCCATGGCTTGCTATGCCTCACGAAAGTAGTCGGACAAATAAGTGACTTCGATAGCGCGGCGAGTAGCTGGCTAAGATGCGACAGGTGCGAGTTCGATTGCCGCAATGGGTCAAATGTTAGCATGATGTACAAATATTCGTTCCGAGTCTGGGTGTTGTGGTACCATGGTACTCGTAGTTATACCTTCGACCCAGGGTATCCTAGTGATTATGCATGTATGTGACTGTTAAGTGTGATGTGTTATGTTAAGCTTTTATGAAATATCCTCCGTCCACAGCTTCGCCCGCGTGGTTCTAGGATATAAGTAGCCTAAATATTAATCCTGGCCTTGTTGGGCAATTTCCGTTGAGGTTTCCGTTGTGCTGGCTTAGACAGTAATGTGTTATTACTGGAAGAAAGCGTTTGCCAAGTTAGTTGTTGGAAATCAATGGCGAGATAAGCTCACCACAGAACCTTGACTCTAGCCCTCTTATTCATAATCATATTTGAAACCTATTTTAGTTCAAATTGCTTTTGTTTCTCTCTTACGTAAAATTACATACGCCAAAACAAGACAAAAGCTATTATTTTAAAAATTGATTATGAATAAAAGGGTAAGTATTTAACAAACAATTGACACAGACGTACGGTGCAGTGTAAGACGGATTTTGTGGAGGAACGCCTCTAGCGGACACTTTGAGAAACTCAATTTCCATGCATAAATCCATGATTACACTAATCCGTCCGTATATGTGTATATTCCTACGATAGCGCAACCGACAGTAAAAAGAGCCAAACTTAGGCTCTGCCTATCCGTTCAGTAAAAAAGACATGCGTCTATGCATGTATAATCATCTCTGTATCGAAATCCATTAAAATTTGTTGTAATCCCTTATTCGGATTTCACAACATTCACGAAAGGAGACGGAGAGATCTATTCTTAGGCCGGACACGACCGTGTATGTGTGCTACATTGGCCTCAAAATAAAAGCCTTCTGTTTTTGATCAGGTTAATTAATAAAATAAAATCCAAAACAGCTTTCTCACCTGAGCATCAAGTAATTTGTTGATTACCCCCTTTGCAACTCCCACAAACATCATACTAGGGTTTTTTATGTTGACCACGTGGTTGTAGAGCGGCAGCACAAACTTACCAGTGGTGGTCACCCCACTGGTTTTATCCAGGAATGAATGATCGTAGTTGTATCCTGGAAACCATGAAAGAAATTGAGATCCATAAAATTAATTAAGTACATAATATTGTGAAATACAATCTACAATCTTGTCGTACCAGTATACTTCTACCGGCTAATGATGATGATTCTCGCATTTAGGACCCGGTAAATAATCTATTAATAATAATATAATTCTCTACTAATAGCTATATACTCTGAGCTCAAGAAATAAATGAATGGAAAAGGTTGAAGGAGGCCTTTGCCGACTGGCAAACAGATCTACAGAAAACAAGCAAGAATCAAATACCAGTTTAATCTTCTATACGTAATAGATTTCCAAGTTGATTTGAATAAAAGGCTATATAATTATTATTACATTATTACATACCTAACTATGTTTATGTGGGTAAGTTTAATGACATTTTAAAGTACCATATAAATTAAATCAAGAGTCACCACCGACCGATTGACTTAATTAAATGGTCAGTTTTATAAAACAAGTTAGTTTTTTTTAAACTCTGACCTATTAGTTGGCAGCGCCCTATTACAATGTGTCATGTGACTAATCAACAAATATTCCTTGAAGTTGTACAAAACGATTACAGAAACCGCATTACAATTGGTTAAGTTATTTGGAGATAAAATACAAATTCACGAACTAAGAAACTATTAACCGAAACGATATATAGTTTCGTCCCGTTGTAGGTAAAATTAATTATCTGTGACCTTCTTTTAATGAATGTAACATTAATGAATCACAATATGGCAAAAAATATGACCTTGTAAAACGTGTCACGTACTCATTCAAATTAAGGTCCAAGTCGTTGGTAGCCGTTGTAAAAAGCTTATTAGTTTTTGCTCATTTTTATTCCATTCATTGTTAGAATTCCCCAGTAGGTACCCAATGTTTATCTACGTAATGACTATTGGAAAAACCACCGCATAATAACTACGGATTGGTTTGTTAACCCAATTTACAATTCATCGAATGATCCAAGTTCGAACAAAATTGATGGAGATTTCGCTCATAAGGCATTCGATATCTAGGTACTCTACAACCCTCGGAAAAAGCCGAAAAAAAAACTAGAACAAATTAGCATCTACTTTACACTACTAAAATTGTAAAACAATTGAATCCCCCCTCAAATGAACAGACTCCAAAACCGTAGACGTCAAGGGGACTAAAACACCTGATTCAGATAGAATAAATATGTGGTTCTCAGAATTAGCAAACTACGGTTACGATGCAGTGTAGGAAAGCTTTCTATGGAACGACGACATTTAAAAGGTCACAGTAAGTCAGTAGATGAAGTCAGCTCAAGACAAGTCGTCATAGCATTATATGGGGGAGGCCTATGTCCAGCAATGGACTTTTACCAGCTGATGATGATGACAATGTAGATACATGTATGTGTTTGAAGCTATTATTTTCACGCATTATAGTTTGCAGGACATACAAATTTAAGTAGGATATAGAAGGGACTCTAACCTTAATAATTTCCTCACCATGTTTTATTGACCCCAATGATACAAAGCTTCAGATCTTACCTGTCGCAAAAATAACTTCATCAAACTCCTCATAGCTGCCATCTTGGAACACCGCGCCAGTGGGTGTGAACGTCATGATATCTGGTTTCTTGATATAACTTATCGGTAAGTTCGGCTGGTTGTACACTAGATGATGACTGTGGACAAGCTTAGAAGTGACGTTTGAAAGGTGGACAGCCAGATCTAGACCGGATGAACCAGCACCGACTAGGAGGACTCGACGGTTGCGGAACGGTTCTGGTTCTTTGTAGTCGTGGCTGTGCATCATTTTTCCTGTAAAAGGAGATTGGTGATGAGTTAATTTAGCTTTACAAGTCAGGAACGTTTTTTTGGGAGACTCTCCCATTGAAACCTTCCGGGCCACTTTTATCGTTAAATATTATTGACATGAAGAACTTATGTGTGGAAATATATTTATGAAAAACTTTGGTTATCAGATAACTGTTTTTATTGTCTGGTTTAGAAATGTAATTTCGTAATTAATTTGACATTTATATATTTGTACGCCTGCACGCAAACATTAACCCAAAGACGCATAGATCCCAAAGTGTAAAATTGTGCGGAATCCAGGAAATAAACGATTGAAATTGAAATTTCTGCCTAGTGGAACAAAAGCAGTCAAGTATTAGCGAAAACTTGCATTTAGCCCCAAAACAGGTTAATAAACTCTTATATCCATTATTAGCTAGTAGACTTCCACTGCTGGAAAAGGCCTCCCTCATCAAGTAAGATTTGCTATTATAACCAAGCTTGGCAGGCAGATTGGTGAAGCATTGGTGTCGAGTTCTCAGGTGGACACTGCTGCCCAGTGACAGTATTCATCCAATGCTGGCATCACCTTAGTCGATTGTTACATCCACGAGAAAAAGTAGAGGGGTATATTCTTAGCCATGGAAATAAAGTCATAAAAAAGTGATATAACATAGTGAAAAAAAGAATTGACCTGAGAAGACTAATCATAGTATCAGTCTTCAGTTCTCAGGTTAACGTAGAAATTGAGAGCTACAAAAGCAGTATTCAGACATACCTTCAAACATCTCCTGTCCCACAATATTCGGCCAGTTCGCAGATCTGTACTCTCCAGTAGCGATGATCACGTTGTCGCAGAACTCTGTCTGGCTCTCTTTGGTGTCGGACTTCAAGTAGGTCACGCTCCATCGGTCTCCTATTCTTGTAACAAGGGTTACTAGACTTCTTAACTGTGAAATAAAAGTTTAGGTAAGTTTAAACCTTATGACCCCATTTCCTAAACTATTTTTTTTTAATGAGCCAATTTCTCCCCTTGTTCTTTGAGTAATCTTTGTATAGAATGCTGGATTGTCCCCATCCAGCATTCCATACAAAGATCTAACCAGGTACGGTGCATTATTAATTACTAGCTGCGCCCCGCGGTTTCACCCGCGTGAACAATGATGAAATTTGATGATGATGATGAAAAGTAGCCTATCTGTTAATCCAGGGTATATTAGATATACTCATTCCAAATTTCACTCCAATTCATTCTGTCATTTGAGTGTGAAGAACTTTTGCAACATTTTTTTTTTATGTTATCAGTGTGATTAATTTTCTTGGCCGTGTATTTTTGCAACATTCAATCACAACTGTGAGGTAAACATATGAAACCAGTTGAAATAAACGATATCTAGAAAAGCATGTTATTTGGAGCGTGGGTTTTCTCCTAATATTAGCTTTTGTATCTATTTAATTTCCATAAAAATAGTAATAATAAAACGAATGCTATAATTTAGAACAGTAAAATAAAATTTACAAATAGAAAAGGCAATAGAAATTTGGTTTAGTTTTGATCACTTTGAATTAAATTATCAAAATGATATCATCTTTTATTTTAAATAGCAAGAACATTAATATTCTTCAATTTGTTCATCAGATAATGTGTAGGTAGAAATCTTTGCGATGATAAATCAAGTAGAGCAATAATATAGAGTAGGCTTTATAGGAGAAACTCTTGACTTTAATTTGCAGTTTCATTTCTTTTATATGTGTCTTACGTTAAGGTGTAGGATTTTAGGTCTTAGAAATCCTCAAACTGTTTACATGCCATCTACCACGTCCTCTTCAAAATGATATCCTTCAGTCACAAAGTACCTAAAAGCGGCGCGATTTTTTTAGTTTTCTGTGCTACAGAGCACTTTTGACGGTCAGCAAACGCAAAAAAATTAAAAACAGGCCGATATAAAATTCAAAAAAAAACACACCAACTTTTTTGAGACACCTAATCCTATAAAAGTGGACAACTATATGCTAATATAGTGTAGTAAACTGGTATACTATTGACACGCTGCGGAAGAAAAAGATTGAACTTTTTACTAGGAAGCAGCTATGACTGTATTGATGACAAGGAAGCAAGCCAGCGAATCCACATGCTTTAGACAAATAAAGTGCAATCCAGCTAGTTGTCTCAGGCCTTATTGACAAGAATCCGGCATCATTCTTCGAATGCATTCACAAATACAGTGGTACATAATGAGACAAACAGGTTTTCGTACCGGTCGGTCTCGTGATTCACGATATCGCTAATCGAGGTGGATTTAATCATTTGTCTGTGATTTCTTATTTTGCTATGCATAATACGTTAAAGGAAAAAATCATAGAACAACATTAACTACTCACGAGGAAAAAATATGTTTAACGATGTGTGATGTTATCCATTCCTTACAGATGCTCACACAGTAACATGGTTATTCAATTGGGTGTTACTCGTTGGGATTCCTCCCCAAATGGTATCTCTTGTGACAAAGTAAATTTAAGTGGATATTTGAAGAGATGCGGATTAAATTCTCATTGCTCGACAAATGTTTGCATGATCTATAAATATTTGTTCTGGGTGTTGTGGTACCGTGGTACTCGTAGTTCTTGATCGGGCCCATTTCAAATATTCCCCTGGATAGAGTATCCAACCCGCCTACCTCCACCCCCACTTCTACGCCATAGAGTGAAATGAGTATTTACGTATTTTAGATTAGGTAGTGAGTAAAAAACAAACAAAACAGATTACCTAGCTATTAGCTATTTAGTTGAAAGTGAGAAGGATTACGGCCTTCGTAATCGTTGAGAAATCCTATCAGCTCTGGGTACAAATTGCCTAACACATAAGAGTAACACTTAAGATAACATGCGTAGCACGTCCCGTTTCCGTTTGTAATCCTTTGACTGTCGGTGTGAATGAAACATGGTACCTAGATTCGCTTGGTTCGATTTCCGTTAGGATAAAATAAATATGTTTGTAGGATCTGCATATATACGTATGTGTTCATAGTATAAGACAAGTGTTCTGGAACCATGGAACTCCTCATAGTTACTGATTCTAATGACACAAGTAATCCCAGGGACTGTTATTTGTCTGGTGTCAAAGTCCACTTTAAAAACAACAAAATATTTTTTTGTGAAAAATTGTTGTTAATCTTGATCAAAGACCACACAAACATAATTATTTGCCAAGCTTTAGAATAATATGAATGATAAATCCCCGTGTTTTTTTGCAATTCAATAATTGAACTTGTTTGTTTTTGTGATAATTTTGTAAATATGGTGAATTTTTGTGTAAATTTTGTTCATTTTTAAATGAAAACTAGCTGACAAGACTTATATATGGCCGTCAAAGTGTACCAACACTGTGTACCAAGTGTGTGTGTGTGTCTACCTATGTAATAACAAAACCAAGTGTTCCGTGTGTACGAAAAATGAAATAAATGATGATTAACATGAATGATGTTTAACTACGTATGTGACTGTTGGGTGTTATGTTATGTTAACAGTATTTTTACCAAGAATTCACAGGTTTTTTGCTATTGCATATCTTACTTGAATATTGTCCAAGAAGCCGTATTTCTTGGCAAAGGCCTTTAAGTACTTGTGCATGCAAGTTCCCGTGGGATACGTGGCCGTTCCTTCCGGGAATGCGAAGTCATAGTACTCCATAAACTGCTTGGGTGTGTTTGTTCTAGAAAAAACACAAATAGTCACTGAAATGTAGATCTCTAATAACCCATTTGATACCCAATCAAATTAAATCAAATAGTATTTTAATTTTGAATCGTCTTGTAAACTAAAATCACTCCTGTTTTTAATGCGACCAAGCCTAGAAGAATCAGGGCAACAAACACGGCTTGGTTTAATTTGATGATCGTTTTTACTACTAAGAAAATGGGAAGCGCCTGGGTGGTGCCTCGGAGCAGAGGGAAGTTGATACAAAGAAAGTGAGAACTTAAAATCATAAGTCAAAAGTAAATAAAAATCAGCCAAAGTTTATAAGATAGCACACGCTTAGTATTCTTATGATATTGCAAATTTATTAATATATTCCATTGCACGCCAGCATGTTTTAAACAAATTCAGCTCGGCCAAGATTCATCGGCACAACTGCATTTATGAAGCTTTCTTGATTTTCCTGTTCTCCATCAAATAGGAGTGCAGACATCAAAAAAATACATTCATTTTGTAAAACGGGAAATTTTCACGTACCGATATGTTGGTGGAAGCACCATCATATCGGGTCGGAATCGAGTTCGGTGTAAAATCAAGAAAATATTTTTAGGGAAATTACATAAGCTTACCTCAACCCTTTATACTGGCTTGTGAAGACCGGCAGCCCATCCTCATCGACACCTACGTGAGGGTCGAACCTCCAGGTTCCCCCCACATCCTTAGAGGCTTCGAATACTGTGAAATCAGCGTCGTATTCCTTCAGGTACTTGGCCACACCAAGTCCTGAGTAGCCTGCTCCGATGACGCAAGTTCGGGTTGGGGCTTTTGGCTAAAATTAAACAAATGCTTATATGAATGAAGCTAATAATAAGTAAGTTTTTTGCAGAGAACTATGTTTTTAATAACAAGCTTTTATAAAATAAGTGATCGGAACCGTGAGCTGATTCAAATCAATTCGGCACCCTTCGTCCATTTCCCCGTTCGTCCATTTCCCCATTCATAATGAGCCCAAACCCTGCCAGGCTAATAATAGTCTTCGTGGAGTTCCGTTGTCCACTTTTCGTCCCGTAAGCGTGGTGGTTATGCAATTATGGAATTGCCATAACCACCACGATTGGCAGGTGGATTGGTGATCGCAGTATTGGTGTTGATTACTCAGGTGAATGTTACTGCCTATACCCTAGAGTAGACCAATCCGTTTGTCGGCTTTTCCGACATCCACGGGAGGAGACAGAGGAGTAGGTATATTCTTAGGCCGGACAAACCACGGCCACGTTGGGCGTGGTACTTACCTACTTAGGTACCTTCAAATGGGAATAGACTAATTACTTTTTGATGTGTTTTCATTGATACGTTTCTAAATGATTTGAGAGAATTGTACCAATGAGTTGAGTGCATTGGATGCTAATGGGCTTAGTTATTTTTTTTTAAGTAGGTTGTTTTTTAAAACGCGTCAAACAGTAACTGTTACTGTATATACTGTCTGAGAACGATTACAAATTCCAATCAGAATATATAGGAAAGTGTATATAAATATTGAATTACATAAATATGATAAAAATTTACCTGTACCTACAAGATTTTTACTGTGGTACAAATCTACCGTGGTAGTACTAATAAAGACTCCTCCAACTCCTTAGTCGCCGTTTACGACATCCACACCCTTGTGGATAAACATGTCATAAACGGTGACTAAGGGATTAAGACAGGGGATGGGCAGCATCATCCACCTGAGTACTGAATACCACAATGCGATCACCAATCCGCCTGCCAAGCGTGATGATTATGGCAAATAACCCCATTGCACGCTATGCATGCTATGGGAGAGGCCTCGTCCAACAGTGGATGAGTACCGGCTATTGAAGATGTACAAATATTGGAAATTTTGAAGAATGTTTTACTCAATAATTTTGTAGGTATTTATGGCTGCAAAGATTCAAACAAAATGTAGAATAGAATAGAATAGAAAATACTTTGTTGTACACCTTAAGATAATAAAAATAACAAAACGATAACATGATAATATAAAATTACAATGGACGGTCTAATCGCTTAGAAGCTATTTCTTCCAGACGACCTTTGAATGGAGAGAAGACTAAGATTAGAATAATAATAGTAGGGTGTTGTACGATTACATGATGTTGAAAGTTAATACGAAAGAATTAAAAACTTATACTTAATACCCACTTGTCACGTCAATATTCTAACGATTGTGCAACCCACGGAAAAAAGAGGTCCTTTGAGGCTCTGCCTACCTATTCGGGGAACGAGGCGTGTGTTTATGAGCCTCACCCTTCAGGGAACAAGTGTGTGTTTATGTATGTACCTATGTATATAGAATACCTATCGAAATAAATAAATAAAAAGTATCTACTACCTAATACAATACTATATACATACAAACCTACATACATACCATGATATATAATAAAATTATACCTAAATGTATATCAACGAACTATAGTGAAGTGAAGGGAAATATTACCATAAGACTAAGCTATATTAGGCGATACTAATATAATATAATATCTATCTATGTAATGTATTGTATTAAGTATATCAGTTATCCAGTACCCATAACACAAGCTCTGCTTAGCTTGGGGCTAGATAATGTTGTGTTAAATGTCCAGCATTTATTTATTTATTTATTTACTATGACATTTCTGAAGTGCAATAGAATTTAACTCGTGATTTTAATATGGCTAGAGATGGGGACTTCCTTATCGAGAAAAGGTAACGTACTCCACAGGTGTGCTGCTTGAATTGTGAAGAATTGAAAACTTGTGTTATTTGTTTGTGTAGATAGATAGATAGATAGAAAATTCTTTATTGCACATAAAAAAGAAGTACAAAAGCGAACTTAATGCTAAAAAGCATTCTCTTCCAGATAACCTTGGTGTATTGTGGACAAAAATATGCGTCGGTAGTGCACAGAAAGAGAATAGTGATACTTATACAGAAAAGAATTGCAAAAAAATATATATATATTAATTAAGTACCTACTAATAATGCCTAACATATGAAATAAACTAATGATAATAAGAAATAAATAATAATATATAAATTGTATATATAAATAATATTATTATATATACCATTTATAATAATTACAGATAGAAAAGTAAACATACTTAAATAAAAATAAATAAATAAATTGCTCTTTATTCGATCTTACTGAGGAAATGATTATAGATTCTAGACCTGAACCCCTCCACTGAAGAGGCATCACAAAAATTGGGAGGGAGATGATTCCAGAGACGAATTGCAGTTATTGTGAAAGAGTCAAAGTCAAAAAGAATTTTATTCATTGAAATCACAAGGATCATTTTGAATTGTCTTATAAGCTAAAATTACTCCTGTTCCAACGCGACCAAGCCTAGAAGAATCAGGCAACAAACACGGCTTGGCTTACATAAATGGTCCGTCTTACCACTAGGTGAGAAGCGCCTGTGTGGTGCCTCGGAGCAAGGAGTTGCTGATACATAACAAATGAGAACTTAAAAACCTTAGGAAGGTAGTCAAAAGTAAATAAAGATCAGCAAAAATATGCAAGACAGTACACGCTACGCTTGTTATACTTATAAATAATAATCTAATAGGTAATACGCTTTCTTAATTAGATTCATCTTTATGTAGGATTTAAATCTTCGAATAGGAAGTTTAAATGCACCTTCTGGAAGTTTATTATAGAACCGTACAGAATTCCCCATAAAAGACCCACTTACTTTCTTTAATCGAAATTTTGGTATATTTTGTTTGTGTTTATTTCTCGTGTTAATACCATGCACGTCACTTTTTATCATAAAACTATCCAAGTGTTTATGTGTATGTAATAATATTTCGTAGATATATTGCGATATTACTGTAAGAATATTGATTTCTTTGAAACGCTCCCTCAAGGAGTCACGCGACTTCATTTTATAAATGGCACGTATTGCCCGTTTTTGTTAGACAAAAATAGCTTGGATATCTGCTGCTTTACCCCAAAGTATGATACCATATGACATAACACTATGGAAGTAGCTAAAATAAACAAGCTTAGCTGTAGCTTCATCAGTAAGCTGCCTTATTATACGAACTGCATATGCAGCGGAACTAAGTCTACCAGCAAGAGCCACAATTTGTGGTGCCCACTGCAACCCTGCATCAATATTAAGCCCTAAGAAAATGGTAGACTTGACAAGATCAAGTGTCTCCCCATTTATTTTAATATTAGTTGGATAATGTTTTACATTTGGCAATGTGAATTTGATGCATTTCGTTTTTTTAGCATTAAGCAAAAGATTATTAACTGTTAACCACTCAAGAACACGCGATAGTGAATCATTTCCATCATCGTAATTAGATTTAGATCTATCAACTTTGAAAATCAAAGAAGTATCGTCAGCAAATAGAACTATGTCACATATGTATGTGTCTCTTTTAGGGTTAAGCTCACATGTCCGATATGTAAGTTTATTTTTCTATTATATTGTGTACAATAAAGAATTAAGAATTAAGAATTAAATATGTCTTTCACAAAAAATGGGATATCGTTAATGTAAACTAGGAATAAAAAAGGCCCTAGTATTGAACCCTGTGGCACCCCCATGACAAAAGTCGATCCTGAAGAACTTTCACCACCAACATCAACTTTTTGGGACTCTATTGGATAAGTAAGAATTTACAAGATTAATTGCCTGATTTTGTATGCCATAATGTTTTAACTTGGAAATTAAAGTATCATGCCTCACGCAGTCAAAAGCTTTGGACAAGTCGCAGAAAACTCCGATCGCGTCCTGCGAGTTCTCCCATCCTTCAAATATGTGTTCTAAGAGCATGGTACCAGCATCGGCTGTCGAACGACCCTTAGTAAATCCAAATTGATGACTATGAAGAAGTCCGTGGAGGTTGAAGTGTGACAATAACTGAGTAAGAATAAGTTTCTCGAAGATTTTACTTAACGCAGGCAATATAGAAATTGGCCTATAATTACCTGGATCTTTTTCATTACCAGACTTGAACAAAGGACTTAATTTACTATGTTTCATAAGATCAGGAAAGACTCCCTCGTCAACACATCCATTGAAAATGTAGGCCATACACGGCGCAATATCAATAATTATAACACCTAACACCTTTGTAGATATTCCCCAAAGTTCTTCAGTATTTTTAATATTAAGTGACTTAAATGTCTTAACAATATCAATGGCATTAACGTATCTGAAACTAAACGCGACCTCACACTTATCAACACTTAATTCAAATAAAGTAGATGCTCCAGAGGCAGTTGATTTTAAAGATTGAGTCACAATATTAGGTATACTAGAGAAAAAACTATCAAAGGCATTTGCGACCTCAATATTGATAATATTGTATTGTTTACGTTTAAATTAATTTGTTTACTACGAGGTTTAGCTTTACCTGTTTCATTATTTATTAATTTCCAAGTTGTCTTAATTTTATTTGCTGATTTTTCTATTATATTTCTCAAATGCAATGATTTTGCTGCATGACAAACTTTTTTGAAGGTCTTGTAGTAATCGTTCTTTATGTACAAGATACACGTTGGATCGTGTAACATTAATTCTCTAGCCGCATAGAGTTCATATAATTTATTCCTACTTCTATAAATACCGGTTGTAGCCCAATCAGCTAACCCGACATTAGCTCTAGCTTTACATTTTTTTAACTTAAATATCTCACTATGTTCCTCACATATCAACTTAAATAAACTAGTAAAAAGGTAATTCGGATCATCTACGCACGGTACAAGGGGCATTTTAAGTTCAATACTGCCCTGGAACTTCTTAATGCGACTTTCTGTGATAGGCCGATAAGTGAATTCCTTAGGTTCATCTACAAAATTACAAGTAAATATAGCATTGTGACCATAGTGATCTGAGGTGAAATGTTTAATTACTGATTTATCAATTGGAACACTACTGCAATAAATATTATCTAAACAGGTGGATGTTGTTAGTGTCACCCTCGTAGGTTCTTCGAAGCATTTAAATAAATTAAAATAAATTAAATTAAATTAAATTAGTCAGAGAATGAACCCGTTTTATGCAGTGGCGTCATTAATTTATAACGCAGAGAAGGACGCACCGGACGCCCTGGTGCAACTAAAGGAGTAAAACGCTCTCTCAGGTAACTTGGAGATAATTTAAAAAAAAATGTTTGAAATTATTTGGGGTTTTGTGTAGAGTTCTTGGTGTGAACAATCTCACGCCATTGAGAAGTGTGAATTGATGGATTGCATTATCTGCTTCAGTTATCGACAGAGCACCTTATCCCACTAGTGGGGTCAGCGCAACATAATTTCTACCTAATGCAATGATTATAGCTAAGCATAAATAGATGTGCATGATGGCATAAAATCTTCAGCACCTTAGTAGGTACATATAAGTAGGTATTATTTCAACATGGAAAAGCAATTCTTAAAGTAATGTACGAAGTTAATTAAACAGTAATTTAATACTAAAACTACGTATACATACCTACCAATAGTATAGGTAGGTACCTGCTTAGTAAGTAAGCAGGTTCAACAATCCTAATTCCTATTAATATTATTAATTCGAAAGTTTGTTTTTACTCAATCATGCCGGAACAGCTGAACCGATTTCAATGAAGTTTGGCAGAAAGATAGATTATGAATTGACTGGATTGACTCATAGGTTATTTTTATCCCTTTACAACGCGATCAAAGCCACGAGCAGATACTAGTATTAAATAGTTAACTAGTAAGGAGAATGGTGTAGCCTTGACGACTGTTATATTGCATGTTATTTAAATGAACAGGTGAATTAGTTTGCCTATCACAAAACCAGTCTTAGTGTAATTTTAACGGAAAGAATTGAGGATACAAGTTAAAAACAAATTTCAAGGAAAATTCATTTAATTTCCCGACTTAGCTCTAAGAAATTGAAGTGGCAATGGACAGGTCATATAGCTCGCAGAACATGACAACTGTTGGGGGATAATGGTTCTCGTATGGCGAGCATACACGAGATGCATGCGAGACGAAGGCATCCTCTCTCGATGGACCGACGACATTTTAAAGGTAGCAGGAAGTAGATGGAGGCTCGAGACTGTCAGTCGTGGTATTTTATGATGGAGACCTATGTCCAGCAGTGGACTTCTACAGGCTGATGATAATGATGATGATGATTTTATGTAGGCGCGACTTTTTTAATTTAACCATAGAATACGTAATAATCACATTTAACTCTATTAAAATTGCACCTCCCTACAGGGTACATTATGTACTTCCATAAGCTACTCCTAGACCTAAGCTATAAATAATAATAATTTATTATTTTATTATTTATTTTATTTATAAATTATGTATATGTTGACAATAAATAATAAATAAATAGATATCTTTCTAATGTCCTTTAATATTTTTTAACGTCCCTTCTGGGACACCAGGAGAGTGTCCGCTATACCATACTGTTGCTAGTAATGTACAGGCGGCAAAGTTAATTGGTTACCCCTCAGTAGAAACTAAATGATTCATAATTTTCTGTACTATTTTAACACAAGTTAAAAAAGGTCTCCCAATGCGATAAAAAAATAATTTTTCTTCAAACTACCTATTGATTTCACAATTATTTACGTGAAGCACAAGCACAACAACCTGTTCATAAGAAATTTAATTAGCCCGGTCGCTCATTAGTGCTCTTTCTAAAAAGTTCCGATTATATTATAGAATCGTCGTGTGTTTTCGACAGCGCGATCTAGGATTCGAGCATATTTTGCAGCACTATCTAGTTCTAGTTATAGGAAGTTCACTTCCTGTACAAAGAAGATTTAAAAATAAAAAGTAGGTAGATACTAGCCAAAGAGAATCATTGAGAAATAGCCGACCGCTATCCGCGAATGAAACGAATTGGCGCAAATCGAGTGAATGCGACTGAATATTAATTGAAAAGATTCTATTATTCAGATTTTTTTAAATGGATTCTTGTTTCTTTCATAGAAAAGCAGATTTCGAACCTCGCTTATATTAGAGTGACTTCTTGTTGCACTCGTGTTTTTAGAGCAGAAGCACAGAATAAATATTAGTACAAGAGAAGTCACTTTCCGGTCGGAAAAACAATCTACTATATTTTGTTAGTTAGTCGCAGGGGTAAACAATAAGCTTTGCTGTCTGTACCTATTCTAATGATTAGTTGTGTGATGTTAGTGTGCTGTGATGATGTTCCAAGAAAATACCCTCCTTCTGCTCCCGTGGATGTCCTATGTTTTTTTTTATTTTGACTAAACAGGCATGTGAGCCATTCACTATACTGCCCTACCCCCTAACAACTGCAGTATCACTTACGTCACGTCCACCTAGATGCATCCATCGTGAGTGACATTGCACTACGCCCGTCATCCTGAGACATGAAAAATGAATGAAGCAACAAGTTGAAAAGTCTCATTTGCTTGTAATTTCACCAACACTTTCAATTCGGAACACAGCAATGCGAACATTACTGCTTGACGGCTGAAATAGGTATGGTTGTAATTCTTCCGTGGACGAACTCTTTCACAAGGAGCTACCACTAAACAAATGTTAAATGTATTTATTCAACATTTAAGCAAGTGCTAAATTTAGACACGCCTAAATCACACATTGTGCAAGATTCGTAACCAGATTTGAACCAACGACAATTGAATTTGAGTGGAGTGGAGAGTCGGTTTCTACTGAGCTATAAGTGGCTCAATGGAAAAACAATGGTATAAATAATGGTATAGTGGCATGGTCATTAATCATTTTAACTTAGCTTTCTAAGTTATTGCGACAACCACAGACAGATAACACGACAAGCAGGTTTAACTTAGCCCTTGTTATGCAAGCAGTTATTATTTCATAACGGTAAGTCGGGCAGGCCAGATAAACCTCGTTTTGATGTTTACTTGCTCTTATATGTGAATATGTAGGACTTCTCAACGAAATATTGAATGTTTTCTCATACTTTCAATGTAGCATGGTCAAAGCTATATTCCATTACATTAACAGTAAAATTAGTAAACAGTAACATTTACAGTAGCCTAATTAGAGTATTTTGGGGGGACATAAGTCAAGCCGGGATGATATTTGATGATAATAATAAAAAATCAGAAGAGCATCCTGACTTGCAAAAAAAGTTTAGAAACTAAAACCCAGCTACGCAAAATCTAAAAAGAAAAATATATCGAATATTTGCAGATTAAAGCCAAATCCATGGTTTTTTTTATAAAAACCACCGACTACAACTTTTCATAAAGCTGAAGTTCTACAGAATCGTGAATTTGGCCTTCCTATACAACATTTTGATACACATGTTTACTGTTAAGTACTTGTTTGTTATGTCAGTTTTATAGTCGGGTTTTAATTTACCTTTTTTTCCTTATTTTGTAGTAATTTGGTATATTTTTGGAATTTACTCGCTAAGCCCCTTCATTTGAACTGGTTGGAAAATTACTTTTGTTACCATCACGTTATAGCCTATGATACGCGGAACGTCAAGATGTTTCACATGATACCTCATTTGTCAAAATGGAATAAAACGCTAGGTAAAGGCTCTTCAACAATTCCCACACATGAACCTAAAGCCTTGACCGACAAACCGACAACAATACAAATTCGTTGTAATTTTCGTCGAGTACCCTGCCAAGGATTACCGGTCATCACATAACCAATTCCAGTTAATTTATTACTTGGCCTCACAATTAAGTGGGATGCATCTGACATTGTCCCAAAGTAAAACCTTTGCCACACTTAAAGTGTAACGGAGTTGACGACATAACTTATACGATATTTCACAGCGTATTTCTGAATACGACTCATTCCGCGTGCTCTACTTCTACACCAGAAGAGAACGAGAAATTGATTAAAGTAGGAAGCTGTATTTTAAGTTCACTAGAAACCACACGTAGAACCCACAGTAGCTTTGGTAATGGGCACGTGTAGATACAGTTTGGGAGGGGGGTAGCCGGGTTGCCTTGAGAAGCAGCACAGGATGGTAGTCAATAATTTGACTATCATTGAACACAAAGCAAGCGATCACAGTGGCATAAATGCCACCACTTAAGAGAAGTGCTATCTTTATGCATGACATTACCGCATCGATTCGCTACAGCTCCGCAACCAACTCCTGTGTGGCTAAGGTTTTATTTTAATTCATTGTCCATCCAGCAGCAATTATTTTCGTTCGTGATATGACTGTCTGATTACAAAAACTACTATTTAATCAATGTAATACGATTATTCATTCGTTTATTAAAACCGTAAAACAATTATTACGTCACAGTTGAATTAATATTCTCACTACCACATAGGTAGGTAGTCATTAAATAGCTAATTTATACACAGTAGGTACCAGTTCCAGTGAATTCTTATTTATAGAAAACTAAATATACCTATTACTATACCAACACAACGTTTTTCAGAGAACTATATAAAACATTACTCACGGAAATTAAATGTAAAATCCTTTTAGTGAGGTGTATCAAAACAAATTTTCTAATCTAATATTCAATTATATAGATAAATATGTAACAAGCTTAATGAGCTACCTTCAAACCAAGAATATAATAAAATTACTCAAAAATTTGTAACCGTTGCGCGTTGATGTCTTTTACACCAAGCGTTTGATCATGCAGACAAATTGAGTTTCACGTTTCGTGTAATAATTGTTTTGTTCTTAAGTTCTTCCAAACGATTCAATTATCTTTTACGAAATATTTCAAAGTTATGAACAAGTATACCTACCAATTTTTTGGGGCTATATGCCAGGTATATTTATGTGCCTGTAGAACCACGAAATGGGTAGAAATTAATTATTATTCTTTAACATTTCTTAATTAATAAGGCATAAAATTGGCTGTTATAAAAATATCGTTATCTTAGGAATTAATAGGTATCTACAAGCACTGCAGCCTACAAACGAATCGCAAAGATACCTACTGCGAGCCGGTTGTGAAACTTCCCGTTTTCATACCTACTTACTTACATTGGTACCTACCTACGTCTTATATTTTCTCCACCTCAAATCTGCGCCACTGTATGAAGATAATCATGTTAAAACTGCACTAAACGCACTCATAATGTAGATACTTATCTAAGGAAATGTGCTATTACGTTATTTAGTTGATTAAGATAGCTTATAACTACAAACTAAAGAAGAGAATGGTACCTACTTTTTTTGCAAAAAATCTCCTTTAAATTGTGCGTTTTGTCGCTTTTAATCTTTTACTTACTCATCAAAATTTGTCAAAAGTTAAGCCATGCTTAAAATATTGCCGTTCTACTATTGGAAACTGTTAAACAGTGACAGGACTTATTTTGTTAAAAAAATAATATAAGTTAACATGTCATATTAAAATGATTTAACTTTAATTTAATTTTTATGAAAAAAAAAGCTAATGCTTAAACGAACGTTATGAGTGTAAGGGATAACTTATTTGAAACGTAGGTGTTACCACTACAATCTGTATCAAACTACCCCTACTTATAAGGCCGAAAGGAAGAAATTCCATATGTCATGGCAAACAACTTTAGTTCTACGACTTATAAACTTCGAATAATATCATAATATTTTATTTTCAGATGTTTATTTGACCTCTATGAGTGAACTCTGAATGCTGTAATATAGCAAGCAAGCCCATGCTGTATTAGGTACATTTCTGGAGGAAACTTTACGAGTAATTTTCATGAATGAAAAACTTCTAAATTTATATATACCTATATGTTAATACGTAGGTATACCTTACTTTTAATGATTGGCAATGTGACTCTACAATGTGCAATATCAATAATTAATTATCGAGAGGAAGATCAGTGATTATACATAAGTACATAGCATTAGTGCTTGTTTACCTAGCATTGTTAGAGGACGAGTAAGCCGGTTTGAAAATACATATTGGAAAACGAACGTGCGGTAAGATACTTACCTACTACCTACCTGCCTACTTAGGTAGGTCATTATAAATAAAGAATTAAATTATACAGGATCTCTACCAAGGACCATTAATAAGTAGACCAAGAAGAATAAGTAGTAAAAGATTGACCAACATAAACCTACTGAAAAATGTTTAGTTAGCTGCTAAGTAGAGTTAAGTTATACGTGAAGTACACCTACTTAGTTGAAGTTTTCGGCTGAATTACCCATAAAACTCTCTGTACTTTATAAGTATTTTTTCTTGGTTCATTGTTTCAAAAGTTCCCGATTTTTAAATGATTATATCTACAAAATTTTATGAAGATAACATGGTAGTTTGAAAGGAATCTAGACGACAGACGGTTTGATAAAACATAGTTTTGGATAAATTCCAAAATACAAGTTATTTTATTTTATTTATTTCACAAAATCCACAGCTCTTAAATTGTACATGCTAAATCTAAAAACCCTTACCTAAAGCCAATAACGGATTTACATTTTTTAACATTAGATACGACTGTCACTAGATGACTTAACTTATACAAAACCATTAAAAAGGTATGTGCGGTATGTGAGTAAGTATTTTCATAAAAAATTGTATATAGATATACCTAATTGGATAAGACTTGTATAAACCTACCTAGTGTTCTAGATTTGTGGTACAATTCATCAGAAAATATTTTAAAGGCGTAATTCAGGTGAAAAATTTGACGATGAGTATTTGGGGATTTTTTTTTCTTGGCCTTCGCACGGCTTTTGCCGTGTTTTTGGTGTTTTTTTTAGTTTTAAGTTTTTGCAACATTATGAACATAACACTCTTTCCAAGTGGTCAAAGTCTCAGTCAAGTCATTTTGTAGTAAAACAGCGGCAGTTTTACTAAATCTTTGGTGGAAAATTGCCACCCCTTTGAAAAGTCACGCACTACACTTCTATTTAATTTCACTACACTTCTGCTTTTTAAATAAGCTACACCGGTTAAAATGCGATGAAAATAACACGATATAAGTATGTAACTCAAAAAATCACAAAAAAAAACATAAATTCAATAAAAGTAGACGATGACGTCTCTTTCGAAAAAGGAGGAAAGAGTCATTGGGGAATCTTAAAACTGTTACATTTTATGCTATTTACAATCTAGAGAATGCCGAATTCAATTACCTAATAAATTAATTATAATAATTAATTCATTTAATTCATTTGGCACCTTGCCATATGAACCAAATTCTTTGTATAGTTAGTTTTCTGTTTTATATTTTTAGCATATAGATACTTAATTATGTTTTTTTATATAATAATTACCTACTAGATTGAGTTATTATGTAGGTAAAACTAACATGAAAATGCATAACATAAATAATATATATTTTTTGTCCTAAATAAATAAAATAACATTTTACTGACAGCATAATTATTGTTTAAAAAAAACACCTACCAGAGAGAGTCCATCAGTGGCTTCCAAAATTAAATTCACGAGGCAAATAACCAGAATCTGTGACCACAACCGGTACGCCATTATTCTATTTTTAATTTAAAAACAAATTAGATTTAATTTTCGAAATCTATTGATTTAAATTGGAGACGCGTGAACGGCCAGCTCCTCTGTGACTCCGTGGTGAAGTGGAATCGGCGAAGAAAGATCAAGTTGTCGAAGGCTGTAGTAGGGGATCTATCTAGCGGCCTTGGCCGTCGAGGCTCACTGACTCACATATCCTGCCTTCATATTGCTTTTAGGTACTGTAGGTACTTACTTACTAGTAAGTATACCTAGATTAAAATCACTTAATTTAGCACTCAGCTAATTAAATAGTTAGATACGTACACATTGAATATATTAATATTAAATAGTTAGGTAGAGTCCTCAGATTTTTGTCAGTTAGATTACATTTAGAAATCATTTTTTGCCGGAAAAATCTTTTAGGTTTTTTCTGCTTGGTTATCTTATAATTGGTGCTATATAAATAGCCTACTTATTTACATGCCTACATTATAAGTATTTACCTGTTTAACAAAATAGGTAGGTAGGGTAACGTAATTATGTCATAATATTACTTAAGTATTTAGAGTATTTCCATGGATACGTAGTATAAAAATTCCTTGAGTATTTCAACTCCACAGACAGAACTGTTTTTTTTATAAATATTCAGTGGTGTGATCTGCATGTCTAGTACGGGTTTTGATAGTTTTCGAAAACTATATGAAGTTTCGTTTCCTTCCATACATTTGCTGACAGCGTCCTTAGCTTTCTTCTCGTTTTCGCTAGGGGCTTATGTATGGAAGGAAACGAAACTTCATCTAGTTTCGTAAACAAAGAAGATTATAGGTTAGGGAGTAGGTACCTATGTACTGTATGGATTATTTTCTAGTGTGGGTAGTAGGTAAGTACTTAGATGTATCATGCAATAAATAATCTAGCCCCAGTTGGCTCTGAACCTCCGTGTTTGAATGCAAACCACTGCACTGGCGACGAGGATCTAATAAATCATTTTAATTGTTTTAAACGCGTGTTGACGACTACTAGGTACCACCAGTAGACGACAGCATGGTTATTTAAGTATTCTAAAACCTACTGGCCTAGATAACAAATAACCATTAGGTAGGTATTATACGGGTACCCATCTAATACTAAATCGAACATCGGACCAGCGACCTTCGTAAAAATGAAGTTGAGGTAAACCCCTATAGGATTACCTATAAGTATCTAACTATCAGGCTATTTACAAAAATATGTATAAAACGTGATTTTTAAGCGTGTAAGCACGACTAACAAACTACCTAAACTACTCCTGCAGCCTGCTGCTCACCTGGTACGGTGTAGATAGATAGGTAGATAGATATATAGATTGATAGATTAACACTTTATTGTACACCAGGAATACATGACAAGATTTAATAAAATTAGCAGTACAATGGACGGCCTTATCGCTGAGAGTGATTTCTTCCAGGCAACCTTTAGGTATTGGATAAAGATACCTACTAACTGAATAGTAAATTGAATACCTATCGTGATAGTGATATTATTATATTATACTAGCTGACCCGGCGAACTCTGTTCCGCTTTAGAGGCAATAAATAAGCAGATTTTGGATTTTAATATTTTTTTTTTTTTATACGATATTGTTTAAAATAATTAACTATTTTATGATTATTTATTGTTCATGTATTTGCGTGCATAGGTTGCTTTTTTTAGTTATGTACCTTGTTGTGATACACGACATTTTTTTAACCATTGACAAAATTACGTTTAGCTGTCATTTGCGTTTTGTTATTTCATGTCAGATCTGTTTTTGTTATACCACGTTTTATAGTGACTTGTATTCTCTTTGACATTTTATGTCACGTCACACGGGAACGCGGTCAAAGGGGATAAAAATTATTCGGTTCAGCAGTTCTTGAGTCATAAACAGTGTAACTAACACGACTTTCTTTTATATATAGATATATATATATAAGATTCTTACAGAAACAACCAAAGTGTACCCATTGAACGTACTCCAGCTTTGGCAAAGAGCTGCCAATGACAGTGTGACGCTGTCACTGCCATGTCATGTAGTAGTCATTGAATTGAAGTAAACAAAACAAAAGAAAAGCTGTGAGGTTATGTTTATGTTGATTGTAAAGTTGTGAAAGCAGGCAGAAAGATTTTTGCTAAATAAATTATTATTCAGGTTTAGTTTTAGTAAGACAAAATGTCTCAGGATTTCGGAGATATCTCAGACGACAAGGTAGGTCTTATTTTATTGTATTTCAATTGATGGAATAGCATTAAACATTGCAGTTCTTACATACGACTGGTAAACGGTTCAAATTGTTTTAGATACCTCCAGTGTTAGAAGATCTTGGAGAAAAGGTGAAGGACTACATTCTCAAGCCTGAGCGACTGTCCATACACAGTTGGGAAAGGTCACAAGGCCATTGGCACCGTGAGAGTAATGTGGATTCCTTGTTCCGGTTCTACGAGGATTTTGATCCCGATACTACTTTAGAGGTAAGGTAATTCCCCGAGAAAAGACTATAGTATACATCTGCCCGCAGCTTCGCTCGCGTTGTACCTGTATAAAAATTAGGTATACATATATGCCAAATCGCCAATTCAAGTAATTATTGTGTGTAGGTAATTTTTGTCGAAATCGTTTCAGCCGTTATGCGTTGGAGCTTGATTCAGAAACATCCAAACTTTTGAATTGATACCTAACTAAAACTGTTTCTTAAATATTGTTTTAAACATCTTTCTAAAATTCTGATACCTAAAACATCTTATAAACCTAAAAATCTAAAGGTGTATTTGTAAAATGTACACAAGGTCAGGTTAACCAATGAATGTAAAACATTGTTAGAGTTGGCAAATTATTGAGGTATCTGAAAAATTCATAATACTGAAAAGCATGGTTTATTCCATTGCTGAGTTATTAGTTACTAGAAATTTAAATCAAGAATGCCAGTAGGTACCTCAAAAAACACATTACTTCATTATTCCCTGTCCAGCAGACCGGGCCAACCCTTCCAGAGTTTGATGTACACGAGTTGAAGTTCTTCTCTTGGTTTCTAGAGCTAAATGTTTGCATAATATGCACATATTTGTTCCGAGTCTGGGTGTTGTGGTACCATTGTAATGTGGGGGGTCAAGACTATGAATGTGACTGTTGGGTGATACGTTATGTTATACATTTTAATCCCTTTGGCTCTGTCACTTTTTCTTGACTAATCAACATGATCGTTTCTGAGCTTAGTTAAGCCCATAATTGGTGGGTGTATCTATACATTGTACATATATATAGACACACACCTTCCCTGAAGCAATAGTCAGAGCCTCAATGAGCCTCTTTTTACAGTCACACAATCGCTGGAATATAGATATAACCAGTAGTGAGCTCATCACCACCATGCTAGGTACTATTTTAACTATAGGGCATCAGAGACCTAGCAACAGGAGAAATCACTCATTTCGAAGAAGTACCAATACCTGATGAAGATGATGAAGACGGCATTTCCATGGGCAGACTACCGCTACCCCCTGGTCAGTCTACCAGGGGCACGGTTATTCAGAGTCCGTTCCTGCCAGCTGGGTTTGAGGAAGAATTACTCAATAAGATGCTGAAAGATGCTGCATTGGTAGCTGAACTTGATCTGGCGAATGATGAGCCAGGAATGTTCTTGGGGGAAGGTAAACACTAAAGTAGTTCATGTATATTATAAATGTAAAAATCTCCTGACCTATTTTGAAAGCTTTTACTGAACTTTCCTTGTATGCATGATTATATGTTTGTTCTCCTTATCCGATTCAGTTGAAACTTTGCATACTTACCTATTAAGTTCAGTTTACAATACGAGTGACAGTGAGCCAATCTGATGATGGAGACAGAAAGTGGACAATGGAACTCCTAAGTGGATAATAGTAGATGGCAATGCTTGAGCTCTTTGCTCAGCTCAAAGTGCTGATTACTAATTGCATTATCAATATCAGCCAGTATAAAGAAATTTAAAAAAAAATGTTAACATAGTGCATACTTTTAAAACACTTGACATTTTTATTTTGTTCAAGTTTCTTGTCTCATGTACACTTAATGCTGGTGAGTGATACACACTCAATCTCAAAAAATAATAATCCAATCATATGAATATTATGACAATGGAGTTGTATACATTGTATTGTTGATCTTCATTTATTATTTTTTGACGTTTGTAGACCACAATCTGATCATGTCATGCTATAATGACTGGCTCTGACCGCCCAAAAATGCCAAGGCTGATTTTGATTGTTGACACATTTTCTCAGATCTCCTATCAATGGTGCCCGGCTGCAATGAAAGTGTGTTATTTGCCAAAGATGGCTGCACACTCCTCAATGAGACCAACCAGGAGACACAAGATGTGCCTGAGGTCAAACATGACATTGAAATTAGGATCAACCTTGAACAAAGCAGAGAGGCGGTGGACAGCCATGCTCATTTATTAGGTAAGTAAGTGCAATTCAAATAAATGAATAACTATTAGTTACTACTGCGAAGGTATGCGCCTCGGCAATCCAAGTCTTTTCGATACAGAAGTATGATTGCAAGTGAGTAAAAAAACGCCAGTTGGTCACGACCGAAGATTGCCGTGGTGCATTGCATTCGTAGTAGTACTGACAATTACTATCATCATCATCATCATCACCGGCCTGTTTACGTCCATTGCTGGACAAAGCCTCCCCCATAGAATCCCTGAACGAATTTAAGTGAAATTTGGAATGGAGATACTTTATACCCTGGATTCATACATAGGCTAGTTTTCATCATCATAATTTTTCATCATTGTCCACGCGGGTGTAACCGCGGGGCGCAGCTAGTTATATGTATATTGTATAATTATGACAAATTATAACTTCAATGTCTCTGACATTATTTTCCTACTAACGGATTTTATCACATTGTCGAACTCCGAGCTTAGCTCTCTCCATAGCCTGCTGCGTGACTTTAGCTTGTGTAAGAGGTCAATAGTAAGCGACCGCATCTTAGTGCCGTACGTCATTACTGACAACACACAATGATTGTAAACTTTTTTTTTTTTTTGTATTTGTTGGTTTGAAATATAACAATATTGTGAATTTATTTATACCATTACAGATTTCTGGAAATCCGATGATGAAATCCAAAAAAGAACAAGCAAATCAAACAAGAGCACTGAAACTGAAACTGATGCAACTGACGATAACTTCCTCGGACAGTCCATCATCATGCCTAGAATAGAACTACCCGAGCTTCCTATCCTGAACATTACCAGCTCGAACGTGAAGTTAGGGGCCACGTCGACGGAGTGGGCAGAAATGATAGATGTGTCTATGCCCGTGCCGGAGTTTAGGCAGAAGTTGAAAGATATGGCCCATACTTATCCGTTCGAGTTGGATAACTTCCAGAAACAGGTACTGTCAGCGACATAAGTAGCTTAATATTTTAAAAGAAAAACGAGAATATTTTATTTTTTCTTTTTGTTAGAAAAGTGGCATCATGTACAAAATTTCAATATCCAAATATCCAAATAATATGTTTGATTTGTAAAGGGAGTTCTTGAAATTTAGATCAAGAAAAGTATGGTACGGCTGTGCCCTTTGCTCGACTTGGCGGGGGCACTACCGTGCTCCCAGATAAAAATATTTTTTTTGTTGAAAAATTTACTTTTCAAAACAAGCTTTTATTGAATTAGTTATCGGAACCGTGAGCTGATCAAAATGAGCCCAAACACTGCCAGGCTAATATTAATCATCTAGGATTTCCGTTCTCCACCTTCCGTCTCCATCATCAGATCAGCTCGCCGTCACCATAATATTGTATTGTCATCTGAACTTGACAGGTATGATACATTTCAGCTCAATCGTTTGGGTGGAACTGGTTCAAAATTCAGTTTCAAGATTTATACCACACAACTAACATACACACGTACTAACAGGTCTAGTTAAATAAAAGCTTGTAATAAAGCCGTGGTGAGACCAGCTTATCAATAACTCACTTAACCTAACTCCTAAGTGTCCTTGGACGAAGCATCCTCCATAAAAAACAATGGTGCCATAATCACCGCGCTTGGCAGGCGATTTGATGATCGCAGTATTCGTGCTATATACTCAGGTGGATGATGCTGCCCATCCCCTGGTGTAATCCCTTAGTTGGCTTTTATGACATCCATGGAAAGAGATGGAGGGGTACCTTAAGACACGGCTACCTTAGTTTATTATTTACTGAGAATTTGTACTTGTTTGGTTCAGGCTATTTTGAAACTGGAAGAGGGTCACCACGTATTCGTAGCTGCCCACACGTCTGCCGGTAAAACGGTAGTTGCTGAATATGCCATAGCCATGTCTAGAAGAAATTGTACACGGTAAGAAAATAAATAGTTAAATCTGAAACAGCCTAGATTAAGTCAAAGGATCATCAAAGAAAAAGTCGAGCCGTGTTTGTTGCCCTCATTCTTCTAGGTTTGGTCGCGTTGGAACAGGAGTAATTTTAGTTTAGAAGACTATTCAAAATGATTCTTGTGATATCAATTAATAAAATACTTTTGACTTTGACTTCGACTATAATGTCTAATGTTTAGCTGTGCATTGCACTTACTTCATTAGGTGAATCCGAGTTCACTATTAATACAAGATCCGGCTAATGGCTCCTACACACTATGCCAGCGGCACAGCTGGCGGCTTTTTCCGCGCGGGTATGCCGATATACGCCGCGGGTACACAAAATACCCGCTGGCTGGGCCGCCGGCATAGTGTGCAGGAGCCTTAAGATATGGCTAATTATGCTACTAGGCAAGCAAACAAGCATACGGCCCACCTGATGGAAAGTGGTTACCGTAGCCTATGGACGCCTGCAACACCAGAGGCACCACACGCACGCTGCCGACCCTGCGACATAAAGATGAAGTCTCATGTGCCTGTAATTTCTATTATTTTATTATTATAAATGTTCGCCAAAATTGTAAATTTATTACAGGGCAATCTACACATCGCCCATCAAAGCTCTCTCAAACCAGAAGTACAACGACTTCAACAAACTATTCGGCGAAGTTGGTCTACTGACAGGCGACCTACAAATCAACTCCACTGCAACTTGTCTAGTTATGACGACTGAGATCCTGCGCTCTATGCTGTACTGTGGCTCTGACGTCACCAGAGACCTTGAGTTTGTGATATTCGATGAGGTGCATTACATCAACAATGCTGAGGTAAGAACTCTCTTACTAGCATACGCCGGCGGCTTTTCTCACTTGGTTATGTAAAGTTCCCTGTGTTTCAACTGGATTTGGATATAGCTACATAAATTCTTTACAATGCACACCTGTTGATACCTTCCACACAGTGTTCCTTCCACAGAGTGGGTTTGATCAGAGCGGCCTCGCAGTCTTCGCACATGCTTTGCTATCCGACAGTCTTTTGCTGAACAACGTCCACTGCTAGACATGCCTCCTCTATAGAATACCATAACGAACGGTCTGAAGCCGCCTCCACTCACCGATCTCCTGTCCTGTGACCGCTACAATATCATCGGTCCAGCGGTTGGCGATTCTGCAAGCTTAGCTTAAATCATCATTAGCAGCCTTTCGACGCCATTGCTGGACGAGGCCTTCCCCAAAAAAACACAATGGGGAGAATTGCTATAATCACCACACTAAAATAGCTAAAATATAAATAAGAAATAATATCAAAAAATAGTATATATTTATTTATTTACTTCTGTGGATGACGTAAAGGCCGAATAAAGGATTACACCAGGGGATAGACAGCAGCATCCACCTTAGTACTTACAAAAAATACTGCGATCGCCAATTCCCCTGCCTGGTGATTATGGTAAATCCCCCATTGTATACGATAGGGGAGGCCTCGTTAAGCATTGGACATCAACTGGCTGATGATGAATAAATGATGTCATGAAATTAAATACAAATGGATTCATTACAGCGAGGCTACGTATGGGAAGAAGTACTTATTCTACTACCAGCCCACGTGACCATAGTGATGTTGAGTGCAACTGTACCGAACACGCTGCAGTTCGCCGACTGGGTTGGACGGACCAAGAAACGGAGGGTGTATGTTGTTTCAACACCGAAACGACCTGTTCCGCTATGCCATTATCTTTACACAGGTGAACTATCCTACTAAAATTATAAATACGAAAATTTGAATGTTTATTTATTATGATTTTTTTATTCGTCATCATAGCTTTATTAAAAAGTTGGTATTTTCAAGATTGTTTTGCCATGTTTGATGAAAATTGTTTCAGCCGCTTTCTACTTTTACATTTCGGTAGTTTTCAAAAGTGTTTTCGGCCGTAATATGCTAATAAACTCAAAACATTATGAATAAAAACTTTTTAGGATCCGGTGGAAAGTCGAAGCATGAAAGGTTCAAGGTGATAGATCAAGACGGGAACTTCCAACTGAAAGGATATAACGAAGCATTAGCCGCGAAGAAATCCAGGGAGAACGACTTCAAAAAGAACTTTGGACCTAAAGGTATAGCGCATAAAGTTGTCAATTGTCTGACTGTTTTCATTTTCAATGTGTAACTTGTAGTGCCTAAAGGTTGCGCATAATGTTGTCAATTGGTCGATTATTCTGCGTTTTCATTTTAAACGTGAAATTTTAGTGCTACTACCTTGGAACTAATGTTTATAACATATTAAGTTGTCAATTGCCCGACTAATAGTCGGGTAGTAAACAGAATTATTCTGTTTTAATTTTCAACCAGCATTTAGTGCTACAACTTTGGACCTAAACTCATATACCATAAAGTTGTCAATTGCCATGTTATTTTACTGCGTGGTGCAAAAGCTTTCAACTTAATTGTCTAGGTTGTAAAGTCTTAAATTGCTTGATAATTATTCCATTTAAGATTTATAAAGTATTTTTTTAAGGTGGAAAACAGTTCATGAACCCGAAAGCTGAACAGACGATGTGGATTGCATTCATTGATCATTTGAGACAAAAGGACAAACTACCAGTAGTTGCATTTACCTTATCACGAAATCGGTAAGTACCAGACATTGTACCCAAATACTATTAAACAAGCAATATACAGGGTGTTTTTTTTAAATGGGATAGTTTGATAATGGTAGATAATGTTTTCTCATACAAATTGGGTAATTCTGGTCAGGTAATCTGGTACCTACGTTAATAAAACTATCGCAATAAATTTTCAAAGTGGCCTCCATCTTGCTGTTTCCAGGTACGGATACGTTTCAGAATACCTCTTGTGGCCTTAGACAAAGATTTTCTTATTAAAGTTTGACTAAGTTCTACAGCTCTGATTTTTCTCATTTCACGAGACCATCAGAGCAGTAGAACAACATTCACCACACATCTTTGTCTAATGCCACTAGAGATGTTCTGAAACGTGCCCGTACCTAGAAACAGCAAGAGGGAGGCCATTTTGAAAATTTATTGCGATAGTTTTATTAACGTAGGTACCAGATTACTTACAATTTGTATGAGAAAACATTTTATAAAATTTGACTAACTTCTGCTGCTCAGATTTTTTTCTTCCTATACAATGAAACAATCCTTACATGAAACTGAGTCGATACGCATAAAAAAATTTTTTGATCAAAGCTACTCATTTTTATGGAGAACTCACGCTTGACCAAAAACATAACTATGCCAAAATCATTTTCATACAAAATGAGCAAATGGTTCCAAAGACAGTTTTCCCGTATCTCTTATGGATTCGGATATCCCCATACTGTCCCATTTAAAAAAAACACCCTGTATATATCATCCTCATCATTATCAACCTGTAGAAGTCCACTGCTGGACAAAGGCCTCCCTCCTAGAATGCCAGGATCAGGCGGCTCAAGACAGTTCTGTCTTGAGCCGCCTCCATCCACCGACTTCCTACGCCGTTTATTATGGCATTAGTCCATCGAATGTAGGGCTTTCCTCTACCGACAAACTTCTCTTCTGAAATCTCAAAAACGGCTATGAAATTTACTATATGGCGGTTTTTGGGTGCAAAAAATCGATCAAGCTAAGTCTTATTCTCAGGGAAAACGCGTTTTTGTAAATCAGTCTGTTGTCTTTATGTATGTACACTTATAACTTGTGTTCGTCCACGGCGTCACTCCGAGATATAAGAGCTTATAATCTTCCCCAATACCACATGTTATCGAAATAGGCTCGCTCAGCCTATAAACGCAGGCCTTTTTAACGTTGGAACACTGGGAGCACTGGTTTGAACACTGGTTTTGGTATCCGTCCATGAATTTGAACCCTCCGTTCCAATCATACAGTTCAAATTGGTTCCAGCTGTGACCAAAATGCTGAGAATCTGATGTCTGTTGATTTGACAACTGGCAAAGAGAAGAGCCACATCAAATCTTTCTTCCAAAGATGCGTACAAAGATTGAAAGAGCCTGATCGCAGGTTACCTCAAGTAAGTGTCCCAACTTTTGCTATTTTCAACGTACAGAACCTTAGAATAGAATACAATTTTGATTGCTTTTACCCTATATCATATACTACTGTGAAATAACGGTTCGCAAAACAATCTTTAGCTATTAGAGATAAGGTGCAATTTTTAATGCTTCTTTGTTCTAATGTTTCAGGTAATAAGACTGCAAAGAGTGCTGGAGAACGGTATCGGCATTCATCATAGTGGTATTCTACCAATGCTCAAGGAAATCGTCGAAATGCTGTTCCAATCTGGATTTGTAAGTATACATCCATTCTCTTTTGTATTCCAGAACGATTCTCAAGCGTGAATCTAGTCTTAAGGAACACATTATGAAAAACATTCATTTAAATTAGGAAGCATTACCGAGTCTGGGGCCACTACAAATCTACGAAGCATCGGCACGGCATTTTTTTGCCATTGGCCCGTAGGGTCCTAAATCAAATGTGCGCCAGGAAAGGTTATCCGCCCCCTTTCCCCCACCCCCCACCTCAAAGAAGTGAGGCTCGAAGAACCTCTACGAGTTATAAAATGAAATAAATATATAATGGCATTTGTCGAAATCGGTTTAGTAGTTTCAAACTTGTGGCTCATAAATACATACATACCGCATAATAAACGTTGTCATATAAACTTCCTCCCTAATGTAGTCAAACAAAAAATTTAACAGCTATTTCTACTCAACTCAACTCTCTGTCGCGCGGCGGGCGAGAAACCGGCTGAGATGCAATAGGTTTGGGGGTTCGATTCCCGCTGCGGGACAAATGTTTGTATGATCTGCAAATATTTGTTCCGGGTCTGGATGTTATGGTACCATGGTACTCGTAGTTCCTGATACTCACGACACAGGGAATCCTAGTGTGGGATCAAAACTACGTATGTGACTGTTGGGTGTTATGTATGTATGTAACTAACCCTTTATACCTCCAGGTGAAAATCCTATTCGCCACGGAAACATTCGCAATGGGAGTGAACATGCCCGCACGTACGGTCGTCTTCGACGAGACTTCCAAGTTCGACGGCATACAGCGACGCACCTTAGCGCCGGCAGAGTACATCCAGATGGCTGGCAGGGCTGGCAGACGAGGTAATAACTACCATAACTTCTCTTCCTTTTATTTATTAGCCTATAGACAACCACTGCTGGATGGGGCTTCCCCATAGCATGCATAGCGTGCAATTGGGAATTTGCCGTAATCACCACGCTTGGCAGGCAGGTTGGTGATCGCAGTTTGGTGTTAAGTACTCAGGTGGATGCTGCTGCCCATCCCCTGGGGTATTCCCTCAGTCGCCTTTTACGACATCCACAGGAGTTAGAGGAGCCTTATTCTTAGGTCACCACGGCACTTACATAACTTAACACCCGACAATCACATACATAGTCCTGATCCCTCACGAGTATTCCCTGTATCGTGGTAACTACGAGTACCATGGTACCAGCTCTTATGGAAATACAAATCAACCTTCTGGATTCGCTGTAGCCTTAGAGAATTTATAGTAGGGAGATGGCAAGCATACGCTTTCCCCTCTGCCGAAGTACATGAACGGTCGTTCGTGTCAGTTTATAAAAACTAGTTTAGCCACGATCGTTTGCCATTCTGCGTTCATACCTGTCGCTATACGGAGCTCCTAAAAATGGTTGGTTTGTGCTGTGGTTTCGTGTAAATGGCGATCGGAAACATAAAATTTAACAAAATATGGAGTTTCTTATCACATTTAAGTATTTGACAACACAATTAAGCCATTAATTTCACCGTAAAATATATTTTCTTACTGCAAGCTTACGACAGAAATATCGATACGTAATTTCTTGGTACGGGGACAAGTGATGTGAAAACAACGAACGAATGAATGAACGAAAGAGGCTGCAACGATTATTATGAAATTAACAGGATAGGGAGTTTTCAGGCCGAAAAAACGATCTCAAAGCTGTAAAAAAAATGCTGATTCCAAAGAAAATATCAATACCTACCTACATTGTTCAATACCAGCCTAAAATATAGGTAAAATGGGCTTGATTATATAGCTGTTTTAGGGGTTAAAAGGGGTTGTAAGGTTATTTAAGAGTAGAATTGAAATTATCGTGGCTTGGTATCATTTTAGAAAAATTACGACTATACACCACGTACTTTACTATTCTCCTGCTGACGTTTCGTTGACCATTTTGAGGTCCTTCCTCATGAGCACCGACCGCGACCACGCTCAAAGGTCGTGCGACGAGAACTAGCCTGGCTCCGCCGCTCCGCACGTTCAGCCCGACTGGACAATGGGGCAGGCGGCGGGGGCGGCGGGGGAGAGGCAGCAACCCGTTCACCGTCGCTCGCGTCAATCCCGTTACCGACAAAAAGCTGCGTACACACTGTGCTAATTGTATCACATTCCAGAACACCTCGGCCACAGTCCCGGTCAGCAGTCGCGGAGTTCAATACCGGTCTCCAAGAAGGAGATATTCCCCAGCCCTGGTCTCGGTTAAAATTCGGATGCCGGTTTATCTCGATCGCCTCACGAATTTTCCGGGGGACGAAGAACTTCTCCCTTGCCAAAACCGAAGTCTTGTCAAACCGAAACGTCAGCAGGAGAATAGTAAAGTACGTGGTGTATAGTCGTAATTTTTCTAAAAAGTTATTTAAGAGGGTTATATTTTCGTTTTTTTTTCGGTTTTAGGGTTATTTCGTCAATCACAATATGAAATAAGGCAGGTATGCAAAAGTATTCGGATATTCGAATCTCGTTTCGTATGAAAAAAGCAAATCCACGAAAATACATTTTCTTAACAATAAATTGATCCATTTTAAAACCAATAGCTTAGTTTCATTATAAAATACAATATAAAATGTCTTAATCCCAGTTTATAATAATTGTTAAATCCATGTATGTGGCACCGAATCATAGACCTTCTTATAATCAATATAAGCAGCCGAGAGGTTTCCCTTGCTCCTCCTGACCTTCTGTCTGATGGCCATGTCAATGAGGAGGAGCTCCTTAATACCACGGGACCCAACCTTACATCCATTCCGAGCAGGAGCCAAAAAATTGATTTTTTTTAACACTCAACAGTCACATACGTAGTCTTGATCTCACACTAGGATTCCCTGTATCGTAGGTACCTATCAGGAACTACGAGTACCTGGTACCATAACACCCAGACCTGGAACAAATATTTGCAGATCATACATGCTTGATGCGTGTGATTTGGAAACCACATAATTTTATAAGAAATCAACGCACCACAGGTCTAGATATTAGTGTACTGATCATGAATATTTCCCATGAAATATTCATGATCAGTACACTAATATCTACAAATATTTGTTCCGGGTCTGGGTGTTATGGTACCAGGTACTCGTAGTTGGTAGTAAACTATGGAGTTTGAAGAAATAATAGCCAAAATAGAAGCAAACTTCGTTCGCGTGCAAAAGGACCTGGTGACCTCTTAAATCCTAAAAATCAATTTTAACTGACTATGTTTTTTTGTATGTTTGTTACGCGATTAGTTTTGATCAATATGAATCAATTCACCCATTCAAACATAATAAACATACAAGATCAATAGACAATGAATAATCTTAATTACATTCAGTCTTTTACACCCCATCACTAGTTTTTGCGCTAGTGTGCAACTAACCAATAGTGTAATTACAGAAATTATTTATTTGTGTGCTTGTTTTATGTTTGTGTGACAGCTTTTATTTCCGTATGCGTTTATAGACACGCCTCAACTTTCTGCATGAGTGTGCGTGAGTAAGTAAATGTGTGCTATACGTGTTTACCTCGCCTCCCGCAAAAAGTGGCAGAAATAATTTAGTACAAGAAGTTGAGCATGCCATCTCCCTACATAAATTCTCTAAGGCTGTAGCGTTCTCGCGATCACCATAATGCCATCGGTTCATTGAGCAGTTGTACTCTGCGTTGCCTGGTTCGTGGTCGCCACTCGAGAACCTTTATTTTTCAGCGTTTGTCGGTTCTGCGAGAATGAATGAATGAATGAATGAATTATTTATTTGCTTAGAATGTAGGTACAGTATAAAACATAGATGATAAATATAATAATAGTTTCCAGTACATTCTGCCGTCAAGCGTGCAAAATTTAAGCAGTCCTTACAAGCTAAATATGGAGGCTAAATGTATTACATGCGAGTCAGAAACAAAAATGGTCAAATAATTATAAATCGACCAAATAGGTGGCACATAAAATAAACACAATGTCAATAAAAACCAATTCATAAAATTCTGAGAGAAAGAAAACCAAAAAATTAATTCATTAAATTATTATTAAATGCTATTTTTATAATTAAAATACTCATGCATGGAGTAAAAACACTTTGACAAAAGCCAGTTATGTGTTATGTATTTTTAAATGTTGTATTTCTACCTAAACATGAAAATCACTAATAACTTTTGGTGGAAAATTGCTCTGTCCAAAATTCCTTCGGTATATGTTAGTATACATTAATAAGTATACATATGTAACGGTATCCAGGAATATTTCGATTTCAGTGAGACAGAAATTTAAGAATATCTGTATTTTTATCACAACTTTTTCAGGAAAATTGCTCCGTCAGTTTTATTTTTTTTGTACTTGTAAGGTTGTTTAAACTAATCGCCTTGCAGAGTTATCCAAAAGATTTGCCTTTTTGTTCATAGTTTTATGGATTTTTGGAAATAACTTACGGCGGAAAATTGCTCCGTCCATTTTTATTCATTTGTTAGTTACAGTATACTTTATTATAATAGAATTTTAAGTTATCCAATAAAATTTCGCCAAAACACATAAACACATAAACTTTTAAATATCAACATTTCATACTTAGTCAATTTTCGTACCGCGCGGGGTTCTGTGGGCTCAGCACGAACAATTAATGTTACCGAGACGCAATCGAGACGATCTCAAACGTCAAATATTGGCCAGTGACACAGGAGTGACTTGAAATTTTCAATATTTGTGAGTAGATATTTGAAGTTTACTATCGTGTCTTCGTAACTTTAGATGTTCGTGTTTGGGCCTCTGATAATACAGCGGGGCACCGCACCACGCATGCGCTCCGCGCAAGGGCTGCCAGATATACCGCTTTTCCTTTTTTGACACAGCTTTTTTGACACAGCTTTTTTGCATAGGGATCCGCATTCCGTTTTTGGTTATCGAGGTTCTGTTTTTTTTGGATGATACTATGAGCAACATTTTTATCACTTTTACACCGAAAAAAAACGCCTAAAAGTAGCTGTCCTTAAACTTATCTCCAAAATAACGTAAAAAAGATGTGGAAAAAATAAGAATATTGAGAACACGATGAAGAATTAAACGAAAGTTATTGCGAGTGACTGTTAAAACAATCAAAACTATTACGCTATTGAAAATTCTCCCAGGGACACTCAACTCGTTTTTGAATAAAAAATTAAAATAAATTACTTACTGAAAATATATCAAAATCATGGAAAACTACCACATTCAAAACCGTCAGTCAGCACACCTACTCGAGTACTTACGACTCGCACTTGGCAAGCTTATTTTGTATGTAAAGTCGTACTTTTTTTAAATCTCGTTAGAAATCAATTGAAACATACTGGCCACCTAGAAGTCGTCATAAAAACAGCCAACGCATCGAAGAAGAAATGATCCACGTTACAAAATTTGACAGTTTAGGTAAGACCACAAAATATAGAAATAGACACAAGGTCCGCTCCCACCGTCCTTGAAAATAATTACCTAAACTTGCCTGACTCACTAAGGTTGCTACTGTATTCATTCAGAATTTTGAAAAGGAGTAGATTATTAGGAGTTGGAACAAGTTACAAACAATCTCGTTTGGAAAGGTGAAGAACGTTTGCATTTGGTTGTATTTAAACAACCAAATACACTGCAAGCGTAATAATACCGCTACTCATTTTGTTAACAAGTGACAAATGCCTGCACTCGCTATTATAGTCGCGACTGAGCTCTGCTCGAGATTGCGTGAGAATACATGTAAACGTAAAGTCAATGTGTGCTTACCAGAAATGGCGCTATGTTCTGAGTGGACCCTCTGTAGCTGTTTGTTCACGACGACTCTGTCTCTCATTTTTTTTCGTCTGAGAAACTTTACGATTTTGCTTCGGCTTTCAACTTCTATGTGATGTCATATGCTGTAACGCGTAGGCGTTAGGTTCAATTTGGCTCTAACTTTTTTCATACAAATATTAAACTTACAAGCACTTAGAAGCCGAAAGAAACATTATTTATTATTATTTCGTTCTTGAGATATCGTGATGAGTCAGCAAGTAGGTGAGTGATATTTGCCTTATATATATATTGATTCTCATTGATCAAAACTATTGTCTCAAGATGTAGTAAAAGTAGCTCCCGGCGGCTGTGCGCGTAATGTTGATAGTCTAAAATGCGTATGTTACGCCGAAATTTTATTGGATACTTTAAAATGCTGTTGTATTTAAGTGTACTTTAACTAATAAATGAATAAAAAAGGACGGAGCAATTTTCCGCCGAAAGTTATTTCCAAAAAACCATAAAGCTATGAACGAAACGGCAAATCTTTTAGATAACTCTGCAAGGCGATTCGTTTAAACAACCTTACGCGTACAAAAAAATAAAAACTGACTGAGCAATTTTCCTGAAAAAGTTGTGATAAAAAAACAGATATTCTTTAATTTCTGCCTCACCGAAATCGAAATATTCCTGGATACCATTACATATCTATACTTATTAATGTATACTAACATACACCGAAGAAATTTCAGACTGAGCAATTTTCCACCGAATGTTATAAGTGATTTCCATGTTAAGGTAGGAATACCTAATTTAAAAATAAAAAAAATCCTAGATAACCTGTCAACCGTAATCTATAAACCTTACTTTATCACACAGCAAAGTTTCAGCGACAGAGGAATTATTGTTAGGGTGTGCATACAAAAAATTGCCTCGTTCATCGGACTATTAGTGGTAAAACCCTCAGTTTATAGCGAGCTATATGGCCCTACCCATTATCACTTCAATTTGCTAATTCCTAATCTTTGCATGTTTATGTGTAAAGTAATTAGTACATTTGTGCGTTCAGGTTTGGATCCGACCGGTACAGTCATAATAATGTGCAAGGAGGAGGTTCCAGACCTGATGACCCTCAAAGGCATGATGATGGGCATTCCCCAGAAGCTATCTTCACAGTTCCGGCTCACCTACGCTATGATATTAAGTTTGTTGCGGTAAGGATATAATTTTTTAAGTTTTCATTATAAGTATATACATATATATCACATTTTTTTGTAAAATAGTTTTAAATTGTACGAAATGGAACGTGCCGTGGTGTGTTTGGCCTAAGAATAGACCCCTCCTTCTCCTCCCGTGGATGTCGTATAAGCCGACTGAGGGATTTGTTTGTTTGTTTTAAAAGGGTCTTTATTAATCATAAAATACAGAAAAATATTATATCTAAACACAGTTTAGTAAAATATATCCAAAATTATAAACAACTCGGCAGGCTACGGCGCCTATAAAAGTTTTTGAACAAAATTAGTATTTATGTAAAATATTTGACACTTTATAAATCTAAATTGGTGATATTTTATGCAATAGACATTATATAAACCATAAGGTATTATATACGCACTTTGGCTAGCGCACATAACTGACTGAGGGATTACCGGGATTCAATGGGGGTGACTTCGTCCAGTAGTGTAGTGTGACGTAAATAGGCTGATAAAGAAAAGAAAAGAATGCAATATTTGATCGTATTTTTTTAATCAATTCTACTAGAATGGTACATGAGTATTTTACAAAATAGTCAATGAAAGAACTATGCTTAGGCAGCTTGTATTTAACAATTTGGTAAAGTTGCGCGTTTAATAAAGGTAAATTTAAAGGTAAAACTTACCTATTTACTGAAAACTATTTTATAACGCTGTACGTTACTAACCAACCAACTAAACCAACATAATATACATCATACAACATGTATTTAAATAATTAAATCAATAAATCTCAAGTAAAAATCGTCTGTTCATTACACAGATTTTCGTATAGCAATACCGAAAAGCACGTCCTCTAGGGGGGACCTTGAGAAACTCAATTTCCATACAACAATCAGTGTAGTGTACACCACATGCCCCTGTAGTTACTTGATACGTTTCTAGACTAGGCCTTCTGGACGGATTTTATGCAGTTTTTACTGTTGTGTAGGGAATTCAATGATGAAGGTTTTTGTCTAAACATCCGTATATATCCATGATGTACTCAGGTTCCACGCGGGCGGAGCCACGGGCAATTCCTAGGAACTAATAATAGCTATTTTCCGATGTTTTCAAAGTTTCTGTTACATAAATTTATTGTTATTTTCACAGAGCCGAGACAGTATCGGTCGAAGGAATGATGCAGCGGTCCTTCCGAGAGTTCAGTCAAATACTACAAGCAGATAACTACAGGAAGCAACTTGAACTAGCAGAAAAAGAGTACACGGAGAAATGCAGTACCCCCCTCGCTTCACACCTCACCCCTTTGGCTACCTTCTACGATACAGGTAGGTTATATATTTTGTTCAGTCTTCATACTATGAGCTGGTGGAGTTAACATACATAACATAACATCCAACAGTCACATACATAGTCCTGATCCCACACAAGGATTCCCTATGTTGTGGGTATCAAGAAACTACGAGTACCATGGTACGACAACACCCAGACCCGGAACAAATATTTGCAGATCATACAAGCATTGTCCCGCAGCGAGAATTGAACCCGCACCTCTTCTCTTTTTTTGAGTGATAAGATCATTACTAAGCGTTAAGACCGCCCATTGTTTATCATATTAATATTATTTTTACTTACCCATTGAATTACTATGTTTATGCTGTGCAATAACGTATTTTCTACTATCTACGAGTGGCGACATCTAGTTGTGAGTTGAGTAAACTTTGAAACCCTATACTATGCGTGGTTCGAGAGGAGATGCATTTCTGGCTTATTATCTTTTAAAGCAAATAAATCATTCTCAATTACAGCTATAACATACATAGAAGTGCTAAACGACATAATGCCGATATTGCTCGGTCAGGCGAAGGTAGCGAAGGAAATGGTTCCGGGGAAGATTCTCATAATATCTTCGGGCAATTATATCAATCAACTGGCGGTGCTTTTGAATGCAAGCGGTAAGTGAATAAAATTGAATATTTCTCATTTTTTTGTGAAAGAGTTATCAGTATATTTATTAATATTGAATATTTCTCATTTTTTTGTGAAACAGTTATCAGTATATTTATTGTATCCATTAAACACATAAATTTGAGAAGTGTTTAGATTTTTTTGATGAGAATTGTATTATAACTTCGTTTTGTATTGAGCAGGCTGGCGGTTTAATCTAAAATGAATGTTACAGGACCCCGTCAAACCCCATACAAAGTCCTTGTCCTAAATACAATAGAACAAGACACGGAAAAGTATACCTTTGATATGGAGGACAATTGGTACAGAATGCTTGGATTCTCCGCCATTTATGATTACACTGGCACGGACCTCGGCACTTTAGACCATACTATCATAACCATAGCGCCGAAGAATATTATTGCGATCACGAAAATGACACTGAAAATTGATGAGAAACTCATTATACAGGATGTGGATCAAAGATCTATGCCGAGGTAAGTTTTGACATTCAAAAAATCAGTGACTGCCATCAGTGCAAGGGCACGGAAACCCTAGACAGATCCATGAATAATCCTCTCCGGCCAAACGTGTCCCTAGTTTGTGACGTGAATACGCCATTCAATTTATTTCCGTAGTGAAATGCTGAAAACTGATGATAACAAATTCGGGTGATACAGCTTGGTGTTGCAGCTACATATCTATCATATACATCCAAAATTTAATTACACAACTACAAAAAATTAATCACAAAAGATTAAAGAATTCATTACGTCGAGTGAGGGTTGTGAAGCATCGCGCGCGGCGGAGGAGAAGCGCCGCTATTTTGAAGTCGTTTCGCTGCGTCACATAATTTCGTATTCACGTAAAACACACGGCCGACAATCAAATAAGCATACACATAAATATTGACAATAGTTTAGATTTAGATTCGTAATCAAATATGTACACATGACAAAGTTACAGTGTTGCAAACTTATAAATTAAATTACCCCATAAACCAGGCACTGGAAAAATTAAACATTGTTATCATTGAAAACTAATACTTATCAAGATTCTGAAGAGACATGGAACCCATAGACGTTATGGAGGCCTATGTCCAGCAGTTGACTTCTTGTATCAATCAGTTCTGCTTTATTTTTTAATAATCTAGATTCAAAGACGCGCCAGTAGGATCGACATGTGCTAGTGCAGTGCAGGAACTGTCAAGAATATCACACGCAGTACGCACTGGAGCCACTACGTTGGAACAAGTCGGCTTAACACAATCGCTCTCGATAACTACAGGAGAGATACTACATAGTTTGGACAAGATGAACAAATGTATGGTGAGTACATAATCCACTGACACCGGTGTCGCCAAACTTGACACCGGTGTCGCTGATCCTGCAACAGATGTTGCCGAACCTGCAACCGGTGTCGTCGAACCTGACACTGGTGTCGCCAAACTTGCCCTCCGATTTATTACGATCGAGCGTATTTAACATTCTAAATACTTTCGTAATTCCTCCGTTTTGATTCCTCTATATTAATCGAGCTAATATCGGAGATGGGGGAGGCATCTCCATGGTAGGGTGATGGAGTAACACTACTTACTAGTTGTTTAAGTCAAGGAAAGAAGAATTAAAGAATTCGAAATTCGAAAAATTTATATATCTATATTATGTAACTTGACACCGGTGTTGCCGAACCTGTAACCGGTATCGCCAAACTTGACACCAGTGTTGCCGAACCTGTAACCGGTATCGCCAAACTTGACACCAGTGTCGCCAAACTTGACTCCGGTCTCGCTGATCCTATAAGTTTATAGAGTTTATCAGTTTCAATGATGTTTCTATTTGAAAGGATTACTTTACACAGTTTAGTTGCAACGCAAACTGTGTAGATTAGGTAATAGCAAAAACGTTATATCAAATAGAAACAGCTTTGAAACTGATTAAAACTGATACTGATAGCAATAGAAGTACGTACACCGCAAGCTGGTCAGTATTGGAAAAAAAATCTTTGTCGTACCGACAACTTCCCTATATTAGCATGAACTTATGTAACAGCCAAAAGGTCTTTCAATGTATTGTTGTTTCATTACAGATAGAGTTAAAGTCTCAGAAAAAGTCCACCGATATCGCAAACTTCAAGTCTGAGTTTGCGACAGTATACGAACGGAAACAGACTGAGCGGAAAAGAGACAAATACAAACGTCTTCTCTCCTTTGAGAATCTCGCTCTGTATCCCGACTACCAGCGGAGGTTGTTGGTGCTTAGAGAGCTGAACTATATTGATGACAAAGACAGTGTTATATTGAAAGGTAACAAAAAGTGCTGTTATGCTCTTTTTAAATACCAATTGCGGGCCACCTAACGCTTGCGACACCCTTAACACATGTTAATTTGATAGTTTATTATAGGAACCTATAAATTTGTATTAAATACATAACACCCAACAGGCACATACACTAATTCTGATCCTACTCTAGGAATTACTGTACGGATTTGGTAAACTAAGTACAGATACCCGCGATACAGGCTAGCCCTAGTGCGGGATAGCGTTTTCGAATTGTATTTAATATGTTTTTTGAACAATAAACTTTACTGTGTCAATATCTGTAGATCATGCAAACTCCTGCATCGGGATTGAACCCGCACCTCTCTCATCTCGGCCTACTACTCGCCCACCACGCCAGGGAGGCGATAAATAAGTATTTGTGAATGGGCATCACAAAATCTGGGCAGGGGTATGATCTGCATATATTTGTTCAGGGTGTTCTGGGTATTTTTCTATGTATAATAAAAATATCTATCTATGTAATGTTATTGTATTAAGTATATCAGTTCTCTGGTACCCATAACACAAGCTCTGCTTAGCTTGGGGCTAGATAATGTTGTGTGAAATGTCCAGCATTTATTTATTTATCTAAACTAATGGTTTCTTACAGGCAGAGTAGCCTGCGGAATGGCGACCAACGAGCTGATTATAACCGAGCTAGTCTTCCGTAACGTGTTCACGGAGAAAGACCCCGCGGAGATAGCCGCCTTGCTCAGTTGCTTCGTGTTCCAAGCTAAGACGAGAGAGGATGGAAACCAACTGCCCGAGAATCTAGCGGACGGTGTCAAGGCTATAGAGCAAATCGAGTCTGAGTTAGGGAATATTGAAGCTAAGTTTATGGTGAGTTTCGACTATTACTTGATGTCCTTCACTCTTCTTGTACTGTCACTTCGCTCGCTATCATGTACCATTGCATTAAAGTACCGCATTCTATGGGGGAGACATATGCCCAGCAGTGGATGTGAAGATTAAAATACATCTTCATGGTTACACTTCTCACAATGTATATACGATTGGCTCGCTTCGCTCGTCAGTGATGTTTGCGATGTTTTAAGCTTATACAGAATTTGAGCTTCGCTCACCGTTTGATACTTCTTACCTACTTTGATTGCTTACTACAATTTGTTTTGAATGGCTCGCTACGCTCTCGTTAGTTAGGGCTGGTTTATATTGATTAGTAGCAAGTGCAGTTGAGCAGTGGAAGTGTTTTGTGGTCAAATAAAAGTGCGAACGGATGCGTGAGTGGCATACCATAAAAGCAGCTTAATGATTTACTACATTAGTAAGATTAGTGAATTTTCAACAACTTACACTTGCTACTAATCCAAATGTAAGCTAAGCTTCACATCTAACTAACTTTCAAATATAAGTACTTATTGTAAACACATTTCGCCATCATCATCAGCACCCCTTGGACCTCTAGATGCTGGACGATGCCTCTCCGTAGAATGCAATGGATGAATTGCCATAATCACTACGTTTTGTAGGAGGATTCGTAATCGAAGTATTGGTGTTGAGTACTCAGGTAGATGCTGCTGCCCTGGTAAAATCCCGTAGTCGGCTTTTACGACATATACGGGGGAGGAGACGGAGATATATTCTTAGGCCAGACGCACCACGGCATACTGATTATGGTAATTCCCCCATTGCATTTTATGGGGGAGGCCTCGTCCAGTAGTTGACGCCTAAAGGCTGCTGACTGTTTTAAAAGACTGACGCACCACGGCGGGTTTAGATATTAGTGTACTGGGGTCTAACCATGAGCTCTTATAGAAGTATTGTTTTAGTCATACATTGAAATTTCGTATCATTACGTTCTTAAAGTACGCTTACTTACTCATTGCAAAGGCTAATCCATTTTGACGACGTCCCTTCAAATTGTTCACTCAAAGCGTACATGAGGTGACTTTTGACATCAAATTATATTGTTTTTAAATCAAATCTAGCAATAATAAAAAAGTTGCACATTGACGGCGGAAATAATATTGCTTTTCATAATTTGATCTTTGAATTAAATAATAATCTTTAAATAATCTTTTGAATTGAAATTATTTTAAAACTACACTGAAAGTTAACCGAATCGAGACTGAATTATGAATTGACAGAAAGTTGGTATTCTGCTCCCTTATAAATAAAAATTTAGTCTACTTTCAATTCACGGTGACTACCATTAGAGTAGGATAGCTATATATATATATATATATATATGTATATATATATAATTGGAAAGAGTAAAGAGAGACTCCATCTACAATGCTAAAATTATGGAAAAACTTTGAATCGTTGAAGTTTTGGTCACATTTCGATATAATCACATTACAGTGTTGTATTTTATGTTTAGAGAATACCACTTCTGACATTTAAGACATCGACACAAGATCGAAACATGATCCCAACTCTATTTTAACTATTTTTAAGTTAGTGAATTGGGCCTCTTATCATGACATGTGTACAAAGTTTAATGTAGTTTGATAAAATAATAGCCAAAATAGACGCAAGCTTGGTTTACAAAAAGGCGTAAGCGACCTACCGGTAACCACACTTAACTCACTGAATTTATCAATATACAGGTCAGTCAATTCGAGGGCCAAGCTGTGCGGCTGAACTTTGGCCTGGTGAGAGTTGTCTACGAATGGGCGCTCGAGAAGCCCTTCGCAGAAATCATGGAGCTGACTGACGTGCAGGAGGGCATCATAGTCAGATGTATACAGCAATTGCATGAGGTAATACCTTTGATGAACAATACACTAGGTAATACTGTCAAAATGGTGAAGGAAAACACTATAAGAGAATTGGAAGTGACACGAAGTAAGTGTACAGAGGCGGCTCAAGACCGTTCGTTGTGGCATTCTAGGGGGAGCCCTATGTTCAGCAGTGGACTTCTATATGCTATAATTTAAGGCCAAAGCACACCGAATGCGTATGCAGCACGTAACTTAGACACGCGCGTCTCTACGTATGTACCATGTCTCATACAGTTCCATACAAACATTATGGTACGTCTACGTGTACGCAGCCGGTGTGCTGTGGCCTTTAATGTAGCAAATCAGCCCTGGCATCTAAGAGAGTGTGTTATTACTGGTAGAGTGGGAAAGCAATTGGCGGCGATGAGCTCACCACCGGTCGCGTCTAAATTCCTATAATTGCGCGACCCACAGTGAAGAAGCCTATTGAGGCTCTGACTACCCCAAAAAAAGGCATGTGTGTATTTTTGTAACAACCTATTTGTTTCCACAGTTACTAGTGGACGTGAAAGACGCAGCAATGTTGATTGGTGACCCGAATCTCCAAGAGAAGATGATGCTAGCTTCCACTGCCATCAAGCGGGACATCGTATTCGCGGCGAGTCTCTACACCACCGGGAAGGACTCTGTGATCATCTAAAACTGACATTTCATAATCATCAGATGTTAGATGTCCACTGGGCTTCCCCATAGAATGCAATGAGCGGGTTTGCCATAATGATCATGCTTGGCAGGCGTATTGGTGTTAAGAACTCAGGGGCCTTACTCTTGAATTCAATACTAATTATTGTCCAATGACAATTTGAATCTAACCAATGATAACGCTTAATTTGGCCCTAGGTTGTCATTCAAGATGCCAAATTAAGGGGCCTGCGAAGGCCGCAAGCAAATTCAATTTGAAGCGAGTGTCAAAATCAGCTATCCCTGTTTGACACCGGGGCCTCTCCCTGTGCATGCGCGATGGGTGTACGAGCCGTTCGGAATTTTTATCAAATTAGGTCGTGTTCCGTAATACCAAAAATGATGAATAAAAACTTAATTATTTTTTCATATCTTGTTGTTATTCTGTAACTTATTTTATTTATTTATTGCAACAACAAACAGCTACATTATAAAAAATATTACATAGTAGTTATAAAACATAGTTTTAGTAATAATGCAGCCCACAACGCTGTTGTCAAGTTACTATAAACAAATTAACTAAATATACCGCTTAGAGCTGCTGACGAAGAGAATAGGTTAAGTATAATAATATATGATTCAATTTAATAAACTTATCCAAACTCAACCCACTCTCAAGCGTAGCGTATATAATATTATACATGAAATATATATAAATGAAGAACATAATATAAAATAAATACATAGTACAAAGACAGGATACATAAAAACATAAGTGCACTAAGTTCCTACATTACATAATCAGAGTATCGTAAAACTACGATGACAGCATATTAATGACTGCAAATTTAAATTGAACCGCACTACAAGCAAAAATGTCAATATCAATAAAACTATCGTTGTAAGACTCTACCATCCGACGAGAAGGCGTACGTAGTCGTGTGTTCGTGCGGCAAATGCCTAGCGTGAACAAGCAACCTGCACGCACTGCCCGCCTATGAACAGTACGGGGGACATGATAGCCCAGCCCAGATACCAAATCAATGGAATCAAAGGTATTATTGACAATTTTATACAGCGTAGTAGCTTCAAGATATTTGCGCCTAGATTCTAAAGTTAACATATTGTAAAGATCGAGCAATTGGGCATGGGACAAATAACTTCTATGACACCTAAAGTGCATGGCACGCAAGAATTTGCGCTGAACTCTCTCAATGGCCTCCACATACTTGTTGTAGAAGGGGTTCCATATAGGTACAGCATATTCCAGTTGGGAACGGACAAGCGTTTTATATAAATACAGATACGTAGAAGTTCGCTGGAAATCGATAGACGACCTCATTACAAATCCATACATTTTAAAGGCTTTACTAACAATGTTATCAATGTGCAAATTTAAACACAGTTTGGTATCTAGCAGTATCCCTAAATCCCTTAAAGTTGTTAATTTGGTTAAGGAGGCATTACAGAGCCTATAAGTGAAGTTTGTAACATTTATCTTCAAAGTGAAAGTGATGTAATTACATTTAGGGATACTTAACTGAAGTTTATTCATGTTACAGTATGCAGTTAATCTATCCAGGTCATGTTGAAAAGAGATGCAATCATCGATTGTTCTTATGACTTTGTAAGCTTTAAGATCATCAGCATACAACAAGAATTTTGAATTTTGAAAACATTGCTTTATGTCATTAATAAAAACTATGAACAAAAGTGGGCCAAGAATAGAACCTTGGGGAACCCCAGACGTAACTGCAATATTACCAGAGTGAAATCCATTGACAACAACTTTTTGAGACCGATTCTGGATATAAGACACAAACCAACGCAACAAATTACCACGTATGCCGTTATACGCTATCTTATTAAGCAATAGCTCATGGTCCACCTTGTCGAAGGCCTTTTTAAAGTCCGTATAGACTGCATCTACCTGAGCACGATCACCAACATGATCAAATAAAAAATTCATATAAATAAGTAAATTAGATGTTGTAGATCTGCGTTTAACGAAGCCATGTTGCTCTTCAAGTATAGCATTATGTAATATTGGGTAGATATCATTATGTACCAATCGCTCAAAGAGCTTCGACAAGGCGGACAAAATTGATATAGGGCGATACTGCTCTACATCATGCCTAGAGCCATTTTTGTGCACTGGCGTTATGTTAGCACGCTTCCACACCTCAGGAAAAACTCCCTCGACTAAGCACTTATTATATAATATGAACAAAGGTTTACATATATGGTCAGCCGTTCTCTTAAAGAAAAGTGGAGGGAGCCCATCTGGTCCGGGACCCTTCGAGGAATCAAGTTGCTTCAGTTCTTTTAAGATATTTGATTCACTAAAGTGAAGGTCGGATAACAGAATGCAATTATCAGAGAGACAGGATGGTGGTTGCCACTGTGCAATGGTAGGAGAGGTTGGTTCAAAAACAGATACGAAAAAGTCGGAAAACATGTTACAAATCGTTTCTGGGTCATTCGATTTAAGATTTTGATACCTCATCGTGGAAGGAATTGCTGGCTTACTTTTTCGATTAGATAAATAAGTCCAAAAGTGCTTGATGTTTATAGTAATATTATCTTCAACAGCGTTTATGTAAATTCGATAGCACCGATCACACATGTCTTTAAATATAGCTCTATATTGAGAAAACAACTCATAATCAGACTCATTTTTAAACTTCTTCCACTTCATCCAAGCTTTTTGTTTCTTCTTAAAAATTTGTATCAACGATCGTGAAAACCAGACTGGGAACCCTACAGCTCTAGCGCTAGATAATGGAGTATGCTGTTTAATAATATTATCTAAGGTATTATAAAAAATGTCAAGAGCCACCTCAGAGGGGAGATTCTGTAGAAGATTAGCCCAATCAGTTTCTTCAATTTTACTATTAATTAGGTCAAAATCAGCTTTATAAAAATTATATTTTGTCATTGGCCTTCTTTTCATAGGTTGAATAATATGCTGAATATTTACTAGCGCCACAAACGGTGGATGTAAGGGGTCAATACGCACAAGTGAACTAGCTGATTGCTGGAGAAGTGTTGAGGGAGAGTTAGAGATAAATAAATCTAGAACTTTGCCATCTCTGTTAGCAAAACCATTGTATTGCACCGCATCTAGCAGTGTAACAAACTTAATTAAACTAACTACTTAACTTAAAAAACTTGACAATATATGCTATGTTCCTAATCACAGTGTACTAGAAAATACGTTGTTTTTAATAAGAACCAAATAAGATGATAACTTTTCATTTAAAAAACCGACTTCCGCTATAGTATTCGACAAAATAATTTTGGATGAAAAAATTTTTATGAAAGAACCATAGTGGTGAAAGGATTATGATACTTTCTGAATGCAAATGCTTGGTGTCTTGCTGAAAATATCAAAATCGCCATATGTATGCCTACAATATTTGAGGAGTTCCCTCAATTCCTCATGGATCCCATCATCAGAACTGGATTCTGAAAAAAATGGGACCAATCTGGAAGTATATCTACTCAAATAAAAAAAGAATTTTCCAAATCGGTTCGTAAACGCCGGAGATATGCGGTAACAAACATTAAAAAAAAAAAAAAAAAAAAAAAATACAACCGAATTGAGAACCTCCTCCTTTTTTGGGAAGTCGGTTAAAAACATGTCGTAAAACTATACAAAATGGAATTCACTTACATTTCGTTTTAGGTAAGTATATTGAAACAAGAAATATCCAGGAACCCAGATAAATACTACTCAAATCCGAATAATGCCATAATATGGTGGAGATATATTTGAATTACAAATAATTATGGTAAGTATTACGTTTGGATGGGCATTTTATCATCTGCTGGCCCCTTAAGCGTTATCATTGGTTGGATTGAAATTGTCATTGGACAATAATTAGTATTGGATTCAAGAGTAAGGTCCCAGGTGGATGCTGCTGCTCATGGTGTAATCCTTTAGTCGGCTTTTACGACATCCACGGGAGGAGGTGGAGGGGTCTATTCTTAGGCCGGACAAATCATGGCATAATACCTACGGCACTTGTTGAGTTCAAAATTAAATGCTGATCTCATTATTTATGATTTGATAGATACAGGTGTACCTACCTATATCTAGTGTGAATTTAAATGTTCAGTTTTTGTGATAAAACAGTTAAACTCATAGGAAAAAAAACACTGATTTTGTTAGAATAATGTATAACATGTTAGCCTAGAATTTACTTAGTTGAAAGAATTTGTAAGAAGTTAAAAATATGTTAGGTTCTAAGGCTCAGTGTGCCGAGTGTGATTTTTACTTTGGCTTTTTACTGGTACTAGAAACTAATATAATATGTAGTTTGCGTAAACTGTAATTTGTATGGAGACGTTTTATTAACATTTTTTTATGCCAATAAAAACCAATTTAAAATGAAATGTGTTTTTAAAACTGCTGCCGCCCTATTATTACGAGTACCTACCTACTAAGACGTACTCCATACACACGGTACTCTGTGGACGCACTTCAGCCCGGCCCGCGGCAGGAAGTCCGTGTTGCTCGAAGACTTGGCCAATGACTACAAATTCTACTGCAGCGCTCGAAATTAGTATGACAACCTGTGTTCATCAAAGATGACAGCGATTCAGTACGGTACATGGAAGAAGTGCGGTATTATCTTAAAGTGCGCTAAATTTATCGCGCGCTCTTTCTAATACACTGAAATAAAAGGGACCGCGATAATATTAGCGCCGTCTACGACAAACTATTTCGGTTTCCCTCGCTTCTAGAACCATAAACTTTCACGGCTCGCTCTGCTCGCTGGTGTTTTGCATTTCCCTGACCTTTTTGCTGCTTTTGCTAAAATAGTCCAGAGCCTTGTCTCACTTGCACTTATGGTTGGATGGTATCTTCCTACCTTCTGCCCTTGCTCGACCTTGACTCCCACTGAACTAACTGGCCGGGCATTGCCAATCTATGCTAAAAATGCTTTTGCCTAAAACTTAATAAGTATTTCTATCGAATTAGTAGGTACGTTAATTTGAAATGATATCGTAAACAAATTAATGACTTTCTGAACATTTAGCTATCAGAAAGCCGTGCGTGACCACACAGCAAGCGGGCAGCGTTCCACAGTGGGTGGCGAATACTGTAATTTTGTAGCACATTCTCATAAATCAATCAGTACCTACCAACAGCATTATGAATTCAAATCCTGAAAAGAATACTTATTCAGTTGCTTGCTGTTCGGTTCTAAAACCGCAAAATTTTCACGGCTCGCTCCGCTCGCCGATTCCTTGTAGTCCTTTGCCATCGTTGTAACTATAATCGCTTCTAAAAAAACTAAATTTTCCTGTCTTGTTTCGCCTGCCAGTACCTACTCTAAAATATACTCTCACTTTTTAAACTTTCGGTCCACTTGCCTACTCTTGCTGATGCTATTGCTATTTAGGTACTATGGTTATGGTTACACTCGCTTCTAAACAAACGATCGTGGCTTGCTGCTCTTGCCGGTCTTTGGATTAACTCTGAATATCTAGACGCAGCTTAGAGAATTATTCAGCATCAGTTTTAATTATTGCCCCCTCGCAAATATTTTAAACCCAAGGGTAATTTTTGCGTAAAATCGTATGTTTTTTAAAAATTGGGGAATTTTTTTACATTTTCCTGGAAAATGTTACTTTTCTTCCAAACTCGCGTTAGTTTGGTAGCGATCGTATCATTTTCCGTATAGTTTTCCCTACGGTAAGAATTTATCTATGAATTTTTATATTATTTGACGAGTAATGAAATAGACCGTGGGCGAGAAACACATAGGTACATAAACTATGTTTGCTAAACATAAATATAGCTTATCTTTATCTTATGTTTGTTTTATTAGCTTAGGGGTGTTCAGGGGTAGCCAAAGCGTCAATCGCGGATACGTTTTCGGTAGCCTGTGAGAGTGAGATAAATGACTTGGACGAGGTGTCCAACAACCAGAAATGATTTAAAAAAAATGTTTTCATTTAATTATTGCATCCTCTTTGCCCTACGCTGTCAACAACTGCAGCTTTACTTACAACAGCTATTCGCTGCTCATTAAGCGTCCAATAAACTTATTATTTTTTCTAAGTACCTATGATGATTATTGAAAATCCCATAAGTACCTACTTAATTGCATTCTATAACATTATTGTTTCATCCAGCAGTGGACTCCTACGGCTGATGATGGTGCTACTAATTTTTAGTAGCTTGCTAGGATTTTTCCTAAGTTCTTAGCACAAAAAATTGCAGGCGGTAGACAGCACAGCAGTAATATATACGATACGAGATATCAAGACTACCGCAGATAAAAGCTTTTAATTTATTCAATGTTCTCCCGAACCAGTTTGGACCAAAATACCGCATTATTACTATTAGATACTTCGTTGGTGTTCCAAATAAATAAATAAGACCAAAGGTATGACTTTTTTTTCCTCTATTTTTAATACTAATTTCCGTATAATTTCAGGGACGTTCGGTAACTCGGTACAACGGTATAATTAAATAATATCTACTGGCAGCCCTGAATCGGGATGATTTTGCTTTTGATTCGATTTTTTGATTGCGGCGTACACATCACATCAATGACTCGTGTAAATTCAATGTTGAATTGATTTGTGACAATAATAATAATTGTGTTGTGGGTTGTGAATTAACTTGTGCTAAATAGATTCTCGCTTATGGGCTGTGTGTGATACTTTCACAAGAGGCAAGCCGCTCTGATGAGGCCGCCAAGAAAGAGTTCATAAAATAGAAAACAAAAGAGCTCAAGATGCTGCAAGACGAGGAGTTTGAGGAGGAGATGATGACCCCGGAGCGCATAGCCGCTCTGGGCTTCAAGCCGCAGAGCGAGGTGATCACGAACCATCTCCTGCCATATGCTGACGAATTGGACGTGGAGTCTACCGTATTCCTGAAGGAAGTAAAGACAAACCTGGCCCAGGCTGTGATGTTGCGAGAGATGAAACCTGGCTGTGGTGTATGGTCCTCCAGGCTTATGAGGTAAGGGTTCTTTACATCACAAAACAGATGTTACCTGAAAAAGAAGTTTCCAGAAAAACATACTAGTGAACAATGTACAAAGGAGAGCTTAACCCTAAAAAGAGTTTTTCTATAATATGGCTACCTATGCTACAAATTAGATTTTTGATTGCTATCTGAAATGGAAACTTTATTCTAAGACATCCTCATAGATTTAAATAACTTTGTTGTGCAACAGGCAAGTAGCCTGCTAATATTCGTGAGATGCCGGTTTCATTCCTTCTGCGAAACCAATTAACCATATCAAAATGATGTTGTATCTGGGTGGTTATTCGCTATGACTTAAGAGATTCCTTGTCAATAACGTGTGACGTCACCCATATGATTCAGCGATGCTTCCATGCAGATATCGTAACGAGCCCGCGTTATGTTACGTTTGGTCACAGCAAATAAGGGGGCAGGACTGTGTATGTGACGTGACTGTCGGGTGTCATTATATTATACTCAACATCAGCTAAAACCATATTTTTCATCTGCTTGTCATTGTGAAACAGTTATGATAAGCCTTTGTCAAAAATTTTAGATTTAAAATAGATTAGATCATCTGACAATATAATTTGATGAGACCTCTAAGAGTTTTAATTCTATTTTATCTAATTCCACAAAACGGGTATTCCCCAAAAATAATAGGTTGTGCATTGCTCAACATCTATAAACAAAGGTAGCACAGGCAGTTTTTTTTTACAAAGTAATCATAACATCTTGACCCCACCATTTATACAAGACAAGTCAATGTTTGGTATGAAAAAATAACACCTAAAATGTAATATTATACATTTTATCAAACAAATTGTTTGTATTTCTAAAGTAGTTAAATAAGTATTAATCTGTGTTTTAAGATTATAAATAACCATAAATGGGGGCTTATTTGTAAAAATCTGTCAAAAGTTAAGCACTGTTTAAAATATTGCCTTCCCATACTATTGGATAATATCAAACAGTGACAGGACTAACTTTAAGCAATGCTTATTTAAATAATGTTTTTAAGTAAGGGATTGTTTTTGTTTTTATTATATTATATTGCTAGGTAATTGGTTATTGTTATGAAAACTTCCTATTCTATTATTAGTGCAATACTCAATGTTTTATGGTTCAGTGTTAACCTTTGGCAACTGCCAGTGCATTTAAAATAAGCTGGCCCATACCCAGGGCTTCCTTAACTGCACTTGACCTTACATATCTCTTCATAATAGTTACGCAACATTTATTGAATTGTGATGATTCATCTATAAAACATTAGACTGATTAATAAACGTAAAATGCGTACTGAACAAACACACCATTTACATGAAATTGTATAGTTGATTTAAAAACATTCTAGAATGAATAAAAATAGTTGGTAATAAGATTCTGATTCTTTTACTGAAAATGTTGTTTACATTTTGACTATTGAAATCATAGAATAAGTTAACATAACACTCAACAGTCAGATACAGTCCTGTTCCCACACTAGGATTCCCTATGTCGTGGGAATCTGGAACTACGAGTACTATGGTACGACAACAACACCCAGATATTGACACATATATTTAAGCTATACATCCATGGTTGGGTCACCTAACTCTCATCATAAAGGAACACAAAAACCTATTTTCCATCATTAAAAACACGTTAATAAAATAAAAACGTCAAAAAAAGCAATGAAAACCACATGAGAAATATTGGCCCTACGGGTCGATCAGCTGACCGGGAGCGTTGAACTCGCGCGGCCGTAATAAATACGTACATTGCTGGCTGACAAATACGATACGAAACGATAAAAAAAGTTTTCTCCGGTATGAATCACCTCTCAGGCGAAAGCTATTTTAAATAGCTATGATATAGATAGCTTTACCGGTACCTTCAATATTCGGGAGCTGTCTTTTTACACCCCGTATACATGTATAGTTTAAACAAATATTTGATTTGCACTATAAATATTGACGAATATCTTAGTGTTCAGTATATGCATTTCATTTTAAAACAGAAGTTTGTTGTTTTATTTCTATTTGGCTCGTGACAAATTCTATGTAGGTAGTCGATTGAAACGAACATCATCATCAGCAGCCTAAAGAAACAAATATTTTTGTACTATATCCTTGACATTCAGGTCCAGAGATATTTTTCGAGAGTGTAGACAGAGCTTTATCTATCCTCGGAAGAGAAGACTTGGAAACCATCACACTGTCTGCTGAAAAGCCAGTAGAAACAGAATGAAGTACCTAGATATATTATTATTGTTTAACCAATGATGAGCCTTCCTGGTCCACCACAGACTTCTTACGACCGTTATAATGTCTTTAGTCCATCAAGAGGAGGGCCTATATAGAGGGGGGAAAGTGTGTGCAGCAGTGGACTTCTACATGCTAATGATGATGATGATGAACCACTAATAGTTGCCTCTACTAACCCATTAGTTGATAATGAGCTTAGTTATTTTCAAATGGCTGAGATATGTCTAGCGCAAGGATAAAGTAAAAATAGAATTCAATTGAAACAACTAGGTACTTAGGTAATTTTGATACTTAGGTATTTGCTATTGAATGAACAACTGATGTCTCAATTATTTCTGTTTTAATTGGTTTATTAAGGAATATAAACATGTATAAATTAATATCTAAACTTAAGGTGATTCATCTCGCATGTGGCGCGAAATTCAAATTTTATTGCGTTTTTGCTCATTACAGCTCATCAACACTTCTTGAGATAGTAAAAACTGATTTTGCGTAAACTAGGAGACCTAACACACATGTTTTAGTTTATAGTTTCACATATAGATCATTACTTCAGCTACGAATACTCTTTAATGATTTTTACAGTGTTTTTTTGTTTTAAAGATATGCGTAGCTTAACTAATGACATTTATGAGATACTATCAATTAAAACATGTGTGCTAGGTCTCCTAGTTTTCGCAAAATCTGTTTTCTCTATCTCAAGAAGTGTTGATTAGCTATGATTTACAAAAAACACAATAAAATTTGAATTTCGCGCCACATGCGAGAGGAATCACCTTAATTACGGTAAATATAAACATAATGACCCACAACATCTATCCACAGATGGGTAGTTTCTTTAACAATGTAAAAAGGGTATTTAGTTTGGTAGTTAACCTAGGTGTTCGAGATTAAAAACAAGCATTGAATCAAAATATTATGGAGTCGTATTGCGCTTATCGGTAACAGCGTTTGGTTCGGTAAAAACGAGTCTTAGTCCCAAATCGCTCAAAAATTCGATTCCCGCCTCGGAACAAATATTTGTACGATCTGCAGATATTTGTTCAGTTTGTTCTGTGTATTTTATATGTATAATAAAAAATATCTATCTATGTAATGTATTGTATTAAGTATATCAGTTATCTAGTACCCATAACACAAACTCTGCTTAGCTTGGGGCTAGATTATGTTGTGTGAAATGTCCAGCATTTATTTATTTATTATTGTTATTATTACTTTTACTGTTTATTTTGTTAATTTTATACAAAAAAACAGTAAAAACAAAAAAAAAAACAATAAAATATATAATATTATTACAGGGTATCTGTCATTCTGTGCTCTAAACACTATTATTGAATTCCACAGATACATCAGATTGTACGGTCTGAAGTTCAGCAAGGAAGACCACATAACATTCATCAAATTGGCATATGAGCTCCTACTGATACCTGACTTAGAACCAACCAAGATCCACAAGTTTGGCACCATGTTTGTCATACTTGCAAAGTAAGTAATCAGATAACATTTTGTGCAAACTTAATGTTAGCTTTCCCCAGCTAACATTACCACTAGGCTATGATATCGGCAGCTTCAAAAGAAAACAGGATTTATTTAATTTCTACTAAAGTTATGTTAATTTATTACAGAAAGCGAAACTTGGTTTCACCCAATGAATTGACTCTGCCATGGCGCCCTCTCTTTGATTTGGGCAAGAAGTTGTTCAAAAACAATGCTACAGACATTGGGATGTATCACTATCTGTCGTAAGTACATCTACTGGTTTTCACATTATTCATTACTGTGACTAAAGACAGTTTGGGTGTGCGCGACAACAAGAATACGTGTGATCATTTTGTATGGATTTTAAGCGAATGCAACGCGACCGGTCGCCTGAGGGGCTTATTTCCAACGACCATCCCTCGAACAGCCACCAGTGATGGTAGTTACGACTGAATCGCGAAAAATCTCAATTCTCCTTTTCTAACTGGCCTCTCAAAGAACAGAATACCTCGCTACCCTACCCTACCGTACCTACCTACGCTACCTATTCCAGCTTCTTCGCGCTGTGATCTTGCTCCATCGCCCATATGGCTGAGAATACTGCTGCCCAATTACGGTAGCAAAAGTTATATTTTTGAGCTTTCAAATGTTAACTGTCAAAATGATCGCCATAAGAGCGTTGCCACACGGGTGTTGCGGCTGCGCTGCGTTGCGACTGGCAACGCCCGTGTGGCATGTCGTTCAGATTTTTATGTAGAACTTCGGAGCGCTGACGCAGCGCAGGCGCAACGCCCCCTTAAGTTGCGTTCCCCATAACCATTTGCTACCGTAGTTTCCTAATTACGGTAGCAAAATATGGTAATCCAACACTGCCTACAACTGCCTAATTGTGGTTGTCGCTTGCACCCAAACACTTCCCAATGTGAAAATAGGCTCGCATGTTTGATACCTCGTGTAGAAGAGCGAAAAATCTGGTTTACTACTTCAAATTTTCTATGATACTGAGAATGATTTTAAAATTGTGTGTTTAGGGATAAACAAACTGGTAAACAAGACGTCGATATCCTTCAAATGATCCGCAAGTTCTTGTCTGGATCAGGGCTCGATGACGCCCTAAACCAGTTTGGCTTTGCAGAGGATGATAAAAAACCACCCACGTAATGAACATTATTCTGGGGTTATGCTTTTGTTCGCACAGGTGGCAGATGGATTGGGCTCATTCATCCATATCTAGTCAGTGTTATCAAGTCACATAGTTCCTTGTTTGGTATTTAGGTAACTAAAACGAAAGTAGCAAGTAAAAGTAATGGTGACAGTCAACAGAAACTTGATCTAGGTATTAGATTAGACCTTTCTTTCAGTATTTTTTCTCACTTTCATTTTATACAGGAGTTTCATTTATAGTACGAGATTCAGCCTAAGAGGTGTCTGTAGTCATCTGGATATTAATCAGGTGTGTCTTTAAAGAAAACTAGAAGGTATTCTCTGCATGATAAAATTGAGTTGCCTGCTCAAAAGCTGCCACACTAACCAGCAGCCAGGCAAACTAGTTGCCGGGCAGTATGACCTCTTGATTTTGATTATATATGTTTATAACATACAACACCCAACAGTCAAATACATATGGTCCTGATCCCACCCCAGAGAGCTGATTCAGAGTTTTGACAAGCAATTGACACGGACGTATGGTATAGTGTAACACGGATTTTTGTATGGAAAATGAGGTTCACTTAGTGTACGCTAGGGCGCCCCCTAGCGTACACTCTGTGAACCTCATTTTCCATCATCATCGGTGTCGCCATACAAAAATCCAAACTACACTACACCAGATGTCCGTGTCATTTGCTTGTCAAAACTCTGAATCAGCTCTCTGGATTCTCTGTGCCGTGGGTATCATGAATTACGAGTACCATGGTACCTTAGTGGTTTCAATCAGACCTTGAGTTTTATTGACAAGATGGAATTAGGTTAAGTGTCAATAGTTACCGGACTTCCCAGCAGCTACGATAACGCTTAACCCTAGCTGCGGTGAAGCGTGAAAGTTTTTGAGCAGGCAATCCGATTTCACCACGTAGGGAATACTTCTAGCTTTTAATACAGATATATCTGATCAAATTCCAGATGACTGTAGTCAACTCTTAGGCCGGATCTTGTCCTATACGCTTCGTATCATTTTGGTGTGTAAACATTGTCATGTTGAAAGGGTGACCGGGTGTACGGTGCATGATGCGTTAATGGTAAACTTCAAATTGAAATTATAATTACTAATACTTTTTATTTCAGTTCGCTGGAGTGTTCTTTCGTCGCCATGGTGAAATGCGCTCGACCGTAAGTACAAAATTTTTGTAAAGGTAAATTATTCACGATAGGTTAATCTTTGTGCTGACGGGCTACGTATTCAAAACGGTTGGACCGTTCTGTTGGCTTACTCCGACCGCCAACACTGAGTGGGTGGGGCGCAACTAATTTCTGCCTTCTGTAGTTGAGCCCAAAATGAATGTCAAAATGTCAGATGCAATTCAAGTTTGAGTTTCGCTATCTTACCTGACTGTATTCGCACAATGTACACACAGCCCGAGCTTATACATGATGTATTATTGTATTGTATACTTAGTACTTTCTTAGGAGGGCTTTCATCTCCCGCGTCGTCCGGTTTCGCCACTCGAGAACTTTTATTCCCCAATGGTTGTCAGTTCTGTGAGCTATATGACCTGCCCATTGCCACTTCAACTTGCTAATTCTGAGAGCTATGTCGGTGATCTTGGTTGTTCTGACGAATGACAGATGGTAGAACTTCATAATAAACCAAAATAATCTAATTTCAGATACTTTGAACTGTCAGCAACCAAAGAAATCCTGGAGGAAATAATGCCTCAAATAAATCCGTGGTCATCAGAAGTGTACATGATTGGTCAGCTGACTATGTTTCTGCCCGTGGCTCTGCCTACTGAATTTGCTGAGCACGGCCACAAGCTGTGGTTCGATGAGCTCATGGATCTATGGGACACTTGCTACAGCGCTCCGTGCGGTGCTAATGTGAGTATTACAAAGACGGATTTTATCCCGCTATTCTTTAGTTCCCTATTTAGTCATGGTTTATAGGACTAGGGTTTCCTAGTTCCCGAGCAAAGCTGGGTTGACTGAGTCTCAAACTACCTCTTTTTACCGTCGGTCGCACAATCGCAGGAACGTAGACGTGATAAGTGGTGAGCTCATCGCTGCCATTGCTTTTCCACGACCAACTCGGCTAATGCTTTCTACCAGTAACAGCAAACTTCGCCGTGGTGTGTAAATGGCCTAAGAATTGACCCCACCTTCTCCTTCCGTGGATGTCGTAAAAGCCGACTTAGGAATTACACCAGGGGATGGGCAGCAGCATCCACCTGCCAAGCGTTGTGATTATCTAAAGACTGCTGATGTTGATAAAATAAGCCAGCAGTCAGTACAAATGTTATACCAACGAAAATTGTCCAACAAGTCCAAATAAATCTAAGATTTCTTTGAAATATTTACTTACGAACTTCCAGGACCTCATAGTGCTGTTCTCAGGCTTAGCCAAGCGGAACCCTGGCGCGATCGACTGGAGTCCGTATGCTCCTAAGATGTTCTCTAAATTCCTGAACTCTCTACACTTGCCTGTCAGTTATAAGGACATGCACGTCAAATCGAAGCACAGTGGCCTTGGTGAGTTCACTTATCATTTAACAGTAAATACTGTACCCTTGTTAAGAAAGGCCTCGAGGACGAACGATACCACCTAGAGCAGACAGTTAGCGCGGCTTTCCATCAGGCAACTGATCGAAACCAATGGAGACAAGCAGTGACTGCACCAAAGGAGTCTCAATCCTCAGAAATGGTAGAACAACAGAAGGAACGTGTTGTTCCCACCATTATGACTCTCACCTACTGTAAACTATAGCGACAATATGCTTTAACTGGTGGGTTACACACGGCTTTTAGTTCTGCGACTCACCAATCTAGGTCAGCATGGTGGGTTACGCACGGTTTTTAGTTCTATGACTCACCGATCTGGGCTCGCATGGTGGGTTACGCACGAAGTCAAAGTCAAAAGTCAAAAATAATTTTATTCATTGAAATCACAAGGATCATTTTGAATCGTCTTATAAACTAAAATTACTCCTTTTAACGGTTTTTAGTTCCGTGACTCAGCAATCTAGGCTCACATGGTGGGTTTTGCAAGGTTTTTAGTTTTGTGAATCACCAATCTGGGCACGCATGGTGGGTTTCGCACGGTTTTTAGTCATAAATCGTAAGGCTGTAATATACCACGCGTGTACATTTCAATTGCGGAATTTCACACCCTGTCTCTGGTGCCAGAAAATCCTGATTTCCTCTTTATTTCCCTTTATCATTACGAAGCTATTTCCTAACTTTTCTCTAGTTTTTGTTGGTTTATGTCTTCGGTGTTCCTTTCAGACGTAAAGTACTTGGCCTCCTGGATAGTATGGTCCATTAACCCAGATGGCGTGATCCTGAAGCACCTCCAATGTTTCCTAGATGGGATCGAAAGCTATCTACACAGCGCTAACTCAGGGCGTTGGTCGTATAGACTCAGGGATTTTATTCGAAAAATCTCGAGAGAATTCCTGAACAGGTAAGTTAATCATGTGCATATATTCCTACTGTCAGACATACTAAGCGAGTTAGTTCTTCGTGTCCCTGGCTGTTGCTTGGTCGCCTTGTGTGCGATGAAGTTGCGATATGGTAGCACTAAATAATAAAACTAATGTGGTGAAAGGATTCAGTGCGCCTTGTAGAAGCTCGATCTATGGCAGTAGGTAATCAACCGTGCGAGCCCAAGAGTATTGGTGTATGTATTTTCTGTGGCGCGATTACGTAATTCTGTTGCTAACAGTTTCGATGCTGTTTCTATTTGAAATGTCTATTTTGCGATTACCGATTAATTAACGCTGTTTAGTTGCAATCAAGCTTTGTAGGCCTACGTAAATAATTTAAAATAGAAAGAGCACTGAAACTGATAGCAACATTATTACGAATTCCGCAAGGTGATGTCACATGCATTTGTAGTTCTTTACTTTTGTTTACTACTCAATTTTTTGGTCAGAAAATTTATAAAATTTTTGAATTTTCCAGAGTACGGCGCGAACGCAAAACTAAAGGCAAAGAAAATTGGGAGAACAAAACCCCTGAACCATACAAACTACGCGACGAAGACATCACACAGTTCGTTGAAATGCTGCTAAACCCCACTTTACAAGCGGTATATAACCGATCAGGTTCAGATATCTCAATTGCATTGCAGAACCTGGCTACATTGAGGCCAGCCATAGTCATCCCGCCTCTTATAGAGCGACTTAGAAACTCTTTAACATCACTGACGGAACCACATAAAGTTACTGTTGGAATGGCAGCGGTCGCGTCTGTTGCTAGACCTTTACTCAGAGGACCCGCGGCGGGTTACCCCGAAGGTCCAACGCACGTAGTACCATTACTACTGGCAATCCTACCGGGACTTGACCCTAATGACATCAAAAAGACATTAGTGAGCCTGCACTTTATATTGATATATGCATGGATGGTGCCGTTTGTGGACTGCAGTTCAGCTCACGAGCACTGGAATGATCTGACTGAAGAAGAGCTCCTGACTTGCGAATCTACAGCACAATTCGAAGACTTTGTTCTTGTCTTTTTGGATAGACTCTTCGTGCTCATTGAATCTAGCGTGTTGGAGAACGTCAGATTAGATACCAAAGATCTCGAAGTCTTCCGAAGCAAAACCGACGCAATTATGGAAACGGCTGTTTCATCCGCATCAACAGCTATCTTAATGCAATCCTCGCCTAAGATCTTCAAAGAGGCATTACGGAAATTCAAGTCATTTGCGACTGAATCTACGTTTGAGACTAACGTTTCGGGAAATATGGTTGGAGTGCTCTTAAGAGTGTTTGCAAGGGTCGATGCGGAAGCTACTTTAGCTGCATTCTTGCCGCAACTATGCGAGGAGTTGCAGGAACTTCTATCAGACGAAGCACTTAAAGATGATAATCCGTCTCGAGACATTCTTTACAGACTAGTATTGCTGGGATATGTAGTGGAATGTGACGGTTTAGTTATGCTCAAGTTTATACCACATATTCTGCCAGTTTTAGACCGAGCACTAAAACTGAGCAATAAGACTGCTCAAACGCGAGCGTGTGAAGTCCTCGCGAATGTATTGCAGTACTTTTCACTAATAGATGTGAAAGATTGGAGAAGCTCTCCTAAGAACTACGCTGAAGCACCAGAGAAATGGTTGCCAATTCGGGAATGGGGCAAAGGGTCTCCTTTGAAAGAGGTTTCTTTGAAGTGGCATATACCCAGTGTGGAAGAAGCGAAATGTGTCCAAATGTTGATTGATAGATACCTCAAGCCGGCCATAGAGAAACTCAGGACATGGTCAGCGGGAGAGATCACTATGGACCATCAAGATTTATTGAGGACTTTGAGTATTATAAACGCGTCTTTGTCTTGCACGCTTTTCTTCCCGACGCCAACTGAAAAGCCTACACCACTGTAAGTATTCTGGGTCACTCTATTAAGCCTTGTTAATAGTAAACGCACTATAAACACTTTACAACCAAATTGTCATTTCTGACTACTTCACGATATGCTATTCTACCGGGAACCATACAGTATTTGAAGCTTAACTCCCACATAATAGTCTCCTCGGTACATTTCAGCATAGATTCGCTTGTCTTAGCGACCATGCTACCCTGTATATAAAGCTTTATTCTCACGTAATAGAGTCTCATTCTCTGTAGGTTAGCTTGTCCCAGCTAGCACACTACCATGTATTTGAAGCTTTATTAATTGTATGTTTCAGTATAGATTCGCTTGTCCCGGCGACCACGCTACCGTTTTCAACTGGAGTGAAGCATGTGGTAACAGTTGACGGTGAAAACGTCCGTTGCGCTCTAGTTCGCCTGATGACCGCTGTGCAAGCGCGAATGTTGGCCGACAAATCCGACGACACGAAGTGCTTTGAGGCTCTGATTCAGGTTCTTTTTTTTATTATGACACGTTGAATACTCCTTTTCAAGATTCTGTACAACAAAAGGTACCAACGGAACCATTTTAGGATCACTCGTGTCTGTCTTTCTATCTGTCTGTCACAGCATATTTTTCGGAACCTACTGGACGAACAAAAATTAAATTTGGTACACTTAGACTTAGGTTGGTGACCCAACCGCGGACGCATAAATTATAAACGAATACTGATTTCGGGGTTTAATTTTGAGGGGCAAACTAGAAAGATTAAAAAATCTTTTTTCAAATGCGTCGTGTGTGTGACGTATGAAATAATAATGAATATATATGAATAATGGTTCCCGCTTAACATCAGGTGGGTCTCTCTCGATAAAAAACATAGGTCCTGCGACAAACCAAAACGAATCGAATCAACCGAAGTTTTTGCGGTAAAACGAGCAGATTGACCTAGAATACACTAAAAAAAGTCAGACCTTTCGTCGTGGCATTCTAGGGAAAGGTCTATATGTCCAGCAGTGAACTTCTACAGGCTTATGATGATGATGATGATGTGACTGTTAGGGTGTTAGTTGTGTGTGTTATATTGTTTTTTTTTTCAGATTTGGGATCGTATCCTTATCGGCAGAGGCACTCGAGTTGCCGCCTATGAGGCCAAGCTTCGTACGATGAGCGCGCTCGAACGGGCCATGGATGGGAAAGGGAGCGACCCTAACCAAGGGTACAACAATGCGTACGTGAGGATCCTAGTAGCGGACGCGGTGCGGATCGCCGACGAGTCGCGCGCGGAAATGACCTGTGAGTCTGGGATCACCGATACGGCGTTGACGGTGCTCAATTCCTTGTTTGAGTTGTCCATCAACACTTATACGTCGGTAAGTCATGTTACTGAGATTATGAGTTTGTTAAGAAACTTTTATCATGATCAGCCGGAATATACCTGAGCTTTATGGTCTTAAGGGGGCGTAAAAAAAACAAGAAATGTTTATATAAAAAAACCGATATCCCTGGAAGCCTTTTATCATTAATTGATTCAAGCGTGACTTTGCGGAAATCCATTCTACAATATAAAATAGACGAACAAATATATAGTAACAATTACGCGACTCTCCAACGAAAACTCTGATACAATTCGACACGTATTTCGCCTCTCAACAAAGCATCCTCAGGAAACAGTAGACTCACTGCGTGCTAGAACAACAAAGACACACTACTGCAAAAACTCCGCAGCCTCGTTGCCTCGCCGAACGCCGAACAGAAAGGAATTCTTTCTTTTTTTCCAGAAGAGAGTTTTTGTTGGAGAGGAGCGGAATTGTTACTATATTTGTTTGTCTATCTTATATTGCCTTTTATCATTTGTAAGCTATAGTATTAATCCATTTTTTTACCTAACAACTTGCATGTTGTTATTGAAATGATAACCATACGAAAATAGCCGAATATTAGCGGTTTGGTTTTTTTTTATTCGAGAAAGTAATTTTTTGTTATGTTTTTGAAAACAGTCTGCCCTAGGAATTATAATGCACATTTTTATTTGGAAGTTAGTGCTTGATTTCATCACTATCAGCAGCCTTTAGGCCTCCGCCATAAAATACAATAGGGGAACAACCCCCTTTCTATCTATATATCTATAATCACTACGCTTGGTAGGTGTATTGGTGATCGCAGTATTTGTGTTGTACTCAGCTTTTACGATATCCATTGGAGGTGAAGGAGGTCTATTCTTAGGCCGGTCAGACCATGGTCCTTGACTTACTTAGATAACGTTCAAATCCACTGTTGGCAATTTGCGTGACGAGCAGCTTTAAGCCACGTGCTCCGTGCCTGTGTGTTTTATTTATTATTAAGTACACTGTATGTATGCATATACTTTTAATATTATTGCACCACCATTCTTTATAGTTCTTACCAATTCCAATTCATCCCAAGGTGTTTCATCATATTCATCTATGTATCTATCAATCTCCTTTTTTCTCGTGACCGTTACAATGTCATTGGTCTGCCGGATGGTTACTTAAAAGTTGCAAAATGGCTGATAGGATCCTCTTCCGCGAAAAAATAAGTAAATTAATAAAAAATGTAATTTATGTAGGTACGCATAGCTGCTCAAAACCGCTTAACATGGATGTTCACCTGTGTACCGTTCTCGTATCGTCTACTGATGCCTAAACTGATAGCCATTCTCACGGGAGAAGACGGTGAGGAATCTCACGAGAGACACAAAGGGGCCCTGTTCATACTGATGGCGCCGAGGAACTCTCCTCTGATTAACAAACAGGACTGGGAGTCGCTAAGGGAGCTGTGGCCGGCGTTATTGAAATCGCCGCTCAGTGAGAAACAAAGTATACACAGGTAAGTTGTAGTAATTGTAAAAGATCGACCTTAGACCATTTGAATGAAAGACGTGGCTGACTGCGTACTCTATAGAATTGGGTTGCCAGCTCAAAAGCTACCGCACTTCCCGGAAGTTTGTAAATAGTTGGCTGCCTCTGGTCTTCTATCAGATACAGGCGCGGTCGCAGCCAAAGTTTTGGGGGGCGTCATCATCATTTTTTGCAACTTTCTGGACCAAATAGTGGCTACAATTAAATTTTTTCGTAAATTGGATATTTTTGTGAGGTTTGTCAACGCGATTTTGAGGAGGGTCATGACCCCGACGACCCCCCCCCCCCCCCCCCTCGGACCGCCACTGATCAGATATATCTTCAATGAAGGCTAGCAATATAACATAACACCCAACAGTCACGTACATAGTCCTGATCCCACACTAGGATTCCCTGTGTTGTGGGTATCAGCAACTACGAGTACACACCATGGTACTAAAACACCCAGACCCAAAACAAATAATAATATAATAATAATAAATGCTGGACATTTCACACAACATTATCTAGCCCCAAGGTAAGCAAAGCTTGTGTTGTTGGTACTAGATGACTGATATACTAAATACAATACATTACATAGATAGATAATTTTGATTATACACAGAAAAATACCCAGAACACCCTGAACAAATACCTGCAGATCGTACAAATATTTGTTCCGAGGCGGGAATCGAACCCGCAACCTCCTGCGTCGCAGGCGAACCTCCGCCCGCCGCGCCACAGAGGTCATCAAATATTTCCAGATCATGCAAACATTTGTCCCACAGCGGAAATCGAACCCGCAACCTCTCGCATATCAGCCGGCTACTCGCCTTCTGCGCCACAGAGGTATAGGTTGGCAGGTTTGAAGCTGACAACCCAATTTTATGGTGTAGACAATACTAGCTTTCTTTTCAGCAACATTTTATCAAAATCCAGATGCAGTTAGTTATCTAATACAACCTCATGGGCCAGATCCCGTAATATAAAGATCTTTAACGGGAGAAACATGCCCTCAGCCATCAGACAATTAGTATTAATTGAACCTCAACGTTAGCAAGGACCGGCGCTCACTGGATTCAAAAAATGTATGGTCTGGTTCTAAACTGTGGATCAATCAAAAACTTGTTCACAGACTGGAACTACTAATGGGCGACCAAATTCACCGTCAACTACCAACAATAAACACTCGCCTAGTCATTTCCGACGCTGCCGTCGACGCGTGCAAGCCTCTGCTCAGCCAATCACAGATAACAGACCCCAAGTTCACCTCTCTGTTCAACACCGCTGTGGAGAGAGAGACAGAGCATTGGGACGAGGTGGAGAAACATTATAAGGATCTATTGCAGGAATTAGTTGATGTGGGGCATCAGAGTAATATGTAAGTACTGTTAGTCATTAAGCTTGCAGAACTGACAACCGCTGGGAAATCAAGATTTCTCGAGTGGCGAGTATGATCCAGAAGACGCAGAATCTCGGCTCGATGGACTGTTTGTAACCGTAACTGGAAGTAGGTGGATGGAAGCGGCAGTCTTTCACTACACTGCCTTTCTATACTAACAGTTACAAACGTCAGTGATGATAACATTTACCAATCAGCATTGAGCCAGGATGATGGATCACTGTCCATTTACCCAATCAAAAGGTTGTCTAAACACAGCAGTAGGAATCAAAAACATATATATTATTATGATTTTCTCCAAAAAGGTTGGCAGAGCCTCAATGGACCTCTTTTTACTGAGCTGCACATTCATAGGAACATATACGTGATGAGCTCATCGCTGCCATCACTTTCGCACGATTAACATTTTCTTCCAGCAATAACACATTCCTAAATGAGCTAGCGGCTACGACAAATCTTATACCAGCGAAAATTACCAACAGATCCGACTTACCAACATTTCACAACAACTCTGTAACAACAACATACCCAACGGTCACATACGTAGTCTTGATCCCACGCTAGGATTCCCTGTGTCGTACCAACTACAAACTACGAGCACCATGGTACCACAACACCCAGAATCTGAACAAATATTTGCAGACCATCAAACATTTGTACTGCAGCGACAATCGAACCCGCAACCTCCCGCATCTCAGACGGCTGCTCGCACGCCGCGCCACAGAGGTCGTCAATGCATACTAATAATATATTTTACTTATAATTATAATAGATAATATGATACATATTATTAGAACAGCAGGGCGATTCTAAAACGGAAACGTTTCCGATCTGGATTCATTAGTTTTTCATTTCGATGTGGTAAGTAAATAAAGCAATTTTCTATAGTAAAACACAGTAAAAAACAGGAAATATTGTATATTACTGTGTTTTATTAGAGAAAATTGTTTTAGTTACAACGAAATGAAAAACTACCGAATCCGATCGGAAACGTTTCCGACGTTTTAGAATCGCCCTGCAGGTGATAGGAAGCAGCATCCACCTGAGTACTTAACACCAATACAGCGATCACTAATCCGTCTACCAAGCGTAGTTCATGATAATTCATATTATTTTTTTGCTCTCATAGACAATGGCGCCGCCTAGAACTAGCTATGCAAATGGTCACCTCCTGTTCCTCGCTCCAAACCCACTACACAGTTGAAGTGGTCAAACTGTGCTTAGAGCTATTAATACACGAAGATATAACAGTCAGACGCACATCGTTACGACTCATGCACTTTATACTACGACAGTGTAAACCGAAACTTAAGAAAATTATGGTAGACCCCTATGAACTAGCAGGGTGTGAACGGCCGAAGGAACGGACACCCGGTAAGTTTCTTTTTTAACTACTTTGCAAGCAAACAAGCATACGGCCCACCTGATGGAAAGCAGTTACCGTAGCCTCTGCAACACCAGAGGCATCACACGCGCGCTGCTGACCCTGAGACATAAAGATGAAAAGTCTCATATGCCTGTAGTTTCACCGGCACCCGTACCCTTCAAACCGAAACACAGCAATGCGAACACTACTGCTTGGCGGCAGAAATAGGTACGGTAGTAGTACTTCCCCAGACGAACTCTTTCACAAGAAGTTCTACTAGTTTTTGCTTGTCAAAGTCGTGTTTTATTCATTGAAATCATAAGGATCATTTTTAATCGTCTTATAAAGCAGGGTAATTTACTCTGGTGCCAACTCGACTAAAGCTAGAAAAACCCCACTGCTGGTGTGGTTTTTGGGAACCACTGCGTTGCTAGCTATCGCGTAGTTTTGGGGCATACGTTTTTGAATTTTCTCAAAACCCTACTATTGCTGGTGAGGGGAATTGGGAATTATCCGAAGAATCATTTCAACAAACACGGCGCGTGGTTATGATCCTTCTTAGTGCTAGAAAGCAGAGAGATCTTCAAGATTAGAAGAATGGTGTACGTAAACTTGACAAGATTATACGAAAGAAGTAAAAACGAATAGGTACTTAAAACCTATATAAGAAGAATAACTATAGAAATAAATGAAAGTATCTACATAATACAATACTTTATACATACAAACCTACATGTTTACCTAGATGATTGTGGAGTGATTGCTTAATTTATGTAACTTGTTTGCAGGTTACCGCAAGGATTTGGAATGGGCCGTGTGGTCACAGGACAAATTTCCCTTAAATGATTCGGAGTGGGACAAGCCGATTCTAAGGAATTCTGAATCTGGATTTTATTCTTGGCCTTTGAAACTTGAGGTATGTTTAATTTATTCATTGAACGAGCATAGCGAGATTTTTTTTGGGTTTTGCAGCCGCTTTAGGCACTTTTCTGCTTATATTTTTTTGAATTTGAAAGTTCTCGTCGAAAAATGAAATTATTGGTGAGCTTAGGGCCGGTTTCCACCGGGGCGGAGAGGATAGGAGATGATAGGAGATGTGTTTGAATGCAACAATCCGATTTCGTTTTTACCTGTCAAGCCTGCCTGCCAATAACCTGCCAGCTTTGCTCTCGTCTCCTCTCCTCTCCTCTCCGCCCCAGTGGAAAGCTTGTTTTCAGAGTTAGTTTGATTTATTAAACCGCGCTATAAATTCATAATTCTTTGATAGATGGCAGCACCAGCGGCCGAGCAAGTATTCTCTTCAGAAGACCCAGTGACGGCAGAAATAGAGAGTCACATCCGTAAATTCTTCACAGATGATGAAAAGGTCACCAAGTTAGTGGGGTTCTTATCGGCTGAAGAGAAGAAAGGGAAGGACAAGTTCAACGGTCTGCGGTTCTCCGTTATGAGGGTAAGTTTCAAATATGTTCATTGTTCAGTTAGGTTTGTCTGAGGGACAACTCTTTAACTTATGAGTTATTTCTCAGAGGAGAAAAACCTCGTTCTCATTGGGCAAACATGTAAAAAAAACTTGTACTGTCAAACAGGCCTAGATAGGTACATAACACATTAAAATAAAACAAAAATAATAAAAAAAAGAAGCGTGGAAGTATAATGGGTGGTCTTATCGTAATCTTATCTTGTCTTAATGAGAGCGATATCTTCGAGACAACCATGGGATGGACTATATTTGACGAGAACGATAAATCAACTCAATATGTGTATAGAATTTTATTAACACAGTTTGTGTTTTGCCTGGTCGAGGCCTGTTTTTTTTCGCTACTCAAAGGTCAAAGCTCCGTAGGCATTGAGTATATTTTACTTGAGTTTAATATGACCGAAGGCTCGAAGCCTTCTGAGCAACTCGACGACGTCGAGAACACCAGACCCGAGAACAATTTTAACACACAATTCTAAACACATATTCTAAGTACTATAGTCTCTTAGGAGGCGTGCATACGTGCGAACACCCAATAATACATCGGGCCAGTGTTCACTGTTTCATTTATTTATTTATTATAATACAAGCAGGCACACGGCTCAGTACCTTACCTTATCAATATGCCTTCTATTCGCACTAAACGTTTCGGTTCTACCTTTATAATACGAACTGATAAGGAATACACTACCGTTGTCTGTCTTTCCTGAAAACTATGATATATTGGAGCTTTAAGTTTTATAAAAGACGTAGAATCTTGAAATGACAGTTGTTGTCTTCCAGTTACTATTCTCGCACTTCGGCGAAGACGTCGTGCAACTGTTCCTCTCGCACGCGAACAAACACGTCGCGACGACGCTGGAGCCGTCGCAGCGCTTCGCGGCGGAGGTCGCCTCGGCCGCGCTCAGGGCACCGAGATACTGGACTAGACCACGCCAGTCTCAGCTCTACAGAGACGTCTTACAGCTCATCAAAGCAGGTATACGTTCATAGGATGACCTACGTGACGCGGAGGGTGTGTAGCCAACTGAGACACAAGAGGTGTGGGTTTGATTTCCGCTGCGGGACAAATGTTTGCATGGTCTTCAAATATATGTAACGCGTCTGGATGTTGTGGGTACCATGGTACTCGTAGTTCCTTGATGCCTACGACACCTACAACCACACCAATCCTAGTGTGGGATCTAGGCTATGTGTGTGACTGTTTGGGTGATACGTTATAGGCATAGCTAGCTTTTGGTTCCAGGTAGGACAGGTTATGGGAAAGTTGTGGAACCACTATGCAACAAAAGTAACTGATACCCTGACCGAGTCGCAAAAATTAAGTGTATTAAAGAGCATTCGGAATAGTGTAACAGAAGTCGCCGGCGAGTGGAGCGAACCACGAAAATTTAGCAGCTCCACTTACCTAACAATCGCTACGGCCAAAGTGTACGTTGTACATTTTATGCATACATACAAAGATACACGCCTTTATACGAAGGGGTAGACAGAGTCTCAAAGGGCCTCTTTTCACCGTGGGTTGCACAGTCGCAGGAATATAGGTGTGACAAGTGGTGAGCTCATCGCCGCCATTGCTATTTTACCAAAAATCCGCCATCTCTTAAATCTTGTCAAAATCGTGGAGTCTTTTACGACCTGTCCAGACAGACAAACATTTATGTTACTCATTCAAAGAACAGTTTTTTTTTTAATGGCATCTAATGATTTTCTCAATTTTGCCAATGTCAAGTAACATAGATAACAAACAATGTACAGTCGTCAAGTCCTGTGTCAATTCATGTTCTAGTAAATCGATGGCAGTTTACTAGAATGTTCCTGGACAATTTCCACCCCTTCGAAAAGACAGGCAATATACTTATTTTATTTAAATTCACTACCATGTGCTCTTTATAAGCTACACCGGTTAAAATGCCACCAAAATTACACGACGTCTCCCTTCGAAAGAGCAGAAAAAGTCCAAAGAACAGTTGAATAACAATAACTCCCTGTTAAGGTTTAAGCACAATCACACCGGAGACGCTCGACGACTGGGGCACGTGCATGGCCACGGGCGTCGACAAGTTGGACCCGCTGCGAGGGGCCGACTTCCTGGAGGGACTGGTGGAGCTGTGCGTGCCTCCAGCGAGCAGCGACGACGAGCTGGATACCAATACGTCTTTCATCATCTGCGCTAGACTATTCGCGTTACAGGTAAATCTTGGCAAGTGTTTTGATATAGATCCTTTAGCAGGTCGATTCTAAAACGTCGGAAACGTTTCCGATCGGATTCATTAGTTTTTCATGTCGATGTGGTAAGTAAATAAATCATTTTTCTCTAGTAAAACACAGTAAAAAACAATAAATATTGTATATTACTGTGTTTTACTAGAGAAAATTGTTAGAAAATTGTTTTAGTTACTTACCACATCGAAATGAAAAAACTAACTAATCCGATCGGAAACGTTTCCGACGTTTTATAATCGCCCTGCAGGATGCCTGCTCTTCTCCCCAATTACAGTAGCAAATGGCAAGGGGGAACGCAATTATGGGGATAATTTTGGCAGCTTTAGCGCTATCTAAATCTTATGAAACTTGAATAGAAGAAACTTCTTGACCTAAATATTCCTTCCAAGTTTCAAAAGACAGTGCGAAGGGTGACAAAAGAATTAATATTGTTGCGTTCCCCATTGCCATTTGCTACTGTATTTGGGTGGCAGGTTTTTGCTCCATCTAGATTGGTCAAAGCGCAATGTCAGTTCAAGACTTAGCTCCTACTAATGTGACCAGCTACAGTTTTTATTTTCCAGTGCAGTAAATATATTTTTTTTTTTTTTTTTTTTATTTGATGGTATATCACATCTTTCATTCATCACTTGTGCCGGACTGTTTTTGTTGTAGACCTAGTATAATTTGACGTCCTTCGTGGCGCAGTGGGCGAGCGAGTGTTTGCATGATTGCAAATATTTTTGCGGGATTGGGTGTTGTGGTACCATAGTACTCGTAGTTCCTAATACACACGACACAGGGAATCCTAGTGCCCAGTTCTCTTATTTAAGTTCGGATCACGTTTCGATCTAGTGTCGATGTCTTTCATGTCAGAAATGGTATTCTCCTAACATAAAATGCAACACGGTAATGTGATTATAACGAATTGTGACCGAAACTTGAACGATTCAATGTTTTTTCCATAATTTTAGCATAAATAGAGGGAGTCTCTCCTTACTCTTTCCAACAAATAACTATCCTACTCTAATGGTAGTCACCGTGAATCGAAAGAGACTAAATTGTTATTATGAGGGAGCAGAATACAAATTTTTTGTCAATTCACAATTCATTCACGATTCCGTCAACTTTCAGTGTAGTACAGTCAAATTAGGTGATTTTTTGCAAAAGTGTGGAACTTATTAGATGTAGTGATGAAAACTTTTCTAATTGTTTTGTATGGCTTAAAAATCACCTCTAATAATAAGCATCAGTAACTTCACCCTCCGGAACAGGGTGAAATAGGGTGAAAAACCTTAAAATATCCGTAACTTAATGGGGGAAATAGAAGTAGTCGGTGCAATTTGGACCTTAGACTTTGAACCGTTATGATCTACATATGCACCAAGTATTTTTTAAATCTGACATACGGAACATACAAAAAGAAATGGTTTACAGAAAAAACTTTTTGTGGTTATTACGGCTCCGGGAAAATTAAGGTAGTCGGTGCAAATTGATAGACTTATCAGAAAAATGCTCGAAATACATTACCAGGTTTTCACCATGGTGCGTCTCACGGAAGGCACTTTTCCATATTTTATTGTCGCTCTACTTCGGGGAAAATTAATGTAGGTCTGGAAATTGACTTAAACTTATTCATTTAATTAGTACTACATCCGCCGGAAGTTTTATACTCGTTTTTTTTTACGGAAGATGCATTTGTTCTACACTGTGGTCCCTACATGCACGTGGTTTTTATTAAAATCATAATGCACTAAGACAGTCTCTCTATACGTAATTTAACTTGCATCAAGTAATTTCTTCCTATTCCATCCATTCCATTCAAAAGAGATTTTTAAGATACCTACAATATCGAGCTAAAATCTTTTTACCTGATTATACCACGAGATGCCGTAAATTTCATTTTCTACCACTCTCCAAACGTAGGGATATAGCCGATTTGGCATATCTTTTGAATATTGCCAATGGTAAAGTGGACTGCCCGGAGCTTCTCGAGCATTTAGGATTGCGTACTAATTCGACAGCATTGAGAAAGCCAAGCGTTCTTTATGTTCCTCTTGTTAGGACTAATTATAGGCAAAATGCATTTTTAATCAGAGCAAGCGGCTCGTTCAACTCCTTGGCTAAAGCAAACATTGATATAGATTTATTTAATACTTCAACAAGTAAGCTTAAACGCTTGCTTAATGACAACTTTTTTCAGGAATAATATTGTGTTCACTTTTTTTTTTGTTTAATTATTAGGTACTTTATTATGTCGTCTACTGTTACTATTTTTATTCCTACTCATTCTTGCATATCTGCGGAAACTTTTAATTGGCCATCTGCGTACATGTAGCAACTTAGGTATAGCTGCATGTATTTATAAATCACCCTACTCTATTGTATCCACATAGCTGTAAGTTTTCCCAAAACTTAAAAAAAAAAAAAAAAAAAAAAAAATTTACGGCCTTTTTATGTTTCTACCTAATATTTAAAAGGGTTCCGTAAGCGCCAGAAACGGTGCAAACCTAGGATAAGCTTCTTTTCGTGTCATCTAACGTTTACATAAGAATCCACGACTACACGACTTAGGTCCACACTTTTTGCTAATTTGCCTGTACTAGTGTAGTTTTAAAATAATTAAGAGAATTGGGCCTCAGGACTATGTATGTGACTGTTGAGTGTTATGCTATGTTATAATTCCCTATCCTCTCATATTATTACTTGCAAGGTTTTTACAGTGCAGGATGTCCTTTCAAGGAAAGCACTACCTGTTGATATCAGACGTACTCAATCACTCAATTTTTTATTCCATGGTCAATTACCCCATGTCTACTACGTACAGTCCATTCCATCCAAAGGTTAATTGTTAAAGATCGTTACTTAGCGATTATATCGTTCATTGTTTATCATATAAGTTTTTTTTACTTGTTTAATTGTTATGTTCATGGTGTGCAATAAACTACTATTCCATTTAACTATGATATTAAGGTGGAACGTTTCACACTTCTTGTGATAGCAAACACTGGTTTTGAGGGACTCAGGTGATCTAACACACATGTTCTAATTGAAAGTATCTCATAAATATCATTAGTTTGGTTACGAATGTCAATGAATGATTTGTATAGTGTTTGTTGGGACCACCTTACAACACTATAACATTTACTTTTGCTGATCCTACAATACTGTAAGTAGGTTGCACGAGGCACGCGGCGAGCGGGCAGTCTCCCTGGGCCCGTCAAGCTTGTAACGTGTCCTTTAACTTTAGAATTAATTAATACAAGTAATTAGAATCTTCAAGACTATTTTATTTCAAAACCCAAACACCTCGCACAAGACAGACTCCAACAGTGTTATTTTGGTTCATTGACATTTGTAACTAAACTAATGATATTTATGAGATACTTTCAATTAGGACATGTGTGTTAGATCACCTGATTCCAGCAAAACCAGTGTTTGCTATCACAAGAAGTGTTGATAAGCTATAATGTGCAAAAAACACAATAAAATTTGAATTTCGCGGCACTGGCGAAACGTTTCACCTTAAAATTCTTGATGTGTTTTGTATAGGGTGCACTAGGAACACTAAAATGGCGTACGGCGAAGCTAGCTAAGTTGATCCTACAGAAGCTAGATGCTGCCAACTTCATACAACACCCCTTCCAGATCGTACGAGAATCTGTTGGCAGGTAAACAACATCATTATCGACCTATCGTCAAAGAATACTAATCATTACTGCATAAAGAAACGACATTAAACATAAACAGACATTTGCCATAATTACCACACTTAGCTGGTGGGCTGTTGATCGCAGTATGGTGTTGAGTATAATCAATTGAGTAGTCAATTGGGTATAATGTAGCACAGTAATCATCTAGTAACAGACACCCGTGTCTAATGCCCAGAGCTGGTCAGAGCTTGAGCTCTCGCTTCTACATACAAGTAAATACTTAGTTAGAGCGAGGAACTCAAAGTAATGTCTAACCTAGGGTCTTGGCCACACGACATTACAAATATTGTTTACCTTATCTTAAGTTAACACCGAGGGTTTTTACCCTTTATTATTATTGTACCTAATGTTGTTGTGGTAATTAAGACTGTGCAATAAAAAAAAAGAGTACTCAGGTGGATGCTGCTGCCCAACCGCTGGTGTAATCTCTTAGTCCTATTTTACGACATCTACAGGATAAAACGGAAGAGTGTAGTCTTATACCGGACACACTGTCCCCGATCGGTGACGAACAGGATAATGTTTTCCTTAACCTATAGAACACACGGACATCTTGTATACAATATTTATTTATTTATTTCCATAAAAAGTAAAACCACTTTTGACTTAAAATAGACCTAGATCATAATTTCACTTTTGACGACCTCTGCGGCGCGGCGGGCAAAGGTTCGCCTGCGACGCAGGAGGTTGCGGGTTCGATTCCCGCCTTGGAACAAATATTTGTTCAGGGTGTTTTGGGTATTTTCTATGTATAATAAAAAATATCAATTTATGTAAAGTATGTTTAAGTATATCAGTTATCTAATACCCATAACACAAGCTCTGCTTAGCTTGGGGCTAGATAATGTTCTGTGAAATGTCCAGCATTTATTTATTTTTTATTTAATTTAGTAGCTCGGTTCCTATCCAGCTATGTACTTGTTTGTGTCTTATATAAAGGTGTATATTAATTTCAGCTTGCTAGTGACGATATTCGACACGGAGCTCATGTTCCCCGCTAGCTCGCACAGCTCAGCAGAGCTGCCGTGCCTCTCGGAGTTCCTGGAGAATGTGATGCCGCGCCTTGCTGCGCTCTACGACGAGAACGGAGATATTGGTAATTAATACTAGCCTTCTTTTTTAAAACGGGAAATTTTAACGTACCGATATGTTTGTGGCAGCAATACACACACACGCATACCCCGACAGCCAAATACTTTGGGCCGGTTTCCACCGGGGCGGAGAGGAGAGGAGACGAGAGCAAAGCTGGCAGATTATTGGCAGGCAGGCTTGACAGGTAAAAACGAAAAGGAAATAATGAAATCGGATTGGTTTATTCAAACACATCTCCTCTCGTCTCCTCTCCTCTCCGTCCCGGTGGAAACCGGCCCTTAGTCCTGATCCCGCACTAGGATCATTTGCTATAGTCTCGCTAGACTCGCTATCGTTGCTAACGTTAACCCTGCCTGTGCTAGCCGTACTAAAGAGGGTTTCACTGTCTGAAAATCGATTTCAAACAGAGAAGCTGCTATACAAGTAAATTAGTTATTGTGTAATCCTTGCTACATACATAGACTCACGCCTTTTTCCCCGAAGGGGTAGGCATAGCCTGAATAGGCCACTTTTTCACCGTGAGTCGCACAATCGCAGGAATACAGACATGACCAGTGGTGAGCTCATCGCCGCCATCGCTTTCCCACAACCAATTCTGCTAACGCTTTCTTCTTACACACTCCTAAATCATCTAGCACAAATCCTGTGCCGTGACGTGTCCCGCTTTAGAATAGACCCCTCCGTCTCCTCCCGTGGATGTTGTAAAAGCCTTACTAAGGTATTACGCCAGGCGGTGGGCAGCAGCATCCACCTGAGTAATTAAAAACAAATTGCGATCACCAATCCTCCTAGCAAGCGTGGTGATTATGACAAAGCCCTTATTGTATTCAATGGAGGAGGCCTCGTCCAGCAGTAGACGTACACGGGCTGATGATGAATTGTCAGTTTTTCTTAGAAACCGATCATGTTCCATGTAATCATCATTTGATGACCTCTGTGGCGCGGCGGGCGAAGGTTCGCCTGCGACGCAGGAGGTTGCGGGTTCGATCCCCGCCTCGGAACAAATATTTGTGCGATCTGCAGATAATTGTTCCGGGTGTTCTGGGTATTTTCTATATATAATAAAAAATATCTATCTATGTAATACATTATATTAAGTATATCAGTTATCTAGTACCCATAACACAAGCTCTGCTTAGCTTGGGGTAGATAATGTTGTGTGAAATGTCCAGCATTATTTATTTATTTTATTTTATTTTATCAATCAGTCGACATTTATCTTAAAAAAAGACCTTTATAAAAACAGTAAGGGTTGGGCCACATCTGCCCGCGCCGAATCGCAGTTTTTCTTAACTCTCTAAATTATCCCTTTCTGTCGCTCAGACACAACAAATCGTTCGCTAGAGATAAGTTAGTAAAGTGTATTGTTCAAAAAAGATTAAATACAATTCGAAAACGCTATAGATCCCGCACTAGGGCTAGCCTGTATCGCGGATATCCGTACTAAGTTTACCAAATAAACAAACAATGGAGAAAACATGACGCAGATGTGGCCAGACATTAAATACGCGTTTTCAATTGAAATAAAAATATTATCATCTTTTTGTCCCACAGTGATAAAGCCAGCGACATCAATGGGTGTGGAAGGCAGCAGCCGGGAGGAGCCCAAGGCGTCCAGTCCTGAGATCGTGTCGCCCTTAGTGGCACAGGTCGGTATCGCCGTCGAAGTGGCCAGGATCTCGCCCGACGACACGGTCGCTGATAACGCCTCACAGGTTAGTCATCTTATCCTGGTATTCTTAGTAATTCCTCCAACCTCCCTTCACTCCACTCACATCAGTAGCCTTTAGACATCCACTGTTAGACGAGGCCTCCCACCATAGAATGCAAAGGGGGGATTTGCCATATCACTACGCTTGGCAGGCGGATTGGTGATCGCAGCATTGGTGTCGAGTACTCAGGTGGTTGACTAAGGGATGACCAGGGGATGGGCAGCAGCATCCACCTGAGTTCACTCCACTCACTCCAGACTTAATGAATACAAATTCGAACTCCACGGTGCACCCCCATAGGGGGTGAATTTCGGAAATTCCTTAGTGCACCCCTAGATCACAAAATGAATATATTTATGTTAAAACAAACTCAGTCCCAAGCTTTATTATCATCTAAATAATCTGAGATTTTTATTTTATGCTTTTTAAGAAAGTTTACCTATTCCATTTTTTTTATTTGTAGCGACCATTTTAGCACTTCGCTTGGGAACGTGTTGTAGAAGCGTACAAATTGACCTGTTTATTTATTTAATCAATTAATTAGATCGGCCTGAGCCAATTACACTAATTAACATTAATTACAAAAATTACTATCATTATTAAAAAAACTTACAAATAACTTTTTACAAAAAACAAATATTTACCTACCTACCTATAGCAAGTCAGACATTAAGAAGTATAAATAACAATTAAACTGTTAACAATTTATTAACTTTATATAGCCCAATAGAGGGAACATTTACTTTATCTGTTTTTAGTAATTACATTATGACTGTCGCTTGTTTTCGTTAATAAGTTCAGGGACTTGCTACGCTCACCAAGATCTTACCGCGACAGTGCGATTAATGGCTCGGATCAAACCGAATTTTGTGCAATGTACTCCAGAGTCCAATTAAAAAAATCCCTAACACACTCAAGACCGCTCTCAGAGTAGTGTTCGATTTAAAACGAAGCGAAATTGTGTTTCAAAAATTATTTACCAGTTATTTGTTCCATGTTCACTGCACACAATAATCTGTTGCGAAGTTCTTGTATTACCAAATAAATACATATAATATACCTACAGTTTGTGTACCTTCTAGTATATCTCACACTACAGTCACATTTCACACTCCACAAATACACACACACACTCACACACACTTTTATGCGATTTTGAATAATGTTAAAACAGGTACCTACGTTTGTACCTGTTTTTAATTTTAGTTTATTTCTATTCTTTCAGTTTTATTGTGTCAATGCATGCGTACCACTGTAAAAAATATCAGCTCATAAAATGTGGATTCGATTTGGTTTAAGAACGGCATACATTTAATTGAATAAAAACTAGTATAAGATAACTGTGAATCCTAGATAAAATAAATAAATTGAGTCTGTTGATGCAGCCTGGTGACCACGAAGGCACCGACTCGTCTTCGGACACGGAGAGCGGCCCGCTGTTCGACCCGCTGCGCGCGCCGCACAAAATGGTCATGCAGATGCAGCTCGGAGGAGACGCGCCCGCACCCTCCGCCGGCGACCACGCCAGGGCGGCCAACCTGCTAACAACAGGTATTATTACAAGCTTTTAAATTCAAATTCAAAGTGTTTAATGCTTCTATGTGTATGTTCCCTATGTACTCCAAACAATTGGTAATTGCAAATTGGCAATTTTTGGTAATTGCTACCCTTGCGAAGTTGCGAAACATCTTCCTCAATTGACCCAATCATTTGAATCAGGGCAACAAACACGGCTTGGCTTGTTTTGATGATCCTTCTTACTACTACATGGAAAACGCCTGTGTCGAGAACAAGGAGAAATATGTAAAGATAAAGATAATTTATTATAAATTTAAAAGTACAAAATCTTTGTAATTTTAAATGTTGCATAAATACTAGAAATATTTGTGTTACATTAACAGGGATTGTTCTAAGCATTGCGAAGGGCCGAGATAAGACTCGCGGCTCAGCATACTAGTTTTGTTTCAGTGCTCCGTACGTGCATGGGCATTACTGTACGTGCGATGAACACGAACCTCGGCGCGCAGTACGTGCTGGCGGCGACGGCGTGCGCTGTGGCGGGGCGCGGCGCTGGCTCGGAGGAGCTCCCACGCGCGGCGGCCGGCTTCCTAGCCGCGTCTGCGCTCGCGCACCACCCCGCCAGTGAGTTCGACCACGCACTCGCCACCGCGAGCGAACGCGCACAAGGTTTGTTTTTTTTTAGTAATTGATGAATATATTAGAATATCATTTATTGGCACAGTAGTAACACATTAACAAGATTATTTTTAAATAATAAGTACTAAATTAGGTGCTACGTGCTACGACTTGTCAATTGAAGAAAATAGGTAGGTACATACATTGTTTTAATTAAGTATCACATGCAAATGTATAATCAGTCATTACTTACTATATTACTTTACTGTGACTATTCTTGTTCAAAAATCAAAATCCCTACCTACTATAAACATTCCATTTCATTGGATGGAATGTCAATGATCACTTTTATCAACCACTGATGTGTCACGCATAAGAGACAAGTTGCAAGTGTCAAATGTGGCAGTTTTTAAGCAAATGCCCTTTATAATAATAGTGTAGATTTAATGGAACCCTGTGTCGTTTCAGACCGGTCTTGGTGGGCGCGGCTCTCGTGCCTGGACTTCGCTCAGCCGCTGCTATTCTACGGGCTGCCTTACCTTTGCGACAACAAGGAGCGCGCCGTCATCGCTGAGAACCTGGCGTTGAAGCTCATGAGAGACCCCAGAATAGAGGTTGCTAACTTCAACTAACCGCTATCACATTCTCGTCACAGATACCGCAGAATCTAAAGACGAAAGTCTAAAATCTAGATAAAGATGTATCGATGTACATCAGACAGAATGGCGAGAAAATCCGTGATTATCGTAAAAATACTCTTACTCTAATTTGAAGCATAATTTACTACATAGAAATGTTTAAAATTAGAAAACAAATTACAATGGTAATATATTTTCCTGAGCAGCCATGACACGTTTATTGCTCTGTGGTTGCTTGCTTTATTCGTTCGTTGGGAGTAGTGTGTCTACATAGAATGCGTTGCCTAACCTAGCTTTATTACGATCATCACATCAGTACCAGTTCTTCAATTCAACATTTCGATTCTACGCGAAAATATTTTCCTTGTTCCAAGACCTTGGAGCCAAGTAGCGAACGAAATGCAGTTCTAGTCAAAGTTTTCAACAGCTGTCGAAACATTTTACCACAGAGTAAATTGTATCCGCCCCGCCATATTGTTTTGTCTTGTGTTGCTCTCCGTGAGAAAGATATTTTAGGAACCTGCATTAAATGAAGCGAAATAATCAAAAAATTACAATGGGAAAAGGTTTTACATATATTTAGCCACGTTTACACAAGCGTACACCGACAAGGGCTAGGCTCCATACATCTTGGAACAACACCTTTATTTTTAGAAAACACTGTTTAAGTCTGCAGCACACCGGCTGCGTACGCGTAAATGTCGTCGTTCACGTCCTCGTACCATGACGTTGTAATGTATGGAACTCTATGAGACATGGCACACCGCTTGCGTGACGTGCACGCAAGCGGTCACTTTGTATGCACGCGTGTACATACAAAGTGACGCGCGTGTCTACGTTACGTGCTGCATACGCATCCTGTGTGAATTGGCCTTTAACCAGTATATTAATTACATTATTTACTTAACAGGTGCGACAATCAGCAGCCAAGCTCCTAACAGGTCTCATGCACTGTCGCGCGCTCCCCGACGAAGAAAAAACGTTCCGCGCTCTCATGCGCAGCTGCCGCTCCAAACAACTCCTCGAGAGGCATTACGGCGTCCTAGGGCTGTGCTCCTACCTCGGCTCCCGACCCTATAGCATCGGGCCGAAGCTAGGCGACGTGTTAGCAGAACTAGCCCGGCACACGAATGCGCCAGACCCTATTCCGGCGACTATAAGGACATCGCTGGCCGAGTTCCGGCGCACGCATCAAGACGACTGGCAGAAGCATCGAGATCAATTGTCAGAAGAGGAATTAGATTTATTAGCAGATCTTACTTCACCGCCTTCTTATTGCGCGTAGATGACAATTTATGTACCATACATTAGCTCAAGCCTGATTCTTGCAAGAGATCCCGCCTCATCTGATAGACTCATCTAGATTTTGATCAGATATCTTCTTCTTTTGCAGGAAACAAGATCAACCCCCTATTCCATAACTGAAAGTCACTCAGTGACTAACGTTTTGACAAGTAAAATGACCATCAATTGTAAATTTTTAATGATAATTTTGAGCAGTTGATGGTAATTTTACTAGTCAAAACGTAAGTCACAGAGTGACTTTCAGTTAGGGAATAGGGGGCTGATCTTGTTTCCTGCAAAAGATCCTGCCTAAGGATTTTGATCACATATATCTTCAGCGAAATTAGAAGTGCTACACATAGTGGGTTACATGCTCAAAAACTGCTGCACTTCCCGGTAGCCAGTGTTGGGACTTTTCCTTGTCTGCTGGGAAGTAGCTTTTAAGCTGGTAATCCAACTCCATCATGTACATAATAACACTTCTAGCTTTCAATGAAGATATCATCATCATCAGCCGTTAGACATCCACTGTTCGACGATGCCCACCCCATAGAATGCCATTTGCCATAATCACCACGCTTGGCAGTTGGGTTGGTAATCGTAGTATAAATGTTAAGTACTCAGGTGGATGCTGCTGCCCATCCCATGGTGTTATCCCTTAGTTAACTTTAACGACATTGAAGATATGTCTGTTCAAAATTCAGATGAGTGCAGACATCTCTTAGGTCAGTTCTCGTGCTGTTAGGTAGTGTGTATGGTATTTTGTGATGCAAATTATTTCTTTAGTACATTATTATAACCCAACTACTGAAGGTTGTGTTTTTGAGGCCTATCAAGGAAATAACCTTAGATGTTCTGGTAGTGAATGTGATATTTAGGAGTCAAAGCTCAAAATTGGCCCTAATCGAAATCAATAATTATAGCACAGTGTGACCTAAACCCGCACTTTACGCACGCTTTTCCGTGGCTTAAATAGCTCTTTTTTACACCGTGCGAAAATGAACGTCCGGGGCGGGTTTATGTCACTTGTGCTATAAAATAGTATACGATACGTGTGCCGTAAGTTGTCTATTATTGCACGGCGGGAAGTTAGCGGGTGCTAAACGCCGTACTAGGCAACTTAAGTCACACGTATCGTAATATACTATTTCATGGCAGTTCTTTTTCGAGTTTTTTCTCGAGTACCGAAAACACAGCTACCCTTACATCATCATCAGCCTGTAGAAGTCCATTACTGGACATAACTAAGCTTCCCCTATATAATGCCACAATGAGGCCGTCTCCATCCACCGGCTTAACACAGGCACCGGCATCCATAATTTCAAAGAATGTTGAATTTACAACCGTTTTTGATTGTATGTGAGTATCGTATTCTCAGGAATATGCAAATTTTAACAATAAATTACGGGAAAATCGAATGCGTGATTTTTAAACTTTGCCAACTATTTATACAATAAGTCAAAAAACTCCCGTTTTCTCTTCTAGTTCGGTGGTATTCGATAGCGCATTATGGTTTGAACTTCCCGTTTAGATTTTTCCGTAATATTACTTTTACACCTGTATTTTGGGCAAGTTTTTTTTTGAGGGTTTTTTGTTTACTTTTAAGATGATGGTATTTGGTTAATGATACTTCTACATTTAGCTCAGTGAAGGTGATACAATATAGGTTTTTTATCTTAGTATCTTAGAGATATTTTCACCCGAGGTGGTGGTTTCAAAATTGATTATGTTCATTCGTAGCATGCTACGGATTATTGACATCTGTTATACATTTTCACATTTAATGGATTGTAGTTAAATCTAAATTATGACCAAGATAATGCGCAAGTTTTTACTGAACTTGGATGTGAAATACCTGCAGTAGTTACTGCAATATTGTTGAAAAATACTGGAATTCAATAGTTATTTGCCAAATTAATGTATATAATTGCTGTTAACTGAAATACATCGTATTGCCGATAAGCCTCTTAAACTATCGTCTACTAAACCTATAGTTAAATTTATTGGAAGGATCGCTGCACCAACATATTAAACTTGTTTGCCAGCTCACTTTGCCATACAAATTATGTTTTAATTGGTCACATTGTAAATCAGACCAAACTAGACATTTTTTCATTTCTGTTGTTTTGTTTTTGTGCTAGGATCGTTTATAATTAAATCTGGTGGTTCATATCAATTTAGTTTATTTTCAAATTTATATTTGTGATTACTAAAAAGTTTGTCAGAAGCGTTTTTTCCGATGTATATAATTTTTATATTTATTTTTTGTCAATTATAATTTCTATTTAATTTAGATCTGGGACTAGGTATTTGTAAATACTATGACTAAATGTATAATATAGGTTCATAGTGCAATTGAATATACAAATATGTGTACCTATTGATGAAATTATTTATTTATCCTTCTAGGAATATTTATTCTGCCTTAGGAATTGGATGAATACAACAGTTAGGAATGTTGTGTACAACTTTTTATGCTAATAGATAAAAGTTTGTGGGAGCTATGTTCCTATGGTTTGAGGGTTATTTCAGTTTGTTACTTGTGTGTTTCCACTGTCTTTTCCTCACTAATCCTGAAAACATGGGCTAGTGCTCTCACCAGTCATGCATGAAGGTATATAGAAATAACTGACTGATAGAAAAGAAACAAATTGAAATAATTGCTAATTACATATTTAATTTCCATTATTATATTCCAAACAATCCAGAATCATTCAAATAAATGACATTCTGACTCTTATATTTCATAAATTAACCTAAATTGCTTGATCAGAGCAGTTACCTACGTTCTTCAACATCTGAAACAAAAATATAGATAATGTAGAAGTCTGTGCGGAAAGTAAATTGAAACACAGCATTTGGTAGGTACATAGATGCTTTTAAATATGAGTCCTTAGGCGATTAACACGGGAAAAACTGGGCAACAGCTAGTTTTTCATATAACTTTTCATTTAAAAAACCGACTTCCACCATTGTATTCGACTAAATATTTGGATGAAAAAAAAATGATGAAAGAACCATAGTGGTGAAAGGATTATGATACTTTTTGAATGCAAATGCTTGGTTTGTTTCTGAAAATATCAAAATCGTCATATGTATGCCTACAATATTTGAGGAGTTCCCTCAATTCCTCATGGATCCCATCATCAGAACGGCATTCTGAAAAAAATGGGACCAATCTGGAAGTATATCTATTCAAATAAAAAAAGAATTTTCCAAATCGGTTCATAAACGCCGGAGATATGCGGTAACAAACATAAAAAAAAAAAAAAAAAAATACAACCGAATTGAGAACCTACTCCTTTTTTGGGAAGTTGGTTAAAAATGCAAATCATTGTTTCCAAGCACTGATTCAAATGGAAGCTCACACCTTTCGATGTGATGAAATATCAGACCTGCCAGAGTACTAGAAGGTGGTTCGAACTATTTATATCTTTGGTAAAAGCTATATTATTATAGCAGATGATACTCACTTTTACCATCACATGCCACAATTTTAACTTTATCCACCTTCGCCACCTCTTGGACTTCACGGAACTCTACATCATTCAGCATAAAAGTCCAAACATTATCACAAAACCTGAAATGTAAGAAATAATTACATAATAAACTGTCATGAACAAAAATGGTTTAGAAAAGGGGGGGGGGCACAAATTTAGGAATGGGAATGAGGAAGAGGGGTAGTGTTGAGTCAGATCTTTCACAGAAATCTAATCTAAACAGACTCTTGCCCTGTAAAGTGAAACAAATACCTAGATGCAGGTGAGGTTGGATTGTGGTGTTAGAAGGGGAATCCAACCATCACCCAACCCAAAAAAAAAAACTTTACATACATAAACACACACCTTTTTCCCCGAAGGAGTAGGCGGAGCCTCAAAGGGCCTCCTCTTCACTGTGCTGTGTGTGTGTGTGTGTGTTGTGTGTTACACAATCGCTGGAATATAGACGTGATAAGTGGTGAGCTCATCGCCGCCATTGCTTTTCACAACAGACTCGGCTAGCGCTTTCTTCCAATTTACTGGTTTCACGTTAGTTACTACATAAATAGGTAGATACCTAGTATCTCACATATACCTTGTGTTCATGGTATACAGGAAGGCAGACTGGGGTTCTATAATTAAATTAAATAATTTCAGCCTCAATCACATTTTGTGTTTGGTACCCCAGTTCTTTCTTGGTCACTCTGCATTAGGTTAGAGACCAGATTGAGGTACGGTGGTAGTCAAATGGGCTTATTGACCGATGGTGAAAGGATTCACCGCACCATGCAGAGACTCTTTTCACTAAAGGGACTTGGTAGGTACTATGCGTGTCAAATTAGTACATTGTGTTGTCTAGTTTTTACCTGTAGGTGTTTAATTTCCCAGCTTTGAATGTAAGCCTTGACTTCACTTTGCTTGATAAAGCCTGGTTGATAGATTTATCAAATTGTAACAAAACTTTTACCGCTAGGGCCGGCGTGATCTGACCATACTGAAATGCGTAAACAATATGTACAAAATGCAAAGGTCTAAATTAAAAATAATGCATTGCAAAATGTGAACATATCTTACCTGGATTAGTTCGTCGAGGCTTTCCTGCAGGGTATTTCCGACTGTAGTGTTTCTATACAGTTGATACGACATTTTGGTTACTGTTTTCTAGCAAAACTGTGGACTTATATTGCAAATTTCGAAAAAAACCCGATAATCACAATAAAACTGAGATGCTTTACTTACTGATTTTTATTATTTTTTGTAAACAATGAATGAAATGTCAAGATATGCTATCTATGCCACTGCCAAAGTTATGAGTCAGGGGCTTGGAGCAAGGAACAAAATGGAGCGGCAGTAACATTTGTTTTGTATGAAATTTGCCCACCATTAGCTTGCCATTCAACCATTCATTTAATACTCTGTGACCTTTGATTGCCTTCATTCAAAGTTTTGTTTACTTTTTGTGTTTTCGTAAATTTTCACTATTTTATTAGCAAATACCTATATTTTTTACTACACAAATTGGATTTCACAATGCCTGAGTGTAATATTGTGCATTGTGGTACGAGGCAAAGCCAGTATCGGCCTGTGCTGACTTTACACAAGTGCTTCAACAGTTTTAATTGAAATTGTAGTTTTGCTTCATTATTTTGTTCTAAATGTATGTTTCGTTAGTGAGCTTTAGAGTAAACATAAGGAAATTAGTGCCATTATTGTGTAAAATATCATTATATCCTAGTAATTCATTTATTGCTTACAAGATTGTTTATAACTAGGGCTCGGTCGGGTAAATAGCCGACCCAATCCGACCCAAAAACCGAGCACGCCTTATTTATCAGAACAACCACCCTGTGGTCAGGGGCATGGACTTAATATTCCAAACTCCATGGTCAGGGGTACAGAACATATTTTCAGCGTGGATCAAAGGGGATGTCCATATTTTGTATGGAGGTTGGTTTTTTATTCCGAACAAAATCTAACCAGCCCAAAATGGTACTGATTTGGAACATACAAAAATAATAAACGTAAAACTGCAAAAATCATATTTTTAGACCCCCTCGTTTTTTATAAAGAAATTAATATGTTCTATGTCAGTGGTAACACCAAAAACCCTGCAAAAAAAACAGTTGGCAACTCAAGAAACGCAAAGTAAAAACAAACATTTTGACACAACTCTGCTAATGTCGTTGTCAGTAAATGTCGTTAAAATGGGTGTGCAGCGGACCATGTTTTTTTTTCTGAAGGATTGAATGAAATGAGAATTTGGTCTCAGATGGCCAATGCTGCTACGTTACCGGACTTTACAGCAGTGCATGTGCAAATTGTGCAATGTTGTTTTTATAATGCACTGTCAATTTTGATCAGTCAGTTTGATTGATTGATTGTTTTTTTTAATGATAGAGCATTATTGACTCTTTGTGGTAACCAAACCGCTATTATTCTTCCAAAGGTCTAAATATCCACCAAAATAAAAAAAAATCTCCTGAGGGGGGTCTAAAAATGTATGTTTTTCATAGAAAAGATAGGTTTAGGGATCTCTACCCAAATATATTAAAATTTTCCCGGTTAGATTTAATCATTATTAAAAACCACTATTGGACATCACCTTTGACTAGTTCACACCCTTGGCTTCACTTGTCGGCAAGTGGGTAACTCGAAGGGTTTCGAATACTTATAAAGGTCTTCGCACCATAACAACTCCACGCCAACGCGGCAGCAACTCTACTCACACTCTCGACCTTTTTAGTGTACGATGCGTAGGCTACTCGTCGAACACTATTTTAATATCATTTTTTTTAAATTAAACCTTGAACATATGACACAGGGCTTAAATTTCAATATTTGGCATAGAGTCGAGTCGCCGTTGAGTTGTTTTAATGTGCGAAGACCTTAATACGTGTCGTCGCGGCATCGTTTTTTGTCTGAAGTGTACCTACCCATAGGAAGATGTAAATAAAATATTAAACAGCATCGAAAGAACAATTTGAATCGTACTAATCAAGGAGTTGCAGAGGTCGTCAACGTAAATATCTAAGTACAATACAACAACTTCGATTTAAAAAAAAAAGTAGTTCAAAGAAATGGCGGTAACTGCCAAGATTGACAAATGTAATATCTGTGGTGTACGCGTACTAACTGTGGCTAATGGCTATTATTTCGCCATCACATGTGATGGCGAAAGCATTTCCATACAAACTAGGGATTACATAGGTATTAGATCTTGCAGTTTTAGTCTATGCAGGTGTATCTAATACCAAAAACTTTTTGGTCGTAACCAGTTTTTGTTTGTAATCTCTTTGTAGCTGCAGAATGATAAACTTACCATCACAAAATATGTACCTACCTAGGTATTGCCATCTAGTAACTTGTGATTATTTCATTCTGTCTGAAAGGGCGCGCGTTAATTTTGGCGTAGGTACTCTAATTTTAGACAACACTTTGCTGCCTTGCAGGATCTACTCCTAATTAGTTATGTAGGTAGGTACTTGACTCTGAGGCCGTAGACAAAGTAACATTCTAATAGCGATGACGCCAGTAGAAAAGTCCATAATGTATGGGATTAACGTTAGCTATCGATATGTCACGTGGTCTAATGTATTGTATTACTACTGTAGAAATGGAATCGCTTCGAAGCGAATGCCGTTTGGCTAGGCCCTCTGGTATCCGCAGAACTGACAACCGTTGGGGAATATACTATAGGATCTCGACTGGCGACCACGAAGTCACGAACCGGACGACATAATGTAAGAAGCCTCTCTCGAATCACCAGAAATCGGTGGATAAAGGCGGCTCAAGACCGTGCGTCGTGGAATATATGGGGGAGGTTCTACAGGCTGATGATGATAGCTTTAATGATCATCATCATCATCATCAGCTGACTGCTGGACAAGGACTTCTCCATTAAATGCAATGCTGGGATTTGCTAAAATCATCACGCTTGGCAGGCAGATTGGTGATCGCAGCATTGGTGTTTGACTCATTGCCTGTGATTTGATGTCATAACTTTTAAAGTCCTTAAAACGTGCAATGTCGAGAATCAGCAGAGGGAGCAGAGTCTGTCAGAAGTGGGTAAGTTCCGCTCTGTCCACTTGAATCCATTCGATGGCTCCATTGATGGATCCTCACTATTTCCTCCACCTGAATGAACATACCAGTCAATTCTTAGAGTGGATTCTGAGATACTCAAATGTGCCTTTAAAAATTTAGATCCTTTAGTTTTATTATATTCTAAACTACATTCTCTTTCGATTTGATACCTACACCGAATGGTCCTATAGGACTACTACAAAATAAAACAGACAGACAGACAGTGAAACGGAGAACGAAGGGTTCCTTTTTTCCTTTTGAGTTACGGAACCCTAAAAAGTCACTAACTGGGCTCTTGATGACGTGGTACCGTAATGTGCAACCATAGGGTCAGTGCGGAAAGAGAATAAGCGCGGGATATGAGAGCACTGCAGTGCCCTTATCTATTAGCAATTTTGTGCTAGCAACACTGTCTCGTCAGTATGGCTCGACTACTGCGACTACAAGATCTTGATCTTGTAAAAGTAAAAAAATAATAAAAATAAAATCTTATATTATAGGCTAGGTTTGGTTTAAAATTAATGACTCATTTTTCGCCAAGCCTATTCTCTTTCACTGCACTGACATTACATACCTTTTTATCTACCTACTCAGTAAATGTGGTGTTATGCTGAAGGATTTTAGGGTATTAGGGTTGTTAATAAAAATAATACACAATTTTGTAACATTATGACAATATTTTTTAATTTGAGTTTACAATAATACCATGTTTACATTGACAAACTGAAACATATCAAGTAGGATTTTACAATAGTCTATCTAAAGTTCGGGTTAGGAATTGTTTACTTAGTTGTTCTTGGCACCGTTTGCAGCATCAAAGGTCATTGACAATATCTGAAAATAAAGAAAAACAATAATTAACACAATTTCCTCCAAAAACAAATAAAATAAAAAGTTTGACCCAGAGGGACTCAAACCAGCTTCGCCTCTAATAGCCTTCTAATTTGTCGATGGATCGAAAGGAAGCTGCGAAAAAATAGTAGTTTCGAGTGACTAGATCGGAAATTTAGGGCCAAATTTATATTTAAAGTTCCATTTTTGAAACAAGCTAATATTTTAAATTATTTAAAAAAATTGCTTTAAATATACGAACACGTTTTGAAACAGAAATGAATGGAGTTTTAAATAGTGCAACTTACCAAGAATCTGTTGATTTTTCAGACGTTATCCATTTGTCATCGGTAGTCTTTCTTCATCTTCATTTATCTAGTCAATCTCGACTTCATAAAAATCGTTATGATCATCTTTCTTCTTTCTGTGCAATGATCTTCTTTCTTCATAACGATCTTTTATAATAATCTTATTTCGTCGTTATAATCTTCTTTCTTCGTGATTATCTTCTTTCTTCATAATGATCTTCTTTCTTCGTAATGATCTTCTTTCTTCGTAATGATCTTCTTTCTTCGTAATGATCTTCTTTCTTCGTAATGATCTTCTTTCTTCGTGATTATCTTCTTGCTTCGTAATGATCTTCTTTCTTCGTAATTATCTTCTTTCTTCATAATGATCTTATTTCTTAGTAAAGATTTTCCTACTTCATAATGATCTTCTTTTTTCGTAATGATCTTTCTTCGTAATGATCTTCTTTCTTCATAATGATCTTCTTTCGTCATAATGATTTTCTTTCTTCGTAATGGTCTTCTTTCTTCGTGATTATCTTCTTTCTTCGTAATGATTTTCTTTCTTCGTAAAGATCTTCTTGCTTCGCAATGATCTTCTTTCTTCGTAATTATCTTCTTTCTTCATAATGATATTCTTTCTTCGTAAAGATCTTCCTACTTCATAATGATCTTCTTTTTTCGTAATGATCTTCTTTCTTCGTGATTATCTTCTTTCTTCGTAATGATTTTCTTTCTTCGTAAAGATCTTCTTGCTTCATAATGATCTTCTTTCTTCGTAATTATCTTCTTTCTTCATAATGATTTTCTTCGTAAAGATCTTCCTACTTCATAATGATCTTCTTTTTTCGTGATTATATTCTTTCTTCGTAATGATCTTCTTTCTTCATAATGATCTTTTTTCTCCGTAATGGTCTTCTTTCTTCGCAATTATCTTCTTTCTTCGTAAAGATCTTCTTTCTTCGGAAAAGCCTTCTTTCTTCGTAAAGATCTTCTTTCTTCATAATGATCTTTTTTCTTCGTAATGATCTTCTTTCTTCGTGATTATCTTCTTTCTTCGTAATGATCTTCTTTCTTCGTAAAAATCTTCTTTCTTCATAATGACCTTCTTTTTCGTAATGATCTTCCTTTTTCCTAATGATCTTCTTTCTTCATAATTATTTTCTTTCTTCTTAATAATCTGTTTGCTTCATCATAATCTTCTTACAGCTTAATAGTCTTCTTGCTTCTTGCTTGTGTTCTTGTTTCTTATCTTATTTCCTTGTTTGTTCATAATAATCTTCATTCTTGATATCAAACATCATTCTCCCTAACGATATTATTTCTTCAAAATAATCTTCTTTCATGATAATGATCTTTTTTTCTTCCTAATAATCTTCTTGCTTCATCAGAATCTTCTTACTTCATAACATATTCTTCATTAGTCTTTCCTTTTTCATGTTAGTTCTATTTTTGTTTGTTTTACATTTCATTGTCTTCTTCTATTTACTATAGACGGAAAGGAGATCGTATTTGCGTTAGGTGGGTTGTTACACCTCTTCCTATAACTTAATTTGCATTTAGTCTGTTTTATCGCTTTTTAGCTTATTATTTTATTTTATAACTTTTAAGTAAACTGCAACTTTGCAGTTGCAGTGTGAATGGGCAGGCTATTCTTTGACGGTTGTCAGTTTTATGAGCTATTCACAGAACTAACAACCGTTGGGGAATAAAGGTTCTTTAGTGGCGAACACAAACCGGGCGACGCAGCAGAGGAAGGCTCCTTCGATGTACCAAGGATATTATTTTCTGAATCTTCTTTTTCAAATTAACATTCAAGCTTCAAAAATATTCATGGCAGTTTTTAGGAAAGTACGTTGCAGCATTTTATGGTTTTTTAATAATTGTTTTATAACGATCTTGTTTATTAGTTTCTATTTCTATACCTATTATGTAATTTTTTCACAAATGTTTTTTGTTTCAGTTTTGCCATTATTTTTTGATCAATTAACCTTCTCGTTTTCTACGAAACCGTCTTTCTTAAATTTCTTCTTTTCGCAGTCTTCTTTTTTCCAAGACTCCTTTCTTTCAATGTCTTCTTTCTTCGCCATCTTTTTTCTTAGCAGTCTTCTTTCTTCAGTCATTTCCTTCAATGTCTTCATTCTTCGCATTCTTCTTTCTTCGGTGTCTTCTTTCTTCGCAGTCTTCATTCTTCGCATTCTTTTTTCTTAGCTGTCTTCTTTCTTCCCAGTTTTCTTTCTTCGCAGTCTTCATTCTTCGCAGTCTTCTTTCTTCGCTGTCTTCTTTCTTCCCAGTTTTCTTTCTTCGCAGTCTTCATTCTTCGCAGTCTTCTTTCTTCGCTGTCTTCTTTCTTCGCTGTCTTCTTTCTTCGCAGTCTTCTTTCTTCGCAGTCTTCATTCTTCGCAGTCTTCTTTCTTCGTCGTCTTCTTTCTTCCCAATTTTCTTTCTTCGCAGTCTTCTTTCTTCGCAGTCTTAATTCTTCGCAGTCTTCATTCTTCGCATTCTTCTTTCTTCCCAGTTTTCTTTCTTCGCAGTCTTCATTCTTCGCAGTCTTCTTTCTTCGCTGTCTTCTTTCTTCGCTGTCTTCTTTCTTCGCTGTCTTCTTTCTTCGCTGTCTTCTTTCTTTCTTCGCAGTCTTCTGTCTTCGATCTCTTCTTTCTTTGCAGTTTTCATTCATAGTCTTTTTATTTCAGTCTTCTTTCTTCATTGTCTTTTATCTTCAGTTTAATTCTTCAATATCTTCTTTCTTTGCTGTCTTCTTTTTTTCGGTCTTCTTTCTTAGAGGTCTTCGCAGCTTTTTTTCCGTTGTATTCTTTCTTTATATCGGTTTAATATTTTCAAGTATTTTTATGGTTATTTACTTTTTTTGATTTTTACAGTTTATTTAAGTATTTGTTTTTTTCATAGCAGCAATTTTGTATGTATTTTTCATAACCAGTCAGTAGTGTTTGCTCTTTTACACTATTTTTTTATTGTTTTTTTTCTTTAATTTTGTTTTTTTCCCGATCTCTTGTCCATCCATGAGTTTAATGTAGGCTGTCTCCTATCTTTTCTTTTTTTTTATCTTCGTCTGGATCTTGTTGAATAATCTGCCAACAATCTAGGGTTAGTACCTAATCAATTACTTACCTGGCATCAATGCCACGAAGTTATTTCCTTCATCATTATTATGTCTGTGTACCGTTTTCGTTCCTGGTTACTACGAGGAAAACATACTCGATGGCTGTTCCTACTACTCGCTCTTATCTTATGTGCTATGAATAAGTATACCTCATTTAACCTTTTCGAATTGTGTCGTAGTTTATTTTTGTAGGCCATCATCATTCTTAGTGTATTTAAGTACATGCCTTCGATGGATCTGTTTACATATTTTTTCGAGATTCGTTGTGTTGCCTTCGCTTGAACATCCAATGAACAACTGAATGCCTGCATCCTGGACAACTCTTATTAAGTAGGTATACCTTCTCTAACGACGGCTTTGTTCAGCAGTCTTTCTCCAGATGAGAGCACCTGGGGACAATAGTTACTTCCATTCTTTCTTACCACCATTTAGGCTTCTTGTGGTCCCTTCCATTTGGTAGCAAACTTGACTCGAAGTTTTTTATGCGTGTTTACCTGAGTTACATTGTCGGCTAGGTATGTCTAGATTAATTGTGTACTTTCTTCAATAAATCAGCTGAACACAAGATTTTTAGCTAAACCGTTCGTTATCAGTTAATCTGTGGACAACTTGTTAATTGGACCAATTTTTTGCTCTCTGGGTTTCTAATACGCATTTCTTTGGAACTACCATAAGTAGCTTGACTAGACCTGGAGTTGAATCATTACCATATATATTATATATATTACTGAGCTGTCCTCGAAAAAAGTGCATCTGGCGACAATTTATCACTTCCATCGTTTCTTACCCCCTTTCCAGGAGAATGCAAACATCGTAAATATTGACTGAATTAATTCTAAACCAACTTTTGTATTTATCGAATCTGGCACGAGGTTACTTGCAGTCCCATTCTCCAGTTATTCTAGATTCTAAGGTACTTGTCTCAATAATACAAATGCAGAGCACCTGAAAGCGAGGGTGTAGAATCTGGGGACAACTTCTATTAAACATATATCTACCATTTCTGACGACACCTTCATTCTTCTTTTCTGCCTTAATCGCTTTTATTTCTTAATATCCGCATTTTTTTCGATGCTACTTTAATCTATAACGAGTTCAGTGGTTACTTTAGGTATCTTTTCTGAAGCTCATTCATACTGCTCTCCTCCAATAAGTGGACCTAAGAACAAAATATAATTTCCAATGTTTCTTACCTCCTTTTCTCAGGAGAATGCATGGAAGACTATAGTTGTTGATATTAATTCATTTCAATTGAATACAACTGTATTTTCTTGTATTTTTAACTTGCCTTCGCGAGAGTCTGTTGAATCTGGGAACAATTTTTGTTAAAAGTACCTATACCTTTCTTGGTGATTTTATTTTCGGCGAACACTTGGATTTTCTCCACAGTGTATCTGGAAACAATAGGTTCTTTCATTGCTTCCTTCCTTCTCTTTTATAAAATATCTGGGGACAATGTTTGTTAAACTGCCATCTGGACAACTTTTGTGAAACTGGCATCTGTAGTTGCTTGGAGCTAGGTTTTATACATTTAGGAATTCTTTAACTCACATAAATGTTTTAGCATCACTTAGATAGAAGTTGGTGTAGGTGTACCTTTGTTGGAGATGAATCAATCTATTCTAAACCGACGACTTCGACCAAGAAAGTGTATCTGAGGACAATAATTAGCAACTGTTTCGTACCTCTTTGTACAAGCTCAGTATTTCTGGGGACAACTTTTGGTTAAGACTTCTTTGCTTCTGGTACAGTTAATTTCTTCAGAGTTACCTTTAACCGTTATGTATCGTAAATTTGTGTTTAAGCTAATTTATCTATTATAAGGCGACGGCTTCCACAAAAATGCATCTGGGGACAACAATTAGTCACTGTTTCTTACCCCTTCGCACGAGCATTATTTCTGAGGACAACTTTTATTATGACAACTTTCCTTACCAGCTAATTTCTTCAGAGTTATCTTTATATATCTTAGATTTATGTTTAAGCTTATCAATTTATTATAAACCGTCAGCTTATACCAAAAAAGTGCATCTGGGGACAATAATTAGTCACTGTTTCTTACCCATTTGCACGAGCTGCATTTCTGGGGACAACTTTTGTTAAGACAACTTTCCTTCTGGTACCTACAGCTAATTTCTTCAGTTATCTTTAATCGTATATTTATGTTAAATGATAAGCTTATTCTATATTCTAAACCATCAGCTTCCAACGAAAAAGTGCACCTGAGGACAATCATTAGTCACTGTGTCTTACCACTTTGCACAAGCTGTAATTCTGGGGACAACTTCTATTATAACTTCTTTGCTTTTCGTACAGCTAACTTCTTCAGAGCTACCTTTATTCGTAATGTTTAAGCTTCGCTTGACTAGTTCGGTACCATTGCTAGAACTAAGTTACTAGAATTTCTACCACTCGCCTTGGTCTTCCTCTAAAAAAGTGCACCTGTAGACAAGAGTTACTACCACTGTTTCTTACCCTTTATACAAGGGAAGAATATCTGGAAAAACTTTTGGTTAGGGCTTCAACGCTTCTTAACAGAACCAGACTGTAACCAGTAGATTTTTCAAAAGTTCATTCAGTTTTAGAATTTTTAAGCTATCCTTGGACTTCTTTTAAAAACGTGCATCTGGGGACAATAATTACTTCTATTGTGGCTTATCTCCCATTTCCGCATAATTAGAATATCTGGGGACAACTTTTGTTAAGAAGAATATACCTTTTCTGTCGATGTACGATTCCTTAGATTCTGCGAAGATACTTGGTAGGTTTTTGTTATCTTTATAGATAACAAAAACCTACCAAGTATCTTCGAAGTATTCCACAGTGAATATGATGACCGTGCAATATCTAAGACTTGTTAAGATATCAAATTACGTGGCAGCCCCGATATTATTATCGGGGCTGCCACGTAATTTGATATCTTAACAAGTCTTAGATATTGCACGGTCATCATATTCACTGTGTACCTACCGTAGGTACACGCCAATACTAAAAGTTATTTACTATTGCTGTTATTACTATTATAGGTACGGTCTATATTTTCGACATCTAACTGAACAAAATATCACAGCCAGCTTTTTCATCTTGTTGTCGAATGAATACCAATGTTTATCAGACGAGTTAACCACACGTTGCCTGTTCAGAATATATATGACTATTTTCTTTCACTATACTAGGAATTTCACCTTGTGTGTCTTTCATTTTTATGCTTTTAGGTAAGTATGCACTTTTTTAAGCAACTTCATCCGGTTCCACTTCTGAAAAATATTTTTATCTATCTGGGGACAATGGGTGGTTACCAAATACTTACCCAATTACTCCAACAGCATTTGAAACATTTTTATTTTAAATTTATTTTCGTCTTATTTCCATGGAAGGCTTAAGTAGGTACTATTTTTATTCTTCTCTTTGATTCCAAAATCAATGACGTCAAAACATCCTGCCCGCAGTCATAAAATTCGTGAAAATAATACAAATCTGAGGACAATACTTTCATTGTTTCTTACCTATTCATACATGTCGTGGAGTAAATCGCTTTCAACCTCACGTTTTGAAGTTTCCCTTTTACATACTTATCATTTTTAATATTTTATCGTATCTAAGGGTTAGATTCATTGTGTATTCGTGGTTTCCGTGTCTACTTTTACAATTAGTCTTTACCATAGCATCTGAGAACAAAACATTAATTGTTTCTTACCTAACATACATTCTGGACAAAGGAGCTGGCACAAATATATTTTCAGCAGCCTTATCATTTTCATCTTTGACATAAGTAATACCTACTGTGTCGTGTATTTTTGATCGAAATTCATTGTGAACTTTCCTTGGTCTCCGTGAGTACCTTTCAATTGCAAAGTTTTTGTTTTATTTATCATATTTTTTACAGGTTTTTTTTGACGAACCTTGAATATTTTCTTGCTGAAATACCTGAAAATTTATTAGTAGGTCCTACTTACGTTCTTTGAGTTCGTGGACGTTTCGTTCCCAATTAATATTTATTCGATATTTGCGGATATTTATTATGAAATGTTGTTGATATATTATTTCTTCGTTCCTTAATTGATTGGTGTTCACTGTTCGACTTAAATCTAGTGATAATGGTGTGATATATGAGGCACGGGAAACGGGTTACCTAGATTCTTCTCCATATTACTGATTCAATCGCGACGGGGCCGATATGTATAGAATATGTTTTTGTAGATTTATGTAGTAAGTTGAGAAGATTGGATTAGAGCAGTGTCACGTTGATGCGATCTTTGATGGACCAAGCCTGGCTAGGATACTTTTTTCTGGAAAAAATGTCGCCGATCATTCCGTAGCGGATACATAGTTCCGTAGCGGAGTCGACGGGGAAATTCCCTGATTTGCAGAACGAATACACATTATATTTTCCGTATCTCTACCCTTGCGGGAAGTTGTGGATTTCCTGAAAAGTCCCCTTTAGGGATCTGTAAGTGACCTAAAAGTTAAGATAGTTTATTACGCTCTTGACGATATGGCGTCAACTTCAGGAGCAACGGCTTCTAGTCTTTTTTTTCTTGCTTGAAATGACTTGAGGTTCTTTGGAGATTCTGACTTCAGTTATTCCACTTTGGGGTTTTTGTCCTTTCTTTAAGTTGTACCGTGCGTTTGGTGGTAGATATTAGGTAAGTATATGCATAAAAATAATAAGCATAACTACTAACTATAGTGTAATGTTATCTTGGGAATGTTTCAAGCAAGTTTGTAAATACATAAACACGAGCCAAACATGCATGTCCAAACAAATTTTTGTTAGTTACCAATTGTTTTAAACAGATACTATAAGAACAGATGGCATTCATCGAATGTAGTATTTTGTAAAGTTATTAAGTACCTTAAAATAGGCCATTGCACCTGAAAATATTTTACTGTAGTTATTGTAAACCTACCTACACAATAGTTATTGTTTGTGAGAATAATTTGGTACCTTACAACACGCGGATCCTAAAACAATTTGTGATTATTTATTACCTTTAATCCTGTATCTGTAAATAGCTTTGATTATGTACACATTGAACCTACCTACATATTAGTTGGTACTTAAGTATTAGCCAAACTCATACACATACCAGAAACATAGTCAAACATAGAAAGTGCATGTAGATTTAAATATTGCTTACCTACTAGGTAGTTCAAATATAATCATATATTTACATTGTCAACTAGGCATGCTTTAGTTTTTACGAAAGTTTATTATATATAAGGCACATACATAGTCAAGATCAATAAGACAGACACAAGAGAAAAAAAGTCAAATAAAACATATACCCATACTCAACTACAACTCCAGTGTTCCAAATGTTACTTTCATTACCATTTGTTAGCTCAAAGTGTCCAAATTTACCTCAGTACAAAAGCGCTATGATCCTCCAAAGTGCTTGCACAATGCACATGCATTTATATGCAAGACAATGCGTTCATACCATTGATATACAAATAACTAAGTGCGCATTCCTTTGATTCCCGCACCGTGCTAAAATAGCAGCATCTATGAAATGGGCGACAAGACACAATAAACAAATGCAAGGATAAAATCGGCAAATTATTACACGGACAAGGCAATACACGCAAATCAATTGCAAACAAAGAGCGTAAACACAACATACCTTCGTCATAAGAAACAAATGTTACTAAAATAATATTCGTGAAGTCATTCAACATAACACCCATCATTAAAAAAAAACCTCGTTTTACAAAATGATTATTCGTTAGTGCTTAACAAAGGGGGATTCTCTCAAGGGGGAACAGTGGAATAAGCCTTAAAAGCCTTACGTTCACTCTCCAAATTCCCGAAGTCGCATGCGTTTTCGCTTGGTGGCGCGTGGTTAGTCAGCAGACTGTGAAGAGTGACAACATACAATACGGTTATGGTCATGCTCACCACGTGAAGAAGCTGGGAGTTTAGTCTTGAAATGTTCGATGGGGTGCTCTGGACTGCGTTGCATGCGATGCAGGTGTGGGCAGAACGAGTGCGCTGTTGTGGCGAGGAATCTTGAGATTCTGTAAAGGAAATGGTGATACCGTTTTTGTGCGGACGTCCTGGCTTGGATCGCTGAGCTGCCTTTTGCCTTGATGCTTGAAGCTGAAGAAAGCACGGTAGCTAGGTCGCTTGATGCACACAGAACTCGTCCCCTCAGTAATATAACGCGGAGGAAGACCACGAAACCCCGGGCTCGCCTGCAGAGGCGCAGACTGGAAGACCACTGGACCCTGGGATCGCCTGTGGAGGCGCTGGCAGGTAGACTACGGGACTCTGGGCTCGCATGTGGAGTCACAGGCTGGCAGACCACGGAATCCTGGACTTGCCTGTCAAGGCACTGGCTGGCAGACCACTGGACTCTGGGCTTGGCTGCGGAGGTGCAGACTGCGCAGGCTGACATACCCGGCACGGCGCAGGTTGGCAGACCACGGCACGGCGTAGGCTGGCAGACCACGGGAAGGCGCAGGCTGGCAGACCAGGGGAAGGCGCAGGCTGGCAGACCACGGGAAGGCGCAGGCTGGCAGACCACGGGAAGGCGCAGGCTGGCAGACCAGGGCACGGCGCAGGCAGACAGACCATGGGACGGCGCAGGCTGGCAGACCACGGGACGGCGCGGGCTGGCAGACCACGGGACGGCGCAGGCTGGCAGACCATGGGAAGGCGCAGGCTGGCAGACTATGGGAAGGCGCAGGCTGGCAGACCACGCCACGGCGCAGGCTGTCAGACCACGGCACGGCACAGGCTGGCAGACCACGGCACGGCGCAGGCTGGCAGACCACGGGATGGCGCAGGCTCACAGACCCGGCACGACGCAGGCTGGCAGACTACGGGACGGCGCAGGCTGGCACCCTGACGAACGGCTCAGGCTGGCAGACCACGGGACGCCGCAGGCTGACAAACCCGGCACGGCGCAGGCTGGCAGACCACGGGACGGCGCAGGCTGGCAGACCACGGGACGGCGCAGGCTGGCAGACCACGGGACGGCGCAGGCTGGCAGACCACGCGACGGCTGAGGTTGGGAGACCACGGGATGGCGCAGGCAGACAGACCATGGGACGGCGCAGGCTGACAGACCACGGCACGGTGCAGGCTGGCAGACCACGCCACGACGCAGGCTGACAGACCACGGCACGGCACAGGCTGGCAGACCACGGTACGGCGCAGGCTGGCAGACCACGGGACGGCGCAGGCTGGCAGACCACGGGACGGCGCGGGCTGGCAGCCCACGGGACGGCACAGGCTGGCAGACCATGGCACGGCGCAGGCTGGCAGACCACGGGACGGCGCAGGCTGGCAGACCACGCGACGGCTCAGGTTGGGAGACCACGGGATGGCGCAGGCTCACAGACCCGGCACGACGCAGGCTGGCAGACTACGGGATGGCGCAGGCTGGCACCCTGCCGAACGGCTCAGGCTGGCAGACCACGGGACGCCACAGGCTGACAAACCCGGCACGGCGCAGGCTGGCAGACCACGGGACGGCGCAGGCTGGCAGACCACGGGCCGGCGCAGGCTGACAGACCCGGCACGGCGCAGGCTGGCAGACCACGGGACGGCGCAGGCTGGCAGACCACGCGACGGCTCAGGTTGGGAGACCACGGGATGGCGCAGGCAGACAGACCATGGGACGGCGCAGGCTGACAGACCACGGCACGGTGCAGGCTGGCAGACCACGCCACGGCGCAGGCTGACAGACCACGGCACGGCACAGGCTGGCAGACCACGGCACGGCACAGACTGGCAGACCACGGGACGGCGCAGGCTGGCAGACCACGGGACGGCGCGGGCTGGCAGCCCACGGGACGGCGCAGGCTGGCAGAACATGGCACGGCGCAGGCTGGCAGACCACGGGACGGCGCAGGCTGGCAGACCACGCGACGGCTCAGGTTGGGAGACCACGGGATGGCGCAGGCTCACAGACCCGGCACGACGCAGGCTGGCAGACTACGGGACGGCGCAGGCTGGCACCCTGCCGAACGGCTCAGGCTGGCAGACCACCGGACGGCGCAGGCTGACAGACACGGCACGGCGCAGGCTGGCAGACCACGGGCCAGCGCAGGCTGACAGACCCGGCACGGCGCAGGCTGGCAGACCACGCGACGGCACAGGTCGGGAGACCACGGGATGGCGCAGGCTCACAGACCCGGCACGACGCAGGCTGGCAGACTGCGGGACGGCGCAGGCTGGCACTCTGCCGAACGGCTCAGGCTGGCAGACCACGGGATGGCGCAGGCTCACAGACCCGGCACGACGCAGGCTGGCAGACCACGCGACGGCGCAGGCTGGCAGACCACGCGACGGCTCAGGTTGGGAGACCACGGGATGGCGCAGGCTCACAGACCCGGCACGACGCATTCTGGCAGACTACGGGACGGCGCAGGCTGGCACCCTGCCGAACGGCTCAGGCTGGCAGACCACGGGACGGCGCAGGCTGACAGACCCGGCACGGCGCAGGCTGGCAGACTACGGGACGGCACAGGCTGGCAGACCACGGGCCGGCGCAGGCTGACAGACCACGCGACGGCTCAGGTTGGGAGACCACGGGATGGCGCAGGCTCACAGACCCGGCACGACGCAGGCTGGCAGACTGCGGGACGGCGCAGGCTGGCAGACCACGGGCCAGCGCAGGCTGACAGACCCGGCACGGCGCAGGCTGGCAGACCACGCGACGGCTCAGGTTGGGAGACCACGGGATGGCGCAGGCTCACAGACCCGGCACGACGCAGGCTGGCAGACTGCGGGACGGCGCAGGCTGGCACCCTGCCGAACGGCTCAGGCTGGCAGACCACGGGACGGCGCAGGCTGACAGACCCGGCACGGCGCAGGCTAGCAGACTACGGGACGGCGCAGGCTGGCAGACCATGGGCCGGCGCAGGCTGACAGACCCGGCACGGCGCAGGCTGGCAGACCACGGGACAGTTCAGGCTGGAAGATCACGTACGGCACGGGGCACGACCACGAAGCTCCTCACTGTCTGGAGAAGCCCAATGCTCGTAGACCTCGAAATCTGCTGCCTAAAACAATACATTTATTACAGTTAGGATACAGCAGACCAATATGCGTGCACAGCGCTAGCAGTCAATAGAGTTCAGGAAACGCAAGCTATACCATCATTTTAGCGGTGAGAAGCTGGAAGACCCGAAGCTGGCTGGTAGCGCAGGAACGGGAGGAGCTGACCATGACACGGGCTTGATGCCCGCAGAATTAGCATCTTCAGGACACGAAGTGGGCTCGAGGCACCAGCTCGGGAGCTGCAGACCATGACTCGGGCTTGATACCCGCAGAACAGGCATTTTTAGGACCCGTAGTGGCTGGAGGCACAGGCTCGGGAGCTGCAAACCATGTATCAGCCTTGATGCCCGTAGAACTGGCACTTTCAGGACCCAAAGCTGGCTGGAGACACAGACTTGGGATCTGCATATCATGAGTCGGGCTTGATATCCACAGAATAGGCACTTTCAGGAACCGAAGTTGGCTGGAGGCACAGGCTTGGGAGCTGTAGACCATGAGTCGGGCTTGATGCCAGGAGAACAGGCGCACTTGGCTAAAACCCCGCATAAAAGGCACCTTCAGACTTCGTGGCAGGTTTGCAGTTTCAGTGACCTCAGGAATGGAATCTAGCTGCGCAGCTGGAGAACGTTGCTTGTAGAATTAATACCTGGAATGACACAGATTCGGAAACAGCAGCCAACACGCGTGCGCAGCGCAGTAAATAGAATGAGGGCTCGCAAGCTTATACCTTTTTTTCCAGAGATAGGTGTTGCACGCAGAATCGGAGCTCAAGAATATTTTCAGGATTTGAAGCTTGTTGGAACTTGACTGGCTGGAGATAGGCAGGCTCGGGCAAGATGCCCGCAGAACAGACACCTTCAGGCCCCGAAGCTGGCTGGAGATTCAGGAGCGGGAGGGGCTGACCATGACACGGGCTTGATGCCCGCAGAATAGGCACGTTCAGAACCCGAAGCTGGCTGGAGCCGCAGGTTTGAAAGGAGCTGACCATGACTAGGGCTTGATGCCCGCAGAACAGCCGCCTTCAGGATTCAGTGACCTCAAGAATTGCCAGTAACTACGCAGCTAGAGAACGTTTGTCGTACAATTCGTACCTGGAAAGACAGGTTAGGGGAAGCTGGTCGCGACACGAATTCCTAGTTCGCAATTCCTCATGATTCAGGACGATGTATTTAATTGAAAGGTGCTGGCGCAAGGGTTAGAAGTTTAAACGCACAATATACAAATTAGGTTCAGGAATCGCAGCTCGCAAAGGTGAATTAGGTTCTCAACATGCTAAGTGAAGTGGAAAAAGGTGGGCACGGAACACAGAGCGATCGAATAGATGGCGTTATTTTTTAACGCGTTATGATGCCATTAGAAATAATATACCTAGAACACAAAACATGTTAAGGGCTGCGATTAGGACTCGCAGACTAGTGGCGCGAAGGTAGTTCAGTAGTGCAGTGCAGGCACGTACAAAAGCTTGGACTATCTATGGAGTACTTCTAGCATGCAAAAAACAGGACACTCTGCAGACTATCACGTCAGGTTTGTAGTTGTAGGTCTGGGAAGCAGTAAATCCTAAGGAGCTTAAGGTTACGTTGCGGCATCTACCTATTTGTGGTCATACACAGAATTTTGACTGGGCAGCATCGTTGATGGCAGACCCACTCCGATGAGGCAGCACGGGCGATGGCAGAACCACAGTGACGAGGCGGCAGGGGCGATGGCAGGTCTATTGTGACGATGTAGTAGGGGGCAGGCCTACTACGATATGAGGCAGTAAGAGCGATTTGCAGTCACGCTGAGCTCCGTAGAGGCAGCAGTGGTTGATGATCAGTCACGCTGAGCTCCAGAGAAGCAGCAGCCGTTGTGACCGTACCCATTGGACGAGACAGCATGGATAATTGGTCAGCTCTGTAGAGGCTCATTCTTGGTACGCTGTTTGGAGCGATAACTGAGGATGCACAGTAAATGGACAATACGGAGCAGCTCCGCGTTATAGAAACATTACATTTACATATCATCCAGAGATATAAACTCGTGCAGGAATCGAACCTGGTCACGCGTTTTGCAGCCAACATCCATCGGTTCCTTGACGAAAGCGATATAAATCCTGATCAAGTATGACAATTAAGCAAATGATTGCTGATAGTAGGTATAGTAACATTCCAATTTCATGAATTAGTAGATTCTCTTCAATTAGAATTCAACAGTGGTAGGTACCTACTTATTAATACTTACGTTTACCTCACACATCTTGCACATAATCTTGATTGTCATAAGTCCGTTGTGCTCTGGCATGGCAACAGGGGCGATGGTGACTCACATTTAGATATAGCGAGGCAGCAGCGGTGATGGTCACGCTGAGCTCTGGTGAGGCAGCAGCGGTTTACGTCGAACCCACTGTGCATGGGCAGCAGGGGTGAAGGCCAAAGACGCTGAGCTCTGGTGAGGCAGCAGCGGTTTACGTCAAACCCACTGTGCATGGGCAGCAGGGGTGAAGGCCAAAGACGCTGAGCTCTGGTGAGGCAGCAGCGGTTTACGTCGAACCCACTATGCAGGGGCAGCCGGGTTGAAGGCCAAATACGCTGAGCTCTGGTGAGGCAGCAGCGGTTTACGTCGAACCTACTATGCAGGGGCAGCCGGGTTGAAGGCCAAATACGCTGAGCTCTGGTGAGGCAGCAGCTGTTTACGTTGAACCCACTATGCAGGGGCAGCAGGGGTGAAGGCCAAAGATGCTGGGCTCTGGTGAGGCAGCAGCGGTTTTCGTCGAACCCACTATGCAGGGGCAGCAGGGTTGAAGGCCAAATACGCTGAGCTCTGGTGAGGCAGCAGCGGTTTACGTCAAACCCACTGTGCAGTGGCAGCAGGGGTGAAGGCCAAACACGCTGAGCTCTGGTGAGGCAGCAGCGGTTTACGTTGAACCCACTATGCACGGGCAGCAGGGGTGAAGGCCAAATACGCTGAGCTCTGGTGAGGCAGCAGCGGTGCAGCGGTTTACGCCGAGCCCACTGTGCAGCAGAAATGGAAGCCAAAGACTCTGAGCTCTGGTGAGGCAGCAGCAGTATACATCGAGCTGAATGTGTAGTGGTAGCAGGGGTGATGGCCAAACACGCTGAGCTCTGATGAGGCAGCAGCAATTGATGGTAGACCCACTGACGAGACAGCAGCGTTTGCTTTGTATATCAGAAGTCAGGGCAAACTGGCAATGTACAAGATCTAGGTATTCAATTTCATTCATTTTCTCATCATTCAAATCTAGCTAAACAGACAGAAAGGGAGAAAAACAACGTAATCATACGTTACCTACATAGCGAAAATCTAAACTAATATTAATTTAACTGAAAAGGCATTCAAATAGTGAAAGTAAAATATTACCAGCACCTGACTGTCATCCTTCAACAAGGTCTGCTATTCATTTATTTTTTTCATTCTATTCAATAATTAATATATATCAATATTCCAAGAGTTCGTTTGTCCATGATAAATTTACTCAGCAGCTTTTATTTTTCCAAATATGTTCTCCTTTTTCACCAATTTATTCCTGAGCTAAAGAAATACTCACAGCAGGCCAAATCGAAAAGGAAGTGGGTTATGACATCACAAAATAAAATTTTAAGAAGGCACAGTTAAGTCATTTTCCGGAAAGAAGCAGATACTAGTAATTCGTTAAGTAAGGCGTGTAAATACTTTCTGAACACTATGTAGTCCTTCATGCTTATAAATAGTTTGAAATTTCCACTGCTCCTATATACCTAGTCTATAGGAACAGTAGTTTTTTTCTAAATGTATGGAGATGTATTTTAAGACATAGATAAACTAAAGTCAAAAATTATTGTTATTAAAGTATCATACTAAAGTGTAAATGTCATAAAAATATGTTACCTCAAGACTTTCGTTGTGATAGAAGATTCTTCAAATTTCATAAGGTTGTATTCGGCTTAAAGTGCAGGGTTATAGATCAATTTAAATTCCATTGCGATAATGTATTTGCAGTTTCGAGATGTTTTCGACGCAGCAGTCTTCGACATTGAACTGCAGTAGGTACTTAGATATTTTTGAAGAGTGCAAGCAACAATGCAATTCAGAGCTCCAATCTATGTGGCTGGACTATGACCATCGAGCTGAGCAAACAGAACACGCAAAGACCAAAAAAAACAACAATGCATAAAAATAAAGTAATCTAAAATTACTATTCAACTATTAGTTAAAGGTTTATTTACATCAAAGTGTAAGAAAAAAATTACGACAGCAACAGCATTCTGTCAGGCATCACAGGCTACTGCTACCGTCCTCTGACATACAGACATTATAAGAGCAGAAAGGTCATACATACTTGGTACATTTGACGTGCGAGTTGTAGATGGAATTTTCATGGTCATTTTGTGAGGTGCAAACTGCCCGACGTATTGGTAGTTTAATGATAAGATTTCCTTGCCAAATCTCTGCAGTTGACTATAAATAATCACACTGTGCCTTTATTTTTCAAGGTTGAAGAATGTGTCAAACTCGTGCTAGGTATATTCTACATGCTCATCTTGTGTAAGTAACCATAGAACCTTGCAGTGTATCAACTATTGCTTCAGTCAGTATCAGTATGAATCATATTAGAATCTTGTGAATCATATTAGATAAACATCGGTCGGTACGGCCTCAGTGCATGTGTATTACGTTCATCACTTCAACAAAATCTCCTGATTTTAGTAAATATATTGTACAATTGGACTAATTCATTCAGCTTGCCCCGTGCCCGTGTTCAAGGTAGACACACTAGAGCATGCAATATTGTGATTTATAATACAGTCTCCATTACGAAATACCTCATTGTGTGGATGATAATAATTCATGTTTAAAATATTCGTGCTCACGATTCATTTTAGTCATTAGCATTAGGTACCTACATAAATCCTTGTATTTTTTTTCCAATTTGCATAAGGTTGAGGGCTATGATTCTTCCAAAAATGGTAAACAGTGAAATACTCGCTCCGGGTAGCTAAGCAGTTCCATTCTACCTGAATAAACAATGATTAGAGCAAATAAAGGGCAGAAGCCCCGTGCATTTGTTAGGAGATAATAACACCGATGTTCAAATACCACACAATTTATCGCAGTTGTATTGAGTCAGTTGATGCGTGTATTCAATGGCGTTTCATTGAGTTAGTCGAACCAAATGCCAGCTGCAAAGTTGGTTTAGCTGCTACCGCGACCTCAAAACACCTGCCGAGCAAAAGCTAAACAAAGAAAATTGGTTTCCCCGGAAGGAAACCTTAAAATAAGCCGGTTTACGGCAAATTTATGTACAGGTGTATCATTTATGTATTCCACATACCTTTTTCACATTATTTGTAGTTTCTTAACAGCATGATTACAATTTATATATTTCTTTTGGTTAATTATTCCGGATATTGTGACGATATTGATTCCTTGTTCCTTAAGGATTATTGTTGTATGATGTAATAATGATTCATTTATTTGTGATTTATGATACGATGATTCATCCAAAACGTTACAATGTTCACAATGGGATATTTTGATGGTTGGTATGGTAGATTTTGATATTATAATGTAGGTATATATTTATTGTAGAGATGAACTATCTTCATCGTGGTGATATTTATTCTCGGCATGGATAATAAATTCTTTTAAAATGGTTTACGTTATGTTTTGGCATTTACTGGGCGTGCTATAATTTATGTGCATATTTACGAACATAAATCTGTAATCAAAATAAAATTTAGCATTCCCTAGCCGTCTTGCGACGGGAAAGTTTGTCGAGGTGGTCATACATCTCTCGATGCTTAGACAAAATGTTTCAGTTCAAGGTTAAATAAACGTCAGATGTAATATTAATCTGAAAGCTCTGTGAGGCCAAATATTTGCCTAATTCAGCTCAGTAAGTTTTTAGAATTCACTCACTTACCTCCCTCTCATTTCATCACTATCCCTCAATGTAAATTCAGACACACAGGCAATCAGCTTCATAATACATCCGACGAGTGTATAGGTAGATAGTTTCATGATAGAATATTTCCATCAGTTATATTTCGAGTACCGTAGGTCATAGTTGAGCTTAGGGTTTGACGTTCCGTTCAATCAACGGAGCCCGGATAGCCTTCACCGCAGGGAAGAACCACCTTGCTTTCATAGGTCTTTAGCGTGAAGCTTTCTCATGACACCTCGGTCCACTCCACAGGTAACTGTAAGTTTTTCAGAAAATCAGAAAATGCTGAACATTCCTACCAACAATGCTATGTCCTAACAAGCGAAATAGTTTTCTTCATTTCTTATTCATTTGTATTGTTTATAAGATGTTACTGTTCAAAGGAAAAACCATTTCCTACGATGTTTCTTATACTTATATCGAAGTCAATATATTGACTAATAGTTGTGATATCAAAACCAACTCACCGTGTCAACTATCCATTACACGTCAGTCCCTATAATCTTTCAGTTCAATTCCCTATAATCTTCAAGTATCAGTTTCAGTTAGAGCTCGTTTAGGTTTCCGTCCCGAAAGTTTCATCAGCCCACATTCATAGGAAGTATTGTTGTTATCCATTTCCGTCTACATATTGCCGCTTCAAGGATTTCAATTGTTTGCCTACTTGTTACATTCAATGCGCCTCGCCGTCTGATGATTTCCTTCGTATTTGTGGCCTTTATAACGTTCTCAGTGGATTGTGAAATATAAAATTACAATGACCTGACTGTTACCTAAAAGTGAAAGTGTTGGTGCGCCACGCAGCAAGGTTCCATCGGGCCGACCGACGAAGTGCGGCGCACGGCTCGCCCGCTCTCACCTTCGGCTAACCAGATCTCCATCACATATCTGAGCAATACATTTGCCTGTCTGGAGGAAATGTTAATTGACAACGACCCTAACAATCAAATGTTATGATAACACGGAAGTTGTTTATAAATTTTGTGAGTTCTGAGCATTTACTGACATTCATTGTCTCGCAAAGAAATGACTCACCGAGTGTAGGTATAATTTGTGCTAACTTCTTACGTTCGGAACCGTTCAGCGCTGCAGGGCAGCCGTTCTCGGCTCGGATGTGATCTGGCAGCCGACAGCGAAGCCGAGCGGCGTCGGGAGGCACGGCCCGAGGAGCGAGACAGCTCATGACATAGTGCGTCCTGGATTAGGGTGTGGCACGGCAGACTCTGGGCTAAAGGCATTGTTACACGACAAGGCCCCTGGAGGGGCCAAACAGTAGCAGCTATTCTAGATGATCTAATCATTGAAATCATGACGCAATCACCTAACGGTTACCTAGTGGGCTGACGATTGGGAACTCGGTCACGTGAGCGCGCTCGTTAGCTCGGCGCAGAGGCGGGCGGATGTGCAAATGACGCGGCTCCACCCGGATGACGCATATTCTCGAACAATCCAAGCGGCTGCGCAGTAGACTCCATTGTCCTCCACCACCGTGACGATGCGATGACCCATGGAATAATACATTTAGGTTTGTGGTGAAGATACAGAAAAGTAAATCAGGGCACGACATTATTTTTTTAGATAAAATTCTTTTATTTCCATACTTAAACATATGTTACAATTTTCTTATTCAATATGAATAAAACCAAAATTCCAATTTAACCATTACGGGATAGAATAAATTGAAACATTTACATTACTTTACGCTAAAATTGAACTAAAAAAACTAAAAATGCACGATACCGTTACAAACCCATGTGTAGCTCCGCGACGCCCAGCGGCGACCAAGATGGCGGCCAGCGGATGCAGACCCACGCGAAACGCAATGGGACTGTAATTTAAAAACATCCTACATATATCACAGATACAAAAAACAGTTAACTTCACCTAATCTCCTATATACTAGTGAGCTACTCGTATTGGCTTTACATTGTCTAATTCTTTAAAAAAACTGTCTAAACCGCTGAGATCATTCTTCCATATATTATCGATCTTTTCACGTTGTTGTCTGGCGAGCTCTTCTTCTTTTTTGCTTAGTCCAAGATCAGCTTGCATTTGCGCCCACCTTCTGGCGCGTTCTCTTTGTTTCGTAACTAGCTCGCCCTCGGCACGGGTAAGAGAGTTGCTCAAAATTGCGATTATTCTCAAATCACGTTTTCTCTTTGTCTTGACGCTTATTGATTTACTTTTAACTTGGCGAACCCAGTGAGAGAGGGATTCGGTTTTACTTTCGCAAAAATCAACAATGGATTTTTCTTTATTACTGTAGCCCATGGTTAATTTTAGGGCAGAACAGAAAATATGTGGTGGGGTTACACACCTGTATCCAACCAGGCACAAAGTCACTTTGAAGATGGCTGTAGCACTTCTCACACACAGTCACGTTCACGTTATCACCAAGTTGAGCGGATAATGAAGGCGCATGACGTCATGGCCTCTTATTTATACCCAACGCTAACGGGGGCCGCGGGGCGCCCGCAGCTGCGTAGTTTTCTTCAAAATGGCGGCCACCTAGTAGCAACTCATTGGCCGAACAGAGCCGAAGCGCTCCGAAAATAAACGAACTAAATGGATCAATACTTTGTTCCGCATGCTGTACTATCAGCAATAAAAGTAGGTACACAATGAATGTTAATGATTTGTATAGTACCTCGATGAAACTACCAACATTGAAGCAAGTTTCACAAAGCTAAACAAAACTTATTACAAACTCAAATATAAGGTTCAATTCAACGCACACCTCTTAGAAGTTTTCAGGTGAATTACCTATGACTCATAGGTATATCGTATATAGGCTATGAGCTATTATCAATTGAGCATATATACCTACCTAAACAATCTTTATTTTAGCGAAGTTCAACTACTAAGTATAATAATATATATTGAAAGCCTTTATTGAATAAACCAAAGTAAATTTAAAAATCAAGCTTTGATTCCCAATCTAAGGCTACCTGTAAGTCAGGAGTCCTAGTTCATGACCAAGTTTTAATCTTTGTATATTTTTCAAAATATTGATTGGAATTATAAAATCATTTAGAAATTAGGAAAGCTTTTAATTGTTTGTAAAAGATTTAATCTTTTTTAAACAGGCTAGTAACTTATAAAATATTTCAATGGATATTTAACTATCATAAACTTTGGGATAAAATGTAAGTTTATGTTTAAGTCGAGGTTTGAATCTATCTGTGTAGTTACCAAATTAAATTTCATCAACATTGGCCATGCAGTTATGGCGTGAAAGCACAACAAACATCCAAAATAATAAACAGACAACGTTTTACTTTTATATATTTGTAGGGATTGGTTCTTCTTTATTTTACTCAATCAAAATGTACTTATAGAATATTTTTTGAATTTTCCATTGTTTGTAATTTTTGCTGATTTATCTCCAGCTGCATTTACTGAAACCAAGGAGAGAGAGAGGTCTGGAATACGATAACGTTGAGAACGTTCCATTCAAATGCGGAGCGTTTTGGTGTCTTTAGTAGCATGGAAAATATTTTCATTTAATTAATTTAATTAAGTGAGTACTGATCGTTCAATTTTGGAGCCCCACAACTTGCAAATTGTAGATATCTAATCTAATTTCCAATCTAATGACGGTTCTACGACAACGTCAGGTACATTTCGTTTTCGTTGTTCTATGTTAAAATTATTTTGATCATGAATTTTTGCTGTCGACTGTACGAATTTATGTTTGCTTGGCACAAAAATACACTCCTAGATGGACGGCATATTATTTAGGCCACAAAATGTATTAAGTATGTTCAATGCTAGTATAGCCGTAGGTTTTTATTGTAAGACTTGTTTCTTTTGAATCTTTATTAGGGCGTTTCCTATTTTCTCATAATATTCGTAGCAAGAAATGCGTAGTATTTAACAATACTTTATGGTTTTGTGATAAATACCGTTACCGTTTTCATTGATTATTAACTTAACATCAATTTGGCAAGAGAATCAAATGTAATAAATTAACAAGCGTAAATTCGCGCGAAGGCCGAGGGGGGCTGAGGCTGGCAAGGGGAGGTGAGGACAAGGGGCGAGAGGAGGACAAGCGCAGACGTGGGTGGAGGGGAGAGGGGTGTCATGCGACAGGGTATTGATCGTAGGAAGACCCCGGCCGAGTAAATTCCATCTACGTATTTGGCTCTATATTTAGAATTTTAGACCGTTCTAGCATGCGCAGAAATGCCGGAGCTAGTAGTTTAATCAATTCTTATTATCAGGGATTCAGGGCTATTGATAGTAGGTATTCTAGTATCCGATCGCGGCTTTACTTGTCTGTTATAAAAAGTAGTAAGGTAGGTAGGTACCTACATATTTGTGTCAAAAAAAAATCAGCCAGGTCATGGTCTTACGCTGTTGGTACTATATTTCATCGAATTTGGTTCAGGCATTAGGTACAGCGTGAGCGTGACTGAGTGTCTTATAAAGAAATATCTAAACATCCAAACTTTCGCATTTATTTTAAGAATAAATCAAATTAAAAAAAAACAATGCCAAGTAGAGCTCGTGGACGTGACGTGAGCTAAGAGGTTTTGTACATGTGGGCCACATAGGTAGTTACCTTAAGACGCTACCTATAGGTTCAACGAAAATTGTTGTATAAACTAAAGAAAGCGAGCGCACGCTCTGATACCTTGGTTTTGTGTAAGTACCTATAAAATAATGATATAAAAATTCCCTTTCAAGTTTTGTTAGATTTTGTTGATGAATTTACTAACCCAATTTATAACTTATAAGTTACCAAATGTTCCAAAAATTAAAACGTGTAGTAGGTAGGTAAGAAGTTAGTCTAAATATAGATTTCAATTTTAAAAAGGTTAAAAATTAGGTACCTACCTACCTAAGTATCTTTGTTTACTTTTTTTCTATTGAGTGGAGTAATTAAAATTGTGTAAGTACTGAATTTATGATTTCAGTAGATAAAAAGCTTAAGAATACGATAAGTAAGTATATTTTTTTCTTTTAAGAACTCATATTAAAAACTTAAATATTCTAGGCATTTTGTGAACCTATAGCCTGTGCTATAGCATCTTAAAATCTAAGTGCTGTACGTGCTACTACGCAGTTACCTAGTTTACCTACCGCATTATCTTAGCCCATTCGGCGAATAACCTATTTACTCTAAAGATAACATACAAATCACAATAAGTAAGAACAATAGCACTGTTTTGTCTTTCCGAAGTATTTACTTAGGTAGTTACGAAATATTTCCAGCAGATTTTGCAATATGAGTTTCATCAGGAGCACAATATTATCCAAAAGAATCAATACTGTGCGCCTGTGAGCTGGTAAAACGGCTAGCAGGTAAAATAACGGTTTTGCGCAGGGTGTGGTCGTGGCATTCAATAGCAAGGGCCCCAAAATGGAATGTTCTAGAGACCTTTCAATATTATTATATTATTTACCTACTTATTGTGTTCCTAAAAGGGTCTTTCTTGCTTGTATCTTTGAGATGACTAGCTAGATTCAGAGTTAGTGAGTTTTTCTAACAATCGCTCTCAATTAGCCTGCTAGAAGCTCGTTCGAGTGGACAACAAAAATATTTTTTTCTATAACATCACTTCTGTATCCTGTCTAAAAGTCAAGCTAAATATCAATCTACTTGTCTACGAAGGTAAAAATATACCTATACTTACCCTGATTTTTTATTTGAGACAATTTTTGTAAACAAAGAAATGTCACTGCGTGTATGAGTGTCATGTATGTGTGTCATATGTGAATTTACACGTATGCTTGCAACGATCTCTAATACTCACATAGATATCGGGTCGGCGCAATAAAAACGTCTCGGTGAATTTAAGCTCACTTGAAAAGTGAGTTTGTATTTGATTTAGTTCGCTTCAAACAAAGCCAATGTAAACACGTGTCACAATGCCGCAATGTATATTTAAAAGTTGCAAAAATAATCCCCGAAAAAACAATTTAACGGCCGGAGTGTCTTACTTTCGTTAAGTACATGTAGAATAAGTTGTATTTTAAGCTTTAAACTAACAAAAAGTATGAAATTTTGATCAAAATTACCGATTTTAAACCACCGCTACAAATGTTTGGCCAACGTTGACGCAAAATTGTCTGTAACAGAACAGTAGATGCATGGAGTAGATTTGTATTGTAATAATTTGTTTTTACCAGAACTTTAAAAAAATTTAATACTACTTTTGTGTCTGTTTGTTGAACTCTCATCAGATACTTGGCTTTCCTTTTTTTTATTTTAGCTTTCCGAGCAATCCATTTACGCTACTGTTATTTAACCAAATCTTTGGTTAACAACCCCTTTACATCTATACCAACTGATAATGAGTCCTCTCGCTTTGTTAAAATTTATGAACCAGAATCACTTATAGAACACATTATCGTAAAAAAACAGTACTTTTTCAAATTCTTTTATCATATTATAGGTATATTTCCCAAATATCAAATAAATGCCCAACCTACGGCAGGCGCCTGTACGCCCGCCCTCAAGCACTTTACGGTTTTTGTTGGAAAACTTTGATGGTCGATATCTTTTTTTATTATGAAACGAGACAAACGTAACAGAACATATATTTTTTATATTTGAGCTTTTTATAACTAGGGCTTCATTATCAGCCTGTAGGTACGCAGAATGGAAAATTTTTAATGTTGAGCTGTTTTAAACATTTTGGGTTTTGATCAAATTATTGCACTAAACTGTACTTGTATTATAAAGATTGTAAACATGAATTAGATGTGGAATTTAGTGATATTTTTATTTGTGACATCCAGCGATAGACATCTTGGCCAAAAACATAAACATACACATAAATATACACACAACAGAACGTTAATAAAATAACAAGTATATATACTATCAATATCAAACATACATGCCCAAAACATAAATAATTTTAACTTAACTTTAACGTGCATATTATAAATTATTTAAGTGATCAACGCGACTCCATACCTTCTGTAGTTAAATTTGAAGAAGCAAACAGAAGCGAAACCATGGAAACGGATGGATGTAGCTCGCAAGGTAATAACGGGAAAAAGAACTTTATTTGTAGCTCTTTAAGGTTGATTTCACACTAGTTGTTTAACCTATGTCTTTTGATTTGACAAGTGACAGGAGTAATATAATTGCTTTGCTCGTTTTTTGTGACGAATGATCGTAAGTGTAAGATAATATTTTGAAGATTTGCTACTTTTTTGCTAGGTGTCATGGTTGTAATTAGGTTGAACTTAGAACTGTTTTAAAACTTTCATCTTTGTTCGTTAGTAAACAAATGTAGCTGTATAAGTATGTATCCATGCGGACAGTTTTTAGCTTTCATTTTGTACGTGACCCTGGATCTATTGTGAATTATAAGATCGTTGTATGCTTGCTACACAATCATGACAGTTATACTCACAGAGGCATATCTTGACATTTGTTTGTTTACAAAAATTGACTGAAATTAAAAATCAGCGTATAGGGTAAATACCAAAGATTTAAATCTTTGGTAAATACTCTTTATACACTAAGGGCCTTATTCATAATCATTTTTTAAACCTGTTTTAGTTAAAATAGCTTTTGTTTTCTTCTCTCTGATGTAAAATGTCATACCTACGTCAAAATAAGACAAAAGCTATTTGAACTAAAATAGGTTTAAAAAATGATTATCAATAAGGGGGAAACTATAACACTATAAATATATACTTACACTATAAACACTGTAAGTATAAATAATCAAAGAGTAAATATGATGAGATCATAAGGTACCTAGTAGGTAGGAAGGTACAGGTAATGTCTAGATAGATAGGTACTACTTACCTACATACCCTAAATTAGAAACGTGATAATGATGCAAGTTCACTGAGTTTATTACTACCTACTACGTATTAGGTACCTCTTCAGTGGAAATTATCAAACGTTTGCAAGGCGTTTGCATGATTGTGCTCACGCAAATGTCTATACTATTTGATATGTGCCCATGAGGTCACGTACTATAAGATAAGTGATTGGGACACTTTACGTAGGTAGGTGCACAAGGTATCGTGACTTATATATCCAGCTTTAGAATATACCCCTCCATCTCTCCTCGTGGATGTCGTAAAAGCCGTCTAAGGGATTACACCAGGAGATGGGCAGCAGCATCCACCTGAGTAGACCAATACTGCGATCACCAATCCGCTTGCCAAGCATGGCGATTATGGCAAATCCCTCCATTGCACTCTATGGTGGATGGAGGCCTCGTCCAACAGTAGACGTCTCCCAGCTGAAGACCCTGAGTTTGACGACCTCGTGGTGCAATGGGCGCGTGGCTTAGACGCAAGAGGGTTCAATTCCCGCTGCGGGACAATGTTTTAGGTCCGAGTGTTGTGGTACCATGATAGGTACCAAACCAACTCGTAGTTTCTGATACCGTCGTGGGTGGACAGGGAATCTTAAGCAAGTGAATATTAAAAAAAGAAGAAGATAGAGCACTTTTACTAATTAAATGAATAAATCAGTTCAGATCCATGGCAAATTACCTTCATCGCCTAATTCTAAAATCATCGCTACTATGGACTAGGAATCAACATATTTTGCTTGGAACTCATTCAAAAGACGTCTCGAAAATAAATTAGAAAGGTTATTTTTGTTGTTTCGATTCGACACGAGTTCATTCACAGAAGTTTCCACTTCCTAGAATGTATTGAATTGAAATGGTCTAATTGTTCGTCAGAACCTTAATGTACCTACGTAGGTACCACCTACCATAGTTTATTTAGTGGTAGGATAATTACGTTAGTAGGTAAGTTTAAAACCATTAGAATTAAACATAATGGGGTTCTTTATCATCTACTTAACTAAGTAGGTACCTAGCTACAAAGTCATGGATTAGGTAAGTAGGTAAATATTTAAAAGTTCTTAAATAAATGGTTAAAGGTAGACTCTAAAATAAGCCTTTAAGTAGGTAAGTACCTAAAATAATCAGCTTATATGAGCTTCGTAAAATAATGAATGGATATTTTCTAGGGTTTACTTAAAGTTGAAACGATGAACAAATATTGTCATATTTCCAACATTAGCCCAATACAAATTATTAGTCACTTGGAATAAATGGAACAAGTACAAACATGAGAAGAAACGTGAGCAGCAATGTGGTTGAGTCAGAAACGTGTTTATCAAACTATTGTGCTACGTTTTTATTGATAAGCAACCTTAGTGCTTGACGGTAAGGTATAATTTTGTTTGATATAGAAGTGAATGGCGTATATACAAGATGGCGTCAACATGTCGGCCATTGTGTGACGTCACCCCTGTCTGAGGGTCGACTAAAGGGCAGCTGATGCGTGCATGCTCCAACTGATGCAAACGGTTTTTAATGCAGGTACCGATTTTTTGCGTTTCTGTCTTTCGAACGGAAATGTTATTCAACCGTCACTAGACGGGTCGTTTTCTTGGTAATTGTTATTGTCAGCTGCTCTTGAACGCTGGAACAATTTCACAGAAACTGCCTTGCTTAGTATGTATCTAAGTACTAGGTAGGTATGCATAAAAATAAACATTGCTATTTTATTTTTGATCAGAGGACGGAACTTGATTCAACTGGTTCTACTGTTGCACAGTCCAGGTTTTGCTCCAGTCTAACATAGGTACCTACCTATTTTAGAAAGAAATCTTCCCGATAAAACAATGGGTGAAGCCCGATACTCGGAAATAGCTTAGGATGACTTTGCACGATGGCAGAGTTTTACAATCCATGTATGTCTATACAGAAGATGAAACGAATATACCTACTCGCGTAGAGCGGCGCGTGGCGCGGCGCGGGACTCTCTCCCGGAGTCCCGGGGGGCGGACGCGTCGTGTGATTTTTACCAGAATCATTGAAAAGAAAATTATAATGGGGCACACCTGTTCCGTATATGGATGTACCTCGAATGCGAAATGCTACAAGCATTTAAGATTTCATAGATTTCCCCGTGATGAGAGGTAGGTTTTACCTACCTATACTTTCGTAATAAGTAACTTACGTACCTAACCTACCTGCAGCTGCAGTCTATAACTTATCGTCTAACTATTATTTACTTTGTACTACTTAATTAATACATAAGTACGTCGCGCAACGAGTTATGAGCGCTTGGCGAAAGTGGTGGGGTTGATTGCGCATGTGTACATTCGCGCACAGCATTTCTGTGACATTGTTTGCAGTTCATAAAATTGATTGTTTACAAAAAAACTTCAGCAGGCTTGCGAGCATATAAGGCGCAAATGGAATGTACCTAAATTTAATTTATTTTGAAATAATTTGCATAAATAGGATCAACAGGAAAATTAAAAACACAAGTAAATTTTAAATATTAATGATTTAACATACTGCAAAAAATCCTTAAAATCCTAATCATCTGGCAGTGGTGATATTCCCTCCATTAAATTGTCGTTCGACATGACAAATGAAGGTTGTGGTTGGATGTCAGAGGCACTCGTCGACGGCACTTAATCGTCGTCAGAGATTTCGTCCTCACCTTGACTATCGTCACTGCCCGAGCTGTCATCACTGCCCGAGCTGTCATCATTGCCCGAGCTGTCATCACTAACGCGAGTAATAAACTCTTCTGTCATAATCCTTCTAACAGTTGCTTCAGACGTTTGTGTAGCAAGTGCTGTTCTTTTCTGACCCTGTTTTAAATCGTTAATGATCTGTTGTATTTTATTTTCATTTGTTTTACTAGCTTCTGCAGCCTCTTCCCTGATCCGCTCTAATTTATTCCAAATTTCAGTCAATATAGATTTATTTGCAGCATTTGTTGTTCTATTTTCAATCTGATGTAAACTTTGAATGGTTGTTTTCAAGTTTTTCTGCAATATAATAGTTGATCCTGCAGTTGTGTTTTTTACCAGTTTTAAATTATCGACGATTTCATCTGTCTCCTTTTTAATAAAACAATTCACGTCATAAACCATTTTTCTGGCTTGCCTAGTTAACGCATTTTTTTTCGGCATCTTTTCCACAACGAAACGAGATCAACAGTATCAATATCAACTGAGTATCAAAAACATGTGTGCGCGTCTGTACTGTATCTATAGGGAGCGCGAGACGCGAGTGCGGGGGGCGCGGTACAGAAGGCGACTGATCAACCAATACGCGCTGGTGCTGGCCGTCTCTCCCGACGCGCCTCTCTCCCCCCGCTAAACAGACCAAAAAATTACTACTTCGCATTGAAGGTCAGCGCTCATAACTCGTTGCGCGTCCTGTATCTATGTACATAGTAATATAAGTAGTAAAATTGAAGTAACTTTCGTGAATTATATCATTCACATTGTAAAACGGGAAATTTACACGTACCGATATGTTGGTGGAAACACCACACAGGACGAGGAACGAGAACAGGAGGGACGCGGAGGGAGTGTAGTGCGGGTCCCATACCCACCCTGATGAAGACCCTTTTACTTAGAGCCCTTTAATTTACATCGGAGGTTTAAAATCAATCGAATGTTCCTACCTTTCGGAATCGGAGTCGAAAGCTCCGGAACATCCCTGGTTACCAAACCAGTGGTTTTAGCAGAAATTCCTTATATTGCTTCTAAAGCTAACCTCCTAATTTAACAGATTCACACATATCGCCAAACAATTTTATTTTCAAATACAAAAAGTGCGACTAGTAACACAAGTTCTTAGTAACTCTGTAAAGGCAGCAGTGGAAACTTGTACCGAAGCAGGTGATTTGAACCCACGTGATGGAACTGTTGATTTTATCGATACTATGGATAAACTCTTTGATCCCCAAAGCCGTACAACAAGTCATACAGAGATAACGAATTACAGCGCAATTTGTTGCTTAAAGAGTATAATTTGTTGATTAGTCTTAAAGTGAAGCAGAAAAATACTGGCAAAGATGTCACAACTACAATAAAATTCATCAATGCATTTTCTGTTACAATAAATGCCATTACCCAGTTGTATGATGACGTCTGGTTTCGATAAATTTTACTTGCTGACGCGTAGGTTGAATAACGACAGTCTAGAAAAACTTTTCGGCACAATACGGCAAGCTGGTAGGAACAGTACCTGCAGGGAACCAACTTGTATTCAGTTTGAACGAGCATTCCGAAAATCTTTTTTTTGTCAAATATTCAAATTATGTAGTAAAACTAATTGTGCTGACGATTTTGATAGCGTCTTATCACAATATGGTGATTTTACATATAACAAATCGATATTTACACGTGTAACACGCCCCACCAAAGAAACACCTTCACAAAATTTTTATATTTCTGAGCAGAATAGTTTCTTGTATGTTTGTGGTTATGTATTGCGGCGTTGCGTAGATAAACACAAATGTTTATCGACACTCATTTACGCATTAAGATATACTGACGACGAGGTATCTCCAGCTGATTTTATCGACTACTGTAATGAACTAGAAACCAAATTTAGACAGAATTTCTGTACGTTTGATGAAAACAATATTTTAGAGAAATTACTTTAATTCTAAGTAAAGTAGAATTTAAATCACAGCCATGCTCATGTTTCCCTCAAACTTTTATGACAAGATTGTTCATCCGAATGCGAATACATTACATAGTTAAATTTAATAATAGAAACCTGAAAACATCTAAAAATTTACGTAAATATCTGGCTGTGCAACACATGTAAATGTATTACTAGTAAATAAATGTTTTTCTAATAATAACCACATTTATTTTATTTTCCATTTTGTCGCCCGACATCTAAGGCTTTTCGTTACTGTAGTGAATAATATACAGTATGTAGTTATACTTTGACTCAAGCATATTTTTGTATTCTTGAGTCGCGAAAAATCAAGTCGTTCTTCGACTCGTCGAACAAAAACTCGCCAACGTTTATTCAGTTGTGGAATTGCAAAATCGTATTATTTTCAGAGACCAATACCGTCTTACAAAAATGTGAAATAAATAAGACAATTTTTACAGAGAAGCCGGTGCATATAAAACTATTAAATAAAAATACTTGTACATATTTATATGCACCGGCTTCACTGTAAAAATTTTTTACAGTGAAGCCGGTGCATATAAATATGTACAAGTATTTTTATTTAATAGTTTTAAGTTTTACAGTGAAGCCGGTGCATATAAATATGTACAAGTATTTTTATTTAATAGTTTTATATGACTAATTCATTCACATTTTTGAATATGTAACATTATTGGTCTTTGAAAAAAATACAATTTTACAATTCCCCAAACGCTTTTTGTTTGGCGAGTTGGAGAACGTCTAAAAAAATGGGGTTAAATATCCTAAAGCTGTGTCTAAGGTAATCCTTCAGTATCCGTATGTCCGCAGGTATGTTTTACCATTGCTATGGACGTGAAATGCATAGTTGTAAAAATCTTTGACAACATAAAGGCAAATAAATTATTCTTATGGTCACGGTCTGTTATACTCAGCTCATAAAGGGATTGTAATTCTAAAAGGCACTCGCTACCTTTCTCTTTCTAATTGTTTGTAAACTTGTGAAGAAAGCATTGCTGTTACTCGAGAATCTCGAACATGCAGACGGATAGGCAATTTTGTGATAATAGGTGAGACGATGAATCAGTCCAATAGTTTGACTTGAAATTATTTAGTGTGGGCCAAATCTTGAAACTGAATTCTGAACCAGTTCCGCGCAACCGATTGAGCTGAAAATTTTCACTTATTTAATAAACACTCATTTGATTTAGGTATCTAGTTTTATTTTTCAAAATTATAACTCATTAGAAGCGAAATGTCACAGAGGCACTTATTTTATTTACAGAGGCGACTGTACCGAGATCTGTTTAAATACCTACCCTAGAGGAAAAACTATAACAACTCATTATAAAACATAACTTGAGACATATTTCTGCTATAGGTTTAAAATCTGCCTTTAGTAACTTAATCTAAGACTAGCTTCAGACAAACTTAACCAGTTCGTTACCTCAAACAGTTTGTTCTCTATAGCACAGACTAACAGTTACGACAGTAGTAACAGTACCTACCTTGTGTCTATTCGTTGCTTTCACACTGCTGCATGAGACATTATCAGTTTCTGTAACAAAAAACAACGTATGATAACAAAAGGTCAGAAGTTCGTCGACATTGAAGTCAATAAGCAGAGTACGAGCTATATAATAAATAACACGCATAACATTATATACATATATTATAAAGGTATTTTACACCGCGACTTCGTTCGCGTAGAGTTTTATCCATACAAACTACAAAACTTCAACACCCCGCTGAACCCTCTTAAGGTTCTCTCTTTCACACAACATTATCTAGCCCCAAGCTAAGCAGAGCTTGTGTTATGGCAACTAGATAACTTATAATACAATACATTACATAGATAAATGTTTTTTATTATACTTACATAGAAAATACCCAGAACACCCGGAACAATTATCTGCAGATTGTACAAATATTTGTTCCGAGGTGGGAATCGAACCCGCAACCTCCTGCGTCGCAGTCAACCTTCGCCCGCCGCGCCACAGAGGTCGTCAAATTATTTTCTTAGTGCACCCCTAGACCACAAAAGGAATGTACCCTACAAATTTCAGGTCACTAGGACGGTTATAGGTTACAGTTTAGGCTGTACGTTGATAGTCAGTGAGTGAGTGAGTGAGTGAGTGAGTGAGTGAGTGAGTGAGGGAGTCAGTCAGTCAGTCAAGTCACGCAATGATTTTTTTATGTACTTATTGATAACTCTGGACAATTTCGGACACTTAGGATTACCTGTGTCGTGGGTATCAGTAGTGCAATGGTAGGAACTATGAGTACCTACCATTGCACTACTGTACCTATGTATGGGACAACTATGTGATATGGTGCATGGTTCGGTATCCGGGAATCGATCCCGCACCTCTGATATCTCAACCAGCTACTCGACGCCGCGCAAAGGAGGTCGTCTTAATCGATACTTTCCGGAATTCCATTTTTGGGAAATAATAAAGTGACCATCAAGTATTTATTACCATCATCATTATCATTTGACTTCTGTGGCGCGACGGGCGAAGGTTTTCCTGCGACGCAGGAGGTTGCGGGTTCGATTCCCGCCTCAGAACAAATATTTTTACAATCTGCAGATATTTGTTCAGGGTGTTCTGGGTATTTTCTATGCTTAATAAAAAATATCTATCTATGTAATGTATTGTATTAAGTATATCAGTTATCTAGTATCCATAACACAAGCTCTGCTTAGCTTGGGGCTAGATAATGTTGTGTGAAATGTCCAGCATTTATTATTATTATTATCGACCTGTAGAACTGAGAACTACAGCTGAACATAGGCCTCCACCATAAAATGCCACGACAAATGGTCTTGACCCGTCTCCATCCACCGACTTCCTGTGACCTTTAAAATGTCGTCGGTCCATCGAGATGGTGGTGGTGTTGTATACTGCATCTTTCAGTTCGTGGTCGCCACTCAACAACTTATATTCCCCAGTTTTCGGTCTACCTACGGCCTTGCCCGTTGCCACTTTAACTTGCTAATTCTGAGAGCTATGTCGGTAATCTTGTTTCTTCTACGTAGGTTCGTAGAAGATCCAACCTCATTTCGGACCTTATCACGTAGCGCGGCGTGGCGCGGCGGGTGAAGGTTCGCTTGCGACGCAGGAGGTTGCGGGTTCGATTCCCGCCTTTGAAGAAATATTTGCGCGTCTGCAGATAATTGTTCAGGGTGTTCTGGGTATTTTTCTATGTATAAAAATATATATCTATCAATGTAATGTATTTGTATTAAGTATATCAGTTATCTAGCACCCATAACACAAGCTCTGCTTAGCTTGGGGCTAGATAATGTTGTGTGAAATGTCCAGCATTTATTTATTTATTTAATTATTGCCTATTATGACAGTCAATGTTAAAAGTATTTTATTCATTTAAATCACAAGGATCATTTTTAATTGTCTTATAAACAAAAAATAATCTTGTTCCAACGCGACCAAGCGTAGAAGAATCAAGGTAATAAAAACGGCTTGGCTTGATTTGATCTTACTAACTAGTTGTGCGTCTGTGGTGCCCATCGAATAAAGAGAAGATAATTCATAAAAAAACCTTAGGTAGTCAAAAGTAGTGTTGCATAGCCTTGGGACAGTCGTTGGTATGTGTCAGGGGACAGGGGAATGTCACATACCTACTCGCAATACCCACACTTCCGTATCAAATTTCACATGTACGGACAGCTTATTAACTGAATATCACTAACGTGCCTACCTACTACTTCATACGGGTGCAGTTCTTCTAGCCTTGGTCGCGTTGGAACAGGAGTAATTTAATTTTATATAAGACGATTCAAAATGATCCTTGTGATTTCAATGAATAAAGTTCTTTTTGACTTTGACTTTTACTTTGACTCTGGTACGTTTGGTCAGAGACAAACTTGAGGTACCTAAGTACGGCTGGCCCTGAAAAGGGCCTACTGACCAAAATCGGTTGCGAAAGAATCAGTGTGATGAAAGGATTCACCTCGCAGGCGTGCACATGTTCCGTATCTTCGAACTTTTGGGTCTAGGACATGCCGCTTTCCTTCACCTTTTGAGAGCACGTAACGCACATCATTTTTCGAGTGTAAAAATCTATTGATGCACGACCGGGATTTGAATCTACGACCGAACGTTGAGCTCTCTCCTACTAGACCAGGACTACCCAACCAGTGGGACGCACCTCCTTGGAGGGCGTAGAGTGATGGAAAGGGGAGCGCGAAACTTCTAGAAATGAAGGCCGATTTAACCATGAATATTATCTAATGTCATTGGAGAAGTTTTGGATCAAACGATTTCTTGTTTATCCAAAAGTTGCCACTAATTGCTTTGCGTAACACTTGTTCCGTATTCCTCGACATACAATGTATGAGACAGGTTTTTCAGCTCATCATTTTTCATAAAAACTAAGCAGCGAAATCGTCTTGCCGTCGACGACCTGGCAAAAACTGCACTTACCTAGAATCGACCAGCTAGTACAGAGCATGCCAGCTCAAGCATCTCACTAGTAATACTAATATTCATTTGATAAAAATAATAATAAAAGTTGTAATTGATCAATTGGAATTGAAAGTTTGAATTGCCTCGACACAAAAAAGGTTGGGAAACCCTGCACTAGATAGTATGTATTCGTATCACTAACGTACCTATACTAAAAAGGGAAATTAACTTAATTTACAGAAAGAACAATACGACGAATACGAGTATATATTTGAAAATATAAATGAATCAGTTGAACTATCTAAAGATTGTTGCAAACAATCTAAAGATAGCTCAACTGATCCAAATCATTACAGGAAGCGTCCTGCATTGCCAAGCTGAATAGCACTATCATGCGTTGAGCCTGACAAGAGTCAGCTCTCGGGGTCACGCGTCTCTTCAAGCAGACGCTCAGACAGACCCAATTCTCTAATTCAAAAACATTCCAGTCACAATATAATCTCGTGTCAGTCGAGCTGTCACGTAAAGTAACTATTACTTAATCTTCGCGTTTATTACGGACTGAGACGAGATTATACTGCGAATTGAATATTTTTAAATTAGAGAATTGGGCCTCTGAAATAATTTTGAAATCGGTAAGGGACGCGGACATAGCATAACATAACACCCAACAGTCACTAAATAGGACTAAAATTCTCAACCCCGAAAGGCAATATGTAAGCTATGTCGAGACTTGAAAAACTCATTAAAATAAAACCATAATACAGTGGATTTCATTTATTACGACAGATTAATAAGACAAAATTATTTTCACACAGATGGTCAGCAAGTGTGGAGACCTTTACCTTTTGTTTATAGATATCAACTAAGTAGGTAGGGAAGCGTGTACGTTTCGGAGCTTTTATGGTTCAGTTACAAAGTGATATTCTGAGTAGCAACTGGGTTTAGTAAACTTTTGAATAAGTATGGCTGCTAGACGCACATTCACTGTATCTCTTTACCTTTGCCTGTAAACCTTCCGGATATAACGACGAAAATAGAGTGGTCCCTTCATTGTCGTTATACCCGAAATCCACTGTATACACAAATAAAGGTACTTTATTATTTCGTAAAAGCCAAATTATTTCTTAACATAGATAGGTATATCTACATTAAAAACAGTACAAAACTACAAGCATTTAAGTCACTGGTCACGTCATCACGCGTTTAAATAACAATACTAGAGTATTCATCGGGAAAACAATGAATTCTTGCATTTGAGGATCCGTACCCCAAAAAGGTACCAATTAAACCATTAACCAACCAAAGGATCACTCAGGTGTTTGTCTGTCACAGCTCATTCTACTAGACCAAAAAATTTTAATTTTGGAATTTTAGGAAGGTGTCACTGACTTATACCGTAAATAAACAAATTCGGATTTTGGGGGTTAATTTAAGGTGCGAACCGGAAAATAAAAAAACTTGTGTGAAATGCTTTGTGTCATACAAAAAACAAAAATGTCGAAAAAAAAACTGAGTACCTATTGGGCTCTTCAGAGGAAAACCTAAGTCATTAAATTGCCACAGGAAACGGCAAATATTCGTGAAGAGAAAATAGGTGGAAAATGTGTTGATTGTCTGTATACGTTTCATGAAATGAAGATTTGAATGATGATCAATGAAACGTATCAGACAATACAAGTACACGTACTTGTACGGAATCCTCTCCACACAAGTCAGACTTGCACTTAAGCAGTTTTTTTTTAAATTTCGTCTCGTCTCACGTATTTACAAATATTAAGACATGGGGGGCCTTTCAATACGCTTGTTCAGTCATTAATAGGGGGAATAGTGAATGGTTTCCCCAAAAAAAAAAAACGAAGAAATTCCTTACTGAATTTCTCATGTTTTTAAAACTAGCTGTTTATGACGAGAACTATTATTTTTAGAAGATTTAAATTCATATCCTATTTCAAAAAGTACACTTCGCAACGTTTCAATGCATCCAACGAAATTGATTCTTTCTTTGAGCACTTTTTTTAGAGCATGTAATGTTGGAGGCTTATTAAATTCGTTCTTGAAGTTACTGATAGTGTGTTTTATCACTTGCTTGTCGGCGTCATCCATATCACGCTTCAAACATTTACGGGGTTTTTTGTTTCTGTGAGGCGATCTCATTGGTGATCCGGTCTCGTCAGCTTTCCTCTTTTCTTTTAGCACTCTTGTGACTGTCTTCTCACTGACCCCAGTGGCCTGAGACGTCCTCCACCTAGCATCTGTTACGTTTTCCACTCCGTGGATGGCCTCTTTCTTCATGTGTTGGTAAACTATAGCTATAAGCTCTCTTGCCTAAAACAAATTGTTAAATTTTATCTTCTGTACGCAAACAATTTTTTCATCACCATTATCAGCCGTCCACTGCTGGACGACTCCTTGCCTAGCCTTGAGCCACCTCCATCCACCGACAACAATCATCATCACCAGCCTGTTTACGTCCTCTGCTAGATGAGGCCTACACCATTGAATGCAATCAATCGGGGGATTTGCCATAATCACCACGATTGATTATTGGTATTGGTAATCGCAGTTTGATGTTGAGTACTCAGGCGGATGCTGCTGCTAATTCCCTTGTGCCCATATTAGTAAGGCTTACTACATCCACGGGAGGAGGGATCTATCCATAGGCCGGACACACTACGGCAAATCCGAGAATAATACTGCAATAAAAACCAATAGAATTGAGGTGTTTTACCTGACTTCTCAACACTTTTCTTGGTCTATATTTCTTGGGTGTTTTGGCGGTTGAAGAACTCGATTGTTCTTTATCAACTGTTGCGTCTGTTGAACTACCGGCTTGTTCTTGTTCGATAGAAATTGGATCTACTTGTTTCACAACTTCTAAATCAGTGGTAACTTCTTGTTTGATATTTGGAATTGTCAATTCAACCGACAACATTTCATCGATGGTTAACATTTTTAAATAGTTTATACTTTAGTAAGACCGCGCGGTGCGTTTGAGTGCGCTGCCAGACTGCCACTGACGGAGAATGTCTACGACAACTTGACCCGCCCCTTTAGCACCAGTCGGATGTTACTTTCAGTCGTATATCAACGGCGTTAAGGTTCAGTTTCAAATGTTTTGCCTGCATTGCAAGTACGGAGGGGCGGGGCCATGTTACAGTAGATCTATACACACAAAATGTCACGTGCTAAGCGCATTGGAACAGTCGTAAGGAGGGGCGGTCTGTTTTATTATAGAAAGTCTAGATATTTCGACGTATTTTGACGGCATAGTATAGTATCATATAGTAGAATCGAATTCTTATACTGTTCAAATTTCTGTGTGTGTTTTTCCAAGAATCGTAACAAAACAATATAGTAACTATACCTACCGTTAGTAAAACGGTAGGGTACGTCTAGTCGAAAACTGCAACCGATCCGATGCACGTTCGAAAACCGTCCTTGTGGCTACGGATTATGGAATATTTTATTTTGACGTAATGGAATTATGGAATAGAGGGGCGTTCATTTTTAGATTAGACGCACTCAACATGAGTTTCGTCCCACGATGTGCGATGTAGGAGTTATAATATAAATATATGCAAGTAAGATTAAGATATTTTTGTGAACAAAGGTAAGTCAAGGCGAAAACATTCTAAGTAATTAGAATTGTATCTATCGTGTTTGGGAATCATTACGGTTACCGGGACGGTAGATTAGTGAACTAGATCGCAGCTACCTACAATAGTCTATAAAACTGGCCAAGTGCATCGGAATACAGTGTAGGCAGTAGGGTTCCGAAGTCAAGTCTCAGTTTTTCCTCCATAACTCGAAAAGTTTTCATCACAGGATATAAGAGATCATTATTTTTGATGAATGTTTTCAGAATGACTCACTTACATGAGGAAGGGAGATTAGATTACATTTATTTAACCACTTAGGCGGGGTATACATATACCGCTATACTACTGTAACTGTCAAGTAGCGCTAGTAAAAAAATGGAGTGGCAAAACCAGCCTCATTTAACAAAACGTTTTAAAAGAATACCAATACCTATCACAAGAGTAAGCCGCTAAAAAACACCTCTACTTTACAAGAATGGGAGGTACTCCTGTAAATTATAATGTATAAATGACGTTTTATTTTCTTAGAACATAACAAAACATAACACCCAACAGTCACGTAACATGCCACATTAGGATTCCCTGTGTCGTGGAACTATGAGTACCATAACACTCAGCCCCGGAACAAATATAAAAAAAAAATCCGGGTCTAGGTGTTATGGTACCATGGTAGGTACTCGTAGTTCTTGATACCCACGAGACAGGGAATCCTAATGTGGGATCAGGACTATGTACTGTTGGGTGTTATGTAATTTTATTTCTTTATAAAACCTTTGATTATATACTTAATAAAAGTATAAAACTTAGTTACTGACATTGTAGGTACGACCAGAAATATTCTCTTCATCATAGCAGCTAAGGTTCGCAAGGTACACCTTTACAACGCTCCCGCTGTTGGGGCCCCTAGTAAATTATTGAATAAATTACAAACAGCACTATCTACCCTAAACGCATATACGGGCTTTGTTTCATAGCTGGTAAGTCTCGATATGTCACTAAAAGGTCAAATAACAGTTGTAAAGTCAGTAAATTTATGTAAGTGCTGAAGGATACTCACATGTGTAGCTCAACCTTAATTGTTTTGTATAGAATACCGAAAGTGCGAGTCGATCGGTGCCATCTTACTATTCTTAATATAACAATGTGTTTGTTTGCATGTACAGAACCGGTCTCAGGACCGACCGGTATTCTCACTATTCTTAAATGAACAATTTATGTTTGTTTGCATGATTGTACAGAAATGGTCTCGGTCCAAAAACGGCTCTAACGATTTTATAAAACTTACATAATAGAATATATTTTAGGACTAGAATACGACTGGACATTTCACACAACATTATCTAGCCCCAAGCTAAGCAGAGCTTGTGTTATGGGTACTAGATAACTGATATACTTAATACAATACATAACATAGATAGATATTTTTGATTATACATAGAAAAATACCCTGAACACCCTGAACATTTGTCTGCAGATCGTACAAATATTTGTTCAGAGGCGGAATCGAACCCGCAACCTGCGTCGCACGCGAACCTTCGCCCGCCGCGCCACAGAGATCGTCGAATGTGCCCAGTTCCCGAGCAAAGCTTAGCTTTATAATATAAACGTCACGATTTAATAAATTGAACTCAACTCTGAGAGCCATCTTGAGTGCGTTCCAATTTTTTAATCCTCATTTTAAAATACCAATCTCGATACGCACTCACGGTAGCTCTCAGAGTTGAGTTGAGCCTGTGTTTTTACCTTGACAGGTTGGAGTGCATTCGTGAGCTGTAGCCCCAGGCTCCTAATGAAGACCACAGGCGGTAGATCCACGGTGTATAGTCGGTGGAGCGCTTCGATAGCCATCTGAGTAGGTACGTTGTGACGTTGGCGAGACGTTTCGTACTTCTTCATCCAGGATGGGTGACCTGTAGGTTTGGTAATTCAATGAAATGCCAGTTTAGTAATTTTACGTATTGGAGAATATCATTTATATTTATCATCTGTCTTGTACTGTACACATTCTAAGCAAATAAATCATTCATTCATTCATTCATTTTACACTTTGTAGTGCATTTGATTTCTCGCTCTCTTGTTTCGTATGATTGTTTGTTTGTTTATTGTAACCGTGTACGTGTAGTCAAGTTGTAAAATTCCTTTTTGACATATTGAAGTTCCCTAAAACAGCCTTTTGAAATCATAGAATTTAATTGAAGTTACTCCTATAGATACCACTTTCGTTACTATTATCATGCTGACGTTTCGTTGTTGTTTTTAGGGTTGCGTACCTCGAAGGTACCAAAGGAACCATTATTGGATCACTCATGTATCTGTCTGTCACAGACTGTTTTCTCCGAATGTACGGGGCTAAAAAAGTTGAAATTTGGTACAGTTATAGAGTTAGGTGACCCGAACACGGACGTAAATAAACCAAAACTAAAATTCTGATTTTGGAGGTTAATTATGTGGGGCAAAATAGAAAATTAAAAAAAAAACTTTTGTCAACTAATGTGAAATACATTCATCAAATGAAAGAGCTTGTTAATAAAAATACCAATATTTTTTTTTAAACCTAAGTCCTCATTTTATCGTAATTCAACCATTTAAAAAAAGGTTTACGTAGTACATTGCTGAATACAAACGCGTTATCGCGTTACTAAACTATACCTACCTAGATAAAGTATTTAGCAATTTGAATAATAATAATTATGTATTAATTATCGCCTAACATTCTCGTCGTTTGTTGAACTTGATAAGTTTCCGTTTACGCTAGCAAAATGGGATTGGAAAATGGAACTATGGCGATAATTTTAACAGACAACTCAAATTCATTTTGACATTCTTACAGCTGTCTCACCCGTACCCTTCAAACCGAAACACAGCAACACATACTATGTTACATATTCTTATATTATTTGGTTCAAAAACCAAATAATTAAATTAATAATTTAATTGGTGTCGGTTTCCTCACAATATTTTCCATCATCGTTTACCTTAGGATCGGAAGCCAGGGTCCCTGGAGGTATCCAGGACCATCCTGACCTTTGTCAGGGCCATCACGAGAGCACTGATGCTCTAGTTATCACTAGATGGCCCTGACTAGGGCCTTATGACCAATGGGGGGACGGACCAGTGTGGTGAAAGGAGGTGGCTGGCGATGGTAGTAAACTTACTGATATCTAATCCAGCGTAAATGGCATTCGACAACATTTCTGTGAGGTCTTTGACGTCACCGAAGCCAAGGTTGACCCCCTGCCCGGCCAACGGGTGAACTCGGTGTGCCGCGTCCCTATATAAACACAAATACAAACAGCATTAGAATACGTTTTTAAAAGCTTTTATTTAGCACTAGAAGTTTTGCGAACAGTAGATCTCGCAAACACAAACTTTTTTAGCAACAATAATTCGGATCAGTCTGTGCATCATGTATAATTCCATCTCAAGGCTGTGACCGTTTGGGGATACTGACAGTGAATGTTTGAATGTTTATTTAATTGAATTAAATGCAATCAAAAATCGCCGACGACAAAACGGAACTATGATTCTGTAGAATCTGCATATAAAATTTTCGTCAATATTCAATGAAAAATATGACCTGTACGCAAGTACCAACATTTATATCCACGGGGCTATTCTCTATCTCACAACAGGTTAGCAACCCATAGGAAATGGAGGGAATTTGTCATAATCACCATGCTTGGCAGTTGAGTACTCAGGTGGATGCTCCTTTTACGACATCCACAGGAGGAGTTGGAGAAGTCCTATTCTTAGACCTAGACTACGACGGCTCACATGGTGAAACAAAAAAATTCGAGCTTACAGCTCACATCGCCTGTTACAGCGACACCTAGTGGTGTGTGGCGATAAAACTTATCGAAGAACCTTTCCTGAAGTCACACAAAGCTAAATCTAATAAACTGGCATACTTTTACCAGGCTAGGTCATTACCCGAACTTGTTGGCCCATTTTCGTGTGTACAAGATTTGTCCTGGGCCCTGGCTGATGGCTTATTTAGAAATGCGTTATTGCTTATGTAAGCGGTGTGGTCGTAAGATACTTGCTCTATGTGGGAAACCAATGGAGGCGATGAGCTCACGACTAGTCACGTCTACATTCTTATTATTGTGCGACCCACGTTGAAAAGAGCCTCTCTCTGCGTGCCTACCCATTGGGAGAAAAATCCGTGCGTATATAATTTGCAACATGTTAAAATTCTGATAACTGTAGAGGTATGAAATAATTGTGGCGCCATCTGTTGAAAACCATCTTTATCTAAGCTGGTTGGTTGGAAGTTACTGATCACAGAAGCGCTCGGCGGCGCTCGTAATGCAGTGTATAGTGATGTTGCGAATTGTAAACAGATGGCGCTTTTACTAACTCCCATTAAAATTAGGTAATTTGGTGATAGCAACATTGTTTCGGCATTGTAGATTGACTGCACATCTTGATTTAGTAATAACATAAATTATGATGGTGAAATTTGATGTTCAATTGTTACTATTATATAGAAATATATATATTATATTATATAGAAAGCGTATTACACTTTTGATGACTATATTAATGATAAAGCCGCGTGGCCTGATGTCGCTCTGCCCCTCGACTGCTAAAATGGAAATTTGCAATATCTGTACTTACCTATTTACATGTTTGTATTAGATTATTATTTATAAGTATAACAAGCGTAGCGTGTGCTGTCTTGTATATTTTTGCTGATGTTTATTTACATTTGACTACCTTCCTAAGGTTTTTAAGTTCTCATTTACTATGTATCAGCAACTCCTTGCTCCGAGGCACCACACAGGCGCTTCTCACCTAGTGGTAAGACGGACCATTTATGTAAGCCAAGCCGAGTTTGTTGCCTGATTCTTCTAGGCTTGGTCGCGTTGGAACAGGAGTAATTTAATTTTATATAAGACGATTCAAAATGATCCTTGTGATTTCAATGAATAAAGTTCTTTTTGACTTTAACTTTGACTTACTCATTGAAGCCGTAACGGCTGAACTGATTCCGATAAAAGGATCTTGCTGTCAAACATGGCGCCTCATAACCATGCCTTATACTAATAATATTATATTACCTGGATTGGGATAAATAATAAAATAAGTCTTAGGGCTGGGTTGTGCAATTTTTGTTCTGAGTGATGTTAGTTCCGTTTTTCGCTACGCCTATCCTTGTTCCGAGGCAGTTGTCTATAGCGCCATCTATTACAATCTTATTGAAATAAGTAGTACACTAGTAAGTTCACCCGATCAGGGTGACTCCAGGCGCAACATGAGCCTGGATTCATGTTGTTTGCAACATTGATGGTATATGAATGAACAGGCTGTGCCGAATCCGAGGATAGGGGCAGTTGTCTTCACCGCCATCTCTTATCAACTAAAATTTAGTTACTAATATAGCGGCGACGCAACGCTCGGTGCATCTCGAGATGTGGGTGAAAAGTGCATTGAAGAGGGCATCTGTCTACAGGGTCATCTTTTAAAACTAACATGTAGTTACCTAATAAGAACGATACCCGGTGCAATATACTTCGTGCTGTGTCCGAACTCGAGAGGGAACGTGGCTCGAGACTCAGGCACTACATACCGCACTGAAGAGGCAGTTGTATACATCGTCATTTCAAGCATCCTATAAACTAACCGAAACATATAGTTACCCGATCAGAATGACGCCCGGTGCGATATACTTCGTGCTGTGTCCGAACCCGAGAGGGAACGCGGCTCGAGACGCAGGTACTATGGAGCGCACTGAAGGGGGCAGTTGCCTCGCGGCGCCATCAGGGAACCCGACGCGACGCAACGCGGTGGATATCCATGATGTGGCCGCGTCTACGCCGCTGCTGCGAGGGTATTCTTTCCACTGTAGATGAAAAATCAACTTTTGTTCGACTGTGTGAAAAGAGAATAGGGGCAGCGAACAGAACCAGCAATATTTTAAACCAGCACGTCTGCGCACGGGTTCGCTCGCGTGTAGGCTTGCATAATCCGTCAGTGTCTCCCCTTGGTGAAAAATGTACTCTTATTCCGCTTTAGCTTCGTTCAATTTTCGGTCACATTACAATCTATTCACATTTCTGTGTTGTATTGTCAGTTGAAGAGAATACCATCTGTGACATTTATGACATGGACAATGGATGGAACATGATCCGAACTTTATTTTGATTATTTTTTATTACTAGAATTATTCCCTTTTTCCTGATGCCCGCGACACAGGGAATCCAATTGTGAGATCAGGACTATGTACGTGAAAAAAAATCGCTTATGATTTATTTTTTTCTTCACTGGGGCTGCTATACCAGACCTTTGAGTTTGATGCAGCCATACTATATAGCGGCTCACACACACGTCTGTAATTCAATTTAAAAAACCGTATTTATACGCGGAATCGCGGAAAAAAACTCCGCACTGAAAGTGTTCCCGAGTATGGGTTCTTACTATAATCCGTACTTTCCAGAGAAGACAGTTCCCATTAGTGGGAAGACGATGTAGCTTCTTCAAAGCACACAAGTTATCACAAAACATTCAATAATTACCAAGGCATCGTTCAAAGCATCGATGAACTGTTCCTCAGGTAACTGCAGTAACTCCTTAGCGTTGTCTGTCCAAGTAGACCAAACGAGGGAGCTGCGTTTGGAGTCAAGAGGTAACAGGGCCACTGGACCAGTGGGCAAGAGACGCTGCCACGCTGTGGTGTTGTTACCTTCCTGGAATTATACATACCGATTTGTTCACATCACACTATCCAATAAAATAATAAATAAATAAATGCTGGACATTTCACACAAGAATATCTAGCCCCAAGCTAAGCAGAGTTTATGTTATGGGAACTAGATAACTGATATACTTAATATAATACATTACATATATAGATATATTTTATTATCACATAGAAAATACCCAGAAAACCCTGAACAAATATCTGCAGATCGTACAAATATTTGTTCCGAGGCGGGGATCGAACCCGCAACCCCGCAACCTGCGTCGCAGGCGAACCTTCGTCCGCGAATTTTAGGGGAGTCTCTTTTCTACATAGTTATGTGACGATGTAATGAGACATTTTCTATGATTTTCTTTCTGTGATTTTTGCTGACAAGTGTTTCAATTCTGTGACGCGAGGGAATGTGCTACTCATTGTGGTTATGGCAAGTGCGAATAGGTTTTTGACTCGATAAAAAGTATGTGGTTTAGTTCCCTGTTGCTGACTAGATGGCACTTTAGTGATAAGACAATTTCCTGTCAATAGGCACGCAATGATTTTACGCCGTACGATTCAGCTATATGTGTCTAGGACACCGTGGGCCGATGACATTTTGATTAGTCGGCGCGTACTGCCCGCCTTGGGAAGTCAGAAGGCTACCATATAAAACGGCTGCAATAGGAAGCTGTTGTCCTGTATCAGGGCCCAGAAAGTTGATTATTCAGAGTTTTCAGTCTCCTAAATGGCTTGCAGATCAATGATAACAAGGCCTATCTCCGCGGTGGATGACTTACCTCTGCCAGATACAAAGTAGCGACAACACCCATCTGATTATAATTCCAAGCGACATACTGCACTCCCATCGCATTTCTAACTGCTGAGTTTGCTCCATCTGCACCGATCTGAAAATGACAGTAGAAACTTTATTGTGATGAAAATTAAAATTAAAATTACGTGTATGAAAGATGCTAGAACAACTTGGGAGGCGCTGCCTAATCTGCGTATTGCTATCATTTCCATATGCTTAGTGCAATGCTGAATGATACAACAGAAAGATGTTCCCAAAAATAAGTAGGACTCTTCAATATTCTGTAACATTCCGAAATGTACGCTTAAATACAAAACAGTTAAAACAATGTGTGTGTGTACTATTTGTGAACGTTTCATGAAACGGAACAATGCTAATGGACATTTCAGCAAGTAGTAAAATTTCTAAGAACCTAACTGAACATTCAACTGCATAATTTCATAGAAATATCCATCTTTATTTATAAAAACTCTTAATCTATCTCTTTGTCTGTATTTACGCATCCTTACATAAATAAACTGATAGACATCCACAGCTGGTCGAGGCCTCCCCTATTGAATATGGGATTTGCCATAATCACCACGCTTGGCAGGCGGAATGGTGATCGCAGTATTGCAAGTAGGTAATCAAAGGGCCATATCCTGGCGTAAAACTTTAGTCGGCTTTTAAGACATCCACGGGAGGAGTTAGAGGAGTTTTAGTCTTAGGCCGAGACCACTCCCTTATAGTCTAACGAACTGGTAATCACTTTCGATTACGATTTTGCAGTACATTGCGCCGCATGCTTTAGATTTCTTTCAAGAGCAGAAATATTTAAAACATAAAGCGTAATGTACTGTAAAATCGTAAACGAAAGTGAATATAAATTCATTAGCCAGTAAAGGGGCGGTTCAGTAGAAGCTTAAAATTGAAATTTTTATCTGAAATTAATTTCATACGATTTTCCCTTTGAACATTTGATGCCTATTCATAGAATCTAAATTGGTCTTCTGCGAAAAGACTTCAATTCAAAACTTGCCCAGATTTCCAATAATCTTCATCATCATAAACACCCAAAATACGTTTATATATAGAAAATATAACAAAGCACACGTTGAGATTGCGGCATAATTATGAGTTTATTTGTGAGCGCTCTTCAATACAGTTGTGTGCGGCGTACACCGTACGATATTTAGATTCGATTAGCCAATTTAACACGTGGTTAAGTGAAAATAAATATTGTGATGTTTAACATTAGTTCTAAACCACGAGTGTGAAATAAATTCGATACACGTGCAAGAGATCTCAATTTACAAGACGTTATAATTAAATGTTTGGCAGTTGAAACTTTCAGGCAATGTTTTCCGGTAATTCGAATATTTTGGTATATGGACTTGTATATTTGAGAAGATTAGACTGTGATGAAATTAAGTTAGTACTTCTGCTCATCTTCTAAACTATGGGCAGCTTGCGAGATTCTATGAAAGAAAGCAAACAGACGGTAAGTCAATTCACTAACTTCCAGCAACTTCATCCAAAAGCTCTCTCTTTTTAGGTTTCCGTACTTCAAAAGGTACCAACGGAACCATTAGAGGATCACTCAGGTGTCTTTCTGTCTGTCTGTCTATCTGTCACAGACTATTTTCTCTGGATCTACTATATATTGTACTAGTTGCGCCCCGCGGTTTCACCCGCGTGAATAATGATGAAAATTGATGATGAAGATGATGATGAAAAGTAACCTATGTGTTAATCCAGGGCGTAAACTATCTCCATTCCAAATTTCACTCAAATCCATTCAGTAGTTTTTACGTGAAAGAGTAACAAACATCCATCCATACTCACAAACTTTCGCGTTTATAATATTAGTAGGATACACAATACTATATAAAAAAAGTTGAAATTTGGAACATAAATATAGAGTTAGGTAACCAATCACGGACGTATAGCGTAAATAAACGAAATCTGATTTCGGGGGTTAATTTTGAAGGGCAAACAAGACTCAAAAAAAAACAAACAGAAAAAACTTGTGTCAAATGTATAATGTACATATCAAATGAACGAACTTGTTATGAGAAGATGTATTTTTTATGTATTTTTAAAATGCTTAGTTTAGAGATATTAAATAAAAGTACTCGGAAAAACGCGCTATCCCAGAGGTGAATCCAGCTAGATCGAATTTTTGCCCCCAAAAACCCCTACCTATACTACAATGTAGCAGCAAATTTCATCGAAATCGTTAGAGCCGTTTTCGAGATCTCAAAATATATAATATGTAAGTATATATACTTACAGAACGAATGCTCGTTTAATAGTATAGGATATGCGAAAATTGATCATTCCCCTCCTATCTCCGAAAACAGGGAGAAACATTTTGGGAAAAAAATAAATGTTAATTGGTTTTTTGAGAGCAATGTCGGTGATCTTGGTTTTTTACGGACTTCCTCATTTCGGATTCTATCACGATTTATTACTTACCTGTCTCATTAGTCATAAACTTTTCAGCGTGTAGTTAATAAAACATTTAGATGTATGGTATAAGGTATTTTGAAGGTAGGTGAGTATTTTTACCATACCCACTGATTAGCTCACGCGCTTTAAGAGATTGAGAAAAATAAAGAGAAACGTGATGAATATGTTAGAAGAAAAAGATTCGCGCGAAACCCGTCAGCTGGACGTACGTCTAAACAAGAGTTAAAATAGAATGTTAACATGTAAACTACTTTATATTTATACAGGAAATATCTATAAGTACTGAGGTGATGTGAATTACCACACAGAAAACATATGTAGTACAGATCACAGCGCAGCGCAATCTGAGAAACCAGAGTGCATTTCCAAAGCTGATAGAACTGGATCCTTAGAATAGGAGTCCAAGCCGTGTTCAGCTACCTACTTGTGAATAACTGTATGAAGTACGAGTCTTATGGAGATTTTACAGGCAACAGGATTTCTCAGAGGGGCCTAATTAAATATAAGATATGTATCAACTTTCAAGTGTCAACGCAAAGGCGAGCTTCTGGCCTGACAAATGTTATTACATTTTTAGTTACCAAATATTCGAACTATGAAAAACCCATCCATTAGAAATTGAATTTTAGGAACTGTGTTCCTACAATTCAATACTTACATTGTTCTGCGTATCATAAAATTCCGCATTGGAGTTCTATATCGGAACCTTGATTCTGTTGTTTGCATGAATAACTCGCATAGCATATGGTTTCGGTCACTTTATTGCATGTTGAATATAGCTCTAACTTTTCAATATTTCAGAAATTCTCTAAATATCTTACTGGCTTAGATAATCATCATCATCAGCAGTTTGACGTCTACTGCTGAACATAAGCCAAAACAATGTCATGACGAACAGTCTTGAGCCGCCTTCGTCCATCGACTTCCTGCAGCAATTGCAATGTATTGCCCATTCCTACACTGCGACGTCTGGGTCGTGATCGCCTGTCGAGAACCTTTATTCCCCAGCGGCTGTCGGTTCTGCTGTACGGCCTGCTCATCGCCACTTCTAAGGATCTCCTCGTTTCGGATTCAATCACGTGAAAAATTCCTAGCGTATCTCTCTTCATAGCCCGTTGCGCCACTTTGAGCGTGTAAATGAGGCCAATAATTAGCGGCCATGTCTCAGTGCCAAAGGCCTGTCAGGTCATTGTCTCTGTGTCAGCTGAAGTTGCAATGGGCTGGACATATATGCCGAAGAACCGACAATTACATGGGTGAACGTTCTAGAGTGGAGGCCACGTCTTCGTGTGAGGCGCCTCACACTAAGGGTAGTGCTGAAAATTGACGCGCATTGGGAGACACCTATGTCAATCAACAGTGGACTAATATAAGGTGATGATGATGAAGTGTCGTATGTATTGAAGTCTTAGTATACCTTATCAACGGTTTGGTACGTGGGTATAAGTTTATCTTACCGACCCAATTTCGGACCAGAACGTAGTTTTGTTTATATTCAACCACTATAATGTAATGGTCTACCTATCATTTGCGGTTTTACCAGAACTGTTTAAAATAACAGGAAAGGTGTCAATGAATTGAGAACTAGGGCAAATAGGAATTTCTTTAAATATTTGCGTAGGAGATCTCGTCGCGTTGTCGTCGTAATCAAAAGATTTAAATAGAAACACACATATTTTAATGTAATGAAAGAATGATTTGTGTAATAAGCGACTAGACACATATGAAACATGTGTTGATCGCATTAATAAGATATAAAATATTTTACGTAAAAATTGGCACAATTTGGCCCGGTAACATAAATAATAAAAAGTTGTATTTGTATTCGTTTCTCGGATTGTGATTAAATAAATCGGCGGGGATGACACGACCGAGAACTTTTCTGTTTAGTTTCCAGTGGATCTCTCGCGCTGGCTCGGTATGATACGTACATACGCGCAACGGTATCGGAACGCATCGCTTCGTAACGAAAATTCCAAGAAAAATGACAAAAAGAAAAAGGTTAAAATCACTTTCGAAATCTCTTTGATGTAGAATGTTTGAAAGTGCGAAATTATTTCAATTAGTCTCGGCTTATTTTTATCTGACTGTGACTCTTTACTATGTGGTGTGAATCTACTTTTCAATTGTTTATTTGGGTTTGTAGAGTTCGCATAGAGCTGGAGCATGTAGACAGATATGGAAAAAAAAGAGGTATTGTTCAAATAGTGTTGAAATTGACTGGTCAGTATTAGAACACTAGCTAAGTATCTATACTCATTAACTTCTATACGAGCGGCATAAGCCGTTCTAATTGTATTTAATAAATAAATGATAAATACTCTATCGCTAGCAATTAAGACTATAAGCCACAACTATGGGATACAAGTTACAGTGTCTTCAAAGTGAAGAACATCTAAACATGATGTGATAAACGAGCACACACATGGCGTTAATACAAGTTTGTGTGTGATGCAGGTTTTCCGAGAGGGCAGCTCGCGATGGTACGTCGGCATGAGCGATGTACCAGAGGCCGCGGAGGAGGATTTGGAAGCGGGCTACATATCGAGCGACGAGTCGGCACATGGGGTCGACCTGGCTGAGCGGCTGCGAGTGAAGCCTTCGAGAGACATTTGGGAGCTAGGTTAGATTACATCTATTCCCACACTTTGTGACGTTATACAATAAGGTGGCTCACTTTTCTCGCCACTTATTGATGAGTTGAAGTCGAAGTCGATAAGCGAAGTGAGCGGTTCAATACCTGAGGAGAAAAGTGACAAAGCACAACCCTTCCTGATGACCCGGGGAAAAGGACTCCAAACGCCTTGAATAATAATATGCGGTTGGTTTTCACAGAGGAAATACAATACATGCTAAGCCACTTGCCACGCGCAGAAGAGTTGTCTTTATTAGTGGAAGCGGGGCAGTACGACGAGACTATAACAATGGCTACGAAATCACAAGACTGTCTGAGGACCTCGGCACTCTGGGCTTGTTGGCTTGGGAAGAGCCAGTTGTTAGCTCACTTGCTGAAGTTGAACGAGTTTGATCCTAATACATCTGATGATGCTGGCAGGTAAGACTATCATGAAAAGATTTTGTTTCATACTGTTCTAAAAATAAGTTTGAAAAACGATCGGTTTGCCTTTCAGAACATGTCTACACCTAAGCTGCTTGGTAGGCAGTCAAGAATGCGCAAAATTATTACTGGAACATGGGGCTTGCCCGGACAGTTGGGATACGTCCAGCGAGACAAAAGCGACACCCCTCCATTGCGCCGCAAGCGCTAAGAGCTTGGCTTGCGTCAAGGTAAACAGGATACAGACATGAAAGGCGACCCAATTTTTTTAGCCGATTGGCAAGATAGTAAATAAGTTAATCGTATCTATTATTTCAGGTGTTGATTAGCTACGGGGCCGAGGTGAACGCGGGGCTTGCGGAGCGTTCGCCATTACACTATGCAGTGCTCAGTGACGCACCGGAAGTAGTCAGCGAGTTGCTGGATGCCGGCGCATGCCCGGATACTCCACAGGTGCGTCTGTTTACTCCATATAAATAATGTTAAAGCAACATAGTTTCGCTTCTCCCTGATTTGAATGAGCGTGATTCAACAAGCTGAGCTTTCATAGTCGCTGCCTTCTAGTCTAGACGAAAGTATTGTCATATTTTGTATTATTCATATGTTATAATGTTTTCAGGTGTTTACGGAAACGCCACTACACGTAGCAGCCTCCCTCGGGTCAGCTGCTTGTACAAAGCTACTCCTAGACGCTGGTGCAGATGTTAGAGCGGCGCTAGGTACGGGGAAAGCGACTGCGCTCCATTTAGCAGCGGAGGACGGCCATGCGGAGTGTGCAAGGATGCTGTTGGAGCACGGAGCGCATATAGACTGGCCTAATTTTAGAGGGCAGACGCCGTTGCATCTTGGTAAGGACTATGCTTTCACAATTTATGATTATAGAGTTCAGAAATGCTAGAAAAATCATTCCTCTTTTATGACGAACATTGTACAAAATAGGATAATCAAGGTGAAAAAAAATGCTTGACCCAATATTGTTTCTACTTCATTCACAGCAACTCTAGCTCAGTCAGTAGAAGTTGTGGAGCTATTGGTCGGCAAACGAGCTGACGTCAGAGCCAGAGATAGCGATGGTCGGACTCCACTACACGGAGCTATAGTCAGAGGAGCGAGGGCGTGTGACGTCGCAAGACTACTCCTCACATCGGGGGCAGATCCGAACGCGCCTGACAATTTTGGATACACGCCTCTACATATCGCAGCTTTGAATGAGTTCTCAGCCTGCGTATTACTGCTTCTAGGTAAGTGTAAATAAAATCGCGCGTATTCTCACATGTCTTCCATTAATCAGTCTATAATGATGCTTAAACTGGATAACAACATTGTGATACTCGTAAGCTATTACGCGGTCGGTACGCAGGCACTTCTAAAATTATAGTGTTTTAGTACGATTTTTCAATTTGTTTTACAAGTCTGTAATTTGTGCGGCTCTAAGTTAGCGTAGGTATTTGTTCTCCCGCATAGTGAACCCTATTATAAATGGCATGGCATAGTTATAGAAAGGTACATAACAAAAGTTTTGATCACAAAGCTAATAATAACAGTTTCCAATCCTATACTTTAGTTAGACCACTGAATTTTTCGTCTAATTTCAATTTGTTGAAGGATTCTCCCGTTATCTTTCAGATTACGGCGGTGATGTGACTCTCCGCACAAACGGAGGAGTATCAGCCCTGTCGTTCATAGTCAGACGGGTACCAGACGTGGTTCCACGGTATCTTTGCAAGTTCGACGACGCGGTGCACGTCAGCGAACATGAGTTGGGAGACGTGGACTGTGAGCTGACGATCGACTTCAGGCCGCTAGTGCCTTCTTTGCAGAGGGGCGAGGCGGAGTTGCTACTGGCTTTTGTGGAGGTATAAAATAAAATCTTGACGTCTGTGATGCGGATTCGATTACCAATGCGGGACAAATGTTTGCATGTTCTGCAAATATTTGTTTGTCTGGGTATGGTGTGTATACCATGGTACTCGTAGTTCCTGATACCCACGTCACAGGGAGTCCTAGTGCAGGGTCAGGACTATGTTTGTGACAGTTGGTTTGTTATGTTATATTAATCTAAGAACCCTATATGCCTAGCCCACCGGAAAATAGGCGTGAGTTTCTGTATCTAATTTGAGAAAATTCCATAATTTTTGCTGGTTCTTCAAATGAAAGCCCTATGTTGATATACAACTTTCTTGACTTCATCTTTACTATTCTATTTCTATCTCTTCTTACTTGAGTTCCTGAACCTAAAGATTAAACCAATAAACTAACACAATATTTGCCTTTTAATCTTTTAACGTCTATCACTTATTTGCCTTTAATTGGTGTGTTATGATTTCAGGTCGGCCGCAAAGACATTCTGAAGCATCCAGTTGCAGAAACGTTCCTATTTCTTAAATGGCGAAGGATAAGAAAGTTTTTCGTGCTAAGCTTCATTTACCACGCGCTGTTCATATCTTTGTACAGCCTTTTCATTCTTCGTAAGTTCACCTACAGTTTTACAAAGTCGTACAAATATTTTGTTTGCATTCTTCTTTGAAGTTTTATTTATTTTTCAGAGATATTCTTATGCGAAGAAGTAACCTGCAACGTGCCTTCTTATCTTCGACCAGTACAATACCTGATTCTACTACTCAACTTGTGTTTTTTACTAAAGGAGATCTTTCAAGCGTTTCTTGATTGGTCCGCCTACATAAGACAGTGGGAAAACTGGCTCCAAATACTCATCATTATTGGAGTATTTTTGTGTACCGTAAGTTATTTTGATTTTACTACTGTCTGAGTTAGTAGTGGCTGAAGAAAAGCCAGAGAGGCCTTAGACGGTGGAATAGCTGGGCAATATTAGTAGTAGAGCGTTGAAAATTTAAGACCATACAATGCATGCTTGGAGGCAATGCAGAGCTTGCTGAGAATAGCAAAGCACATGATCGGAAGTTTGACGTTTGAAGAAAGAGGTTAGTTATTAGATTGCTTTGCCCTCACGCTCTACGATATGACTGATGACGATAATTTTCCACAATTCATACGGACAATGGTGTCGATTCTCTGAAGCTAAAATGATCGCAGTCCTGTTAATTTCAGTTTATTAGAACCGTTATATGACTGTGGATTGTTTTCAGATACCAAACTGGGATATAGATAACGGAGTAATAAGAGCAAACACATCAGATTGGCAGCACGATATAGCTGCAGTCACAATTTTCTTCTGCTGGTTAGAGTTGATGATGATCATTGGAAGGTTTCCCACGTTCGGGTTGTACGTTCAAATGTTTACAACAGGTAGAACTATTTTAGTATTAAAATGTCTACATTAGTCCTTATTACTTATAACTTATTAATCGAACCTTCAACGAGCATGCAGTGGCATTTGGATTCAACTTGACTTTCACAGCTTGAAGAGAGAAATGGTTGCAACTTGCGATTGTTGAGATTCAACTTCCTATAGTTGAACTCTAAATTCTAAGTAAAAAGACTTCGTCCACTTTTGTTTCTCGGTAACGTGATGTTTTTGTTTCAGTTACCGTCAACTTTGCAACATTCCTACTTGCATACAGCTGCATCCTCATAGCCTTTGGGCTGGCCTTTAGCGTGTTATTCAGCAACTACCCAGCTTTCCACCTCCCAGCAGGTCTCGTCAAAACAGTCATGATGATGTCCGGAGAGTTGGAGTATGAGGATATCTTCTACAATAACTGCACGGATTCGCAGATACATTATCCATTTACAGCACATGGGATGTTTCTGATTTTCGTGCTATTGGTCACGGTTATACTGACGAATTTGCTAGTAGGATTGGCTGTTAGTGATATTCAGGTTTGCATTTTGTTTTTTTTTCGACTATTGTCAGTAATTTCTTCCAATATATCGTGGCTCTGAGAAACATAGAGTTTGGGCCGTAATTGGTCAAGCATCGTGGTGATCAGGAGGCAAAAACCGAGTGTATAAATACAATAAAAAAATACAGCTTGATAATGACGAGTCATACTGCATTTCGCTTCACGAGTGACTTTTGTTTATTTTCAGGCTCTACAAGAAAGCGCAGGCTTGGATCGGTTAGTCCGCCAAACGCAGCTCGTAGCCCACCTAGAGAGTATGCTATTCAGCTCGTTGCTCACGTGTGCACCAAAGCAATTGCTCGCGGTGCTGAGATGGGGTGCATTGCTGACGGCTTCACACATGCGTACGCTGAATGTGCGCCCAAATGATCCTAGGGAAAACCGGGTAAGATTTTGTCTACTTATTTATGGTTTAGAAACAGGAGTTTTTTTTATCTAAACTATTTGATTTGGCTATAGTTACTGTAGGAGTCCAAAAAATAATGACACCCATGCGTCCGTAATTTCCAACAAAAGAAAACCTTATGAGGTGATTTTCATTTTCACCAGCTAATTTTACCTACAAAACACCTAAAACTTACGAGACGCACACTCGTGAAAATTTGACAAGTGTCTATGAACTGTCAATGCCACAAGAATTAAGTGTCTCGGTACATGTTGTGTCGCGTAAACGTTTAGGGTAAACAGCTTTTTAGAAAAATCTCCTGTTTAGGTATAATGCCCTCATTGGCATCTCGCGTTTAAGGTAATTCGATTATAAGGGATTGAAATGGTGAAAACGGCGCAACCTCAGAATAATGACTAAAGCATGGGGCAACTAATGTCACATTAGCTTTTATAAAACCTTCGATTTGGCATGAGTTAAGTAGGTATCTCGTAAATTTGAAGTGACCTATTATTAGTTGGTGTACTTAAATCGGAGTAGTTTAAAATTTTCTTTCATAATTACAGATACCAAAAGACCTAATAATGTCCATTTACAAAATGGTAGCCAGCAAAAAGAGCACAAAGAGCAGTATACGCAAGAACAGCAACTACGAGTTTAGACTAAGAAGGAGCAAAGATGAGGAAGACAGAGACAGACAGGTCAAAAGAAAGAGTAACCTATACGATCGGTACTCCTTAGAAAGTCAACAAGTAGAACGGAGGAAGCGGACCACATCAAATTCCGCAACAGATCCTTTAAATTATACAAACTCATTTTCAATTAATGCTATACAGGAGATATGTATGGTCGACATCAAGAATCAGTTGATGGAGTTGAATAAAAAAGTAAACAAGCTGTTAGAAGCTGGGGTGAAACAAGGGGATGCCGTGATTTTATAAAATGTGTATGAATTTAAAACAAACCGCCTTGAGACTTCTTCCATATTTATTTATTTTTAAGCGAGCCGTTGTAGTCTCGACCTAAGAATAGGAATTCTCCAACTCCTCCTGTGAATGTCGTAAAAGGCGACTATGGGATTACGTCAAGGGATCGGCAGCAGCATCCACCAGCACCAAACTGCGATCACCAATCCGCCTGCCAAGAGTGGTGATTATATGGCAAATCCCCCCATTACACGCTTTGCATGCTATGGGGCGGCATCATCCACAGTGAATGTTTACCATCTGATGAAGAAGTGAACAAGTGCCTCAAACTTTATGTGCTGTTTCCTTATCACAAAGTTCTATCCTGGAATAAAACCATAGACAACTAGGGGATAACTATATCCACTAACCACTAGGTTTAAATGAAAAGTTTGTAGTTCTATTTTAGATTGTATTGTTTTGATAACTTTCATCAGCAACTTTTATACGTCCACTGCTGGGCAAGGCCTACCCCATAAAATACAATGGGGTGTATTGCCATAATAACCATGCTTGACAGGCAGATTAGTGATCGCAGTATTTGTGTTCAGTACTCAGGTGGTCTCTGCTACTCTGCTACTCATCCCTCAGTGTAATATCTTAGTCGGCTTTTACGATATCCACGGGAAGAGATGGATGGGTCTATTCTCAGGACAGTACATGATAACTTTATCACATAGTAATCTATGGCAAATTCAATTGTAAATAATGTATTTTCCTTGTTGTTAAAGTGGAATCAGCCATTAAATTATTTAAAGACATCCAAGAGAGTTTTTTTAGTAATAAATTTAGAATTAAATATCTCATTGTCCGTTAAATATCAATGAATTTCCGAAAGAATGAACAATTAAATTATAAAAATAAATACTTTGTTTTACTTACCAAAAGCTGGCAGGTGAATGTGTCTCCATTGCTCATCTTAACAATACTCTTTTGATTTGTATCTTCCCCCTGAGGCAATGTGTATCCAGAAATTTTGGAACCATAATTGATATTCAGATTCTTATTGTTAGTAGCAGAGAGTTCACTATTGATTGCGTGTAGGAGAACATCATTTTCCACTATGTATGCCACATCATCATCCATCATTTCTGCACTGCTGAATGAAATCATGGCATCGGAACATGCATCCCACACCTGAAAAAATCATAATACAATTGTTATTAAATCATTTTTAGGGTAAAAAACGATTGAATTACAATAAAATCTTGTTTCAGTCACATCTGTCACTTTAGTACGTAGTAACTATTAAGATTAAGTAATAGTTACTACGTAATAATAGTGACAGATGCGACTGACATGAGATTATATTGTAATTAAAAACAAAAAGTTAAAAAAAAATCTTAGACCAATTTTTTATATCAATTTCTAACAAAATACTCTTTAACGAGAATGTAGTAAAAAAACCTAACAACCTGCCTAGTGACTACTGGAAAATATAATATTGAACAAATGACTCAATATTATATTTTTTAGTAGAAGTATATTGGAAGACTTCCAATACCATTGAACGAAACAGTAATTGTACGAATTGGCCATCAAACGTTGAGGTGAGGCGGCTTGACTTAACTGGGGAAAAGTATAGCTGCAATCTAGATAATGTTGTGTGAAATGTCCAGAATTTAGTTATTTATATTATTTATTTATTTATTTAATCTAGACCTGCAGACAAACATACACACAAGCAAAAGCAATAGTCTCTAATTTGTATGGGAAAGAAACAGATGGGATATTATATCATCTCAATAATTCTATTTTGACATTCAAAAGTAGGGCTGGCAGTGGGAATTTATCAGTCATTTTGTGGCAGTGGCCACTACAATATAACCGCTGCCCAAATTTGGTAAGTCTTGTGTACCTGTAGTTTTCTGGCAAGGTCAGACCATTCATTGGAACTTGAGCTTTGTTATTTCTAAACATAGTTTAGGCTTGGTATAGTTTAACTGTCTCTTTATAATTTTTTCTCAACTGACAGAGATAGAGAGTGAAATGAAAACTAAGCCAAAGCTAAACTGAACCGAGGCCTTACAAATTAATTCATGATACTTACTTGCATATACCGTACTGGCTGCAGTCTCAAGTTCTCCACATGTTTCCAAACTTCAAGCGAGCTCATCAGAGATTTGGTTGATTGATTCAATGCAACCACTCTGTTGCTGTACTCTGGTCGCAGATCAAACCTACTTTCAGAACTACTTTCTAGGAGTAGGACTTTTAGTTTGGAGAGCAAGGAATCTTTGGCTGAAAATTAAATGGTTTTATCAGTACGGGCAATGAACTTGGCAAGTCAAATGAGTTGAGAGGTAATGTGAGCGTACCTACTAAGGAAAGTTATAATAAATTGAAGAGTTCTGAGTGAATGAAAATTAAAATTTCTCAATGAAAATTTTGGAAGAAATAACTGAAGATCATGTTTATTTGTTTATAGATTAGGTACGTAACACACTTGGTGCAATGCTAAGTTTATATCACTCAAGCTCGCTTTCATAGTTGAATTCAATTTACTATTACGGAGCGCTGGTTTATAAAGCCTAGAAAGATTTTCCACATACCCATAGCACAAGCGAGAGTACATCCGACCATTCCTCCGCCGGCGATAATAACATCGTAATTCCCTTTAAACTTCTCATTGTCGACGGTACTCACTCTCCGGATACCAACGACGGACTTTGCATTATTTGCAATGTTTATTTTCACTAATTTTGAAATGTTTTTACTCAAAAACATTGTTGTTGTAAGGTTACCTGTTGCACAACAATCATACGCTTTTAGTACATATCTTTAACTTAACTAGTAGGTCTTTCAATCGTGTAACTAAATTTCTATGAATGAAACTAACAACTTACGTTATTGTTTTCAAAAACAGCAGATAAATTGAAAATAATCACAACAAAATTCGAACCCGGTTATTTTACGGTTGTTTTTGTTTTTTTTGCGTGCGGTTTCTTCCTAAATGTCAATTTGATTGATTGATAGAAATGAAGAATACAAGTGTCATGTCATATATATGTCAGCGTTAAAAAATATTCTGTTAGGCTCTTCAGTCATTATTCTGAGATTTTAATGTTGAAGGGTCGCGTGTAGGTCACTTACAAATTACAAATTATTTATTCACAAAAATTCACATGGGGCTCAGAGTATTTCCTCTGAGTCTTGGGGTTAAGAATATAATATAAATTAATATAAAGCCATAGCTTTAAATAAATATAAAGCAATTTTATTTTATTTTCAATTTATTTTTTAATTTTATAATATTTTGATGGTGATGCCCCTTGTTACCTTATTGAAATATTGACTGTTATTTTTGTTAAGTTATACGCAAATAGAAAAGTGTTGACATGCAATTCTCCGTTCACGGTGAAAAATAAGCTGGCATACCTAAACGTACTCCAGTGAAATCCAGTGTGACGTGATGTCACTAAGGATGTCACAAACGGAGCACAAACGTGTCGAAGTCAAAAACAAACCAATAAAAAAAAATGTTTAGGCGGCAATTTCAAATTACTTACCTACCGGATGTCGATTGTGAAAATATTCCAAAGTTCCATAAACTTATTTTCGATACAGAGATTCATAAATATGAAGCTTTGAAGTGGTAATTATTGTAAAAGTCAAGTGACCCTACTGGCATAAAAATTGGTAAACAGATAGATTATGACCTGCATTGATTAACACTCGGCTCTGATAAGAGGACCAACGCAATAGCGCAAAAGGAAGAAGTAGGTACAATACCTACAACCTTGTAATTTTTTATGACTGTAACGAAAGCTTAGGTAACATCGGTCGGTAGCAAGCATCATCAAAGTATAAACAATAAATTGGTTACCATACCAACAAAATGGCACAACACAATGCTAATTTCGTTCGATATCATACAAAGATGTAGGTACAATTTTAATAACGTTATGAGCCATTTTGGTAGTGTTTTTAGAAATTCATGTTTGAGGGTCCCAGTGGACCCTGTTAGTAAAATGCCAAAGACTGTCTACGAGCGTAGGCGCAAACATGCTGACCGGCCTCAAAGTTCCATTGATACGTCGTCTTCATGCTCCATAGCGGCCGCTGATTTAGACGCAGATAAGTTGAAGGACTTCTACAAAAGTATACCAGATTACAACGATATCCACCATTTACCAGAAGATGAGTTTTATTCTACGTTGAAGTCTCTGCGGGAGAAAAAGAAGTTAATGCTAGGAATCGCTATAGAACACACAGACGACTGCGAAGGAGATATCGATAAAACATTGCATTTGTACACGAAATCTCCGGATCTGCCGTCCTCGATTCCAAATAAAGTTAAAACGAAAATGCAACCTTCATCGACGAGAAAGTCTTCTGCCGAAGGAAAGGGTAATGTAACAAAGAAGGATTTAAACAAAACTTCAAATCGTAGTGACTTTTCAATGGCTAAAACACCCGCGACTTGTTTAAAGCAACCAGTTCGAAATACAAATCCAATCGATGATGAGGACAAAACTCTGAAGAGTGATCTTAAAGTAACGCCTCTCAAAAGTAATTTAGAAAAGTCAAAACTGGAAAGACCTAAGAGAAACCATTCTGCCTGTTCTATTTCATGGAACGATAAAATTGAACCTAAGACCGAAGTCGACCAGAAATTCGAGCAGTTTTTCATAAGGAAGAGGTATGCATATGGACAAGATGATGATGATGATTTTAAAACAAGGAGTATGCCGACAAGCCCTTTGAGGATTAGACGCAGTCGTTCACCGTCCAGGAATAGGAGCATCACAATTCCTAAGCCCTTCAAAATGACCGAAAGGTAAGAAAAAAAGTACTTATCTAATAGTGTATTTTTCAGGCGATTTTTAAGGGGCTTGGTTAATCTTTTCCATTTTTTTTCTTTTTCATGTTTTTACTAAATTTGAATGATTTAGGCTATAAGTATATTGGTGTGTTAGATTTACTTACATACCCAAACTAGATAATTATATTATTAGTGACGATACTCACTCAGGTATGAGACCTAAATAATCACTAACCTTTATATATATAGGTTGAGGTTGCTACCTACCTTTTTACCTGAAGAAGGTATTTAGTACAAAGTTTGTTTTTAAATTTGTTTAAATGTCGGAGCTGGCGGTATAAATGCCATTGATATAAAGTCCATAACAAATGCAAGGCACACATACCCTTCAAACCGGAACACATATCTCACATTACTCTTTGACGGCTGATATAGGTAGGTACAACTAAGTGGTAATATTTTCCCAGAAGAAAGAAAGAAAGAAAAAGCATTTATTTGTGTTAATGATGCAGATCATAAAAAAAGACACGGGAAAATACAAAAGACACACATACACACAAACAACAAAGATTAACAAAGAAAATTAAAACTAAACAGAAGACAAGAATGACTTGTGTTATATTATAAAAATGTGCCTCTCAGTACCAGTCATGCAACACTGTCACAAATCACAGGAAGAGAGAGAAGCACATCTTTTACAAGGAGATCTACTACTAAAGCCAACGTTTTTGTCAATATTAATTCTTTAGCAGAATTATGTCGAAACAGGTAATGGAAACGAATTGGAGCTAAACCAAATCCACGTGGTTTACTCTTTCCTACTTCTAGAGTTTTATTTCAGAGCGTGGACGGAACCAAAAGTTCGTGGAGAGGTGCTGAAGCGCGAGATTATGCATATTGCTAGATTTATCACTTTGTCTCCATTTAGATGATAATATTTGGATAATTGTTTACAAATTAGCTGTTTTTATTCCAGGGACGACGATGACCGAATAGTCAATGAGCTTCGAAGCCTCCAGAAATCATTTTCCGATGAAATGCTCCATCAGAAATGTAACAGAAAGAAGTTTCGGGCCAAGCCCGTTCCCATTGAATCAAGGATCCCACTCTATGACAAGATCCTGGAAGACCAAGCCTTGAGGTTTTTGGGAAAATATTTGGAACACCCTGTATGCTTCTTTTTACTAACACAGTTTTTTTATTCTTATTTTTAGTGCAAATGTATTACCATAAATTATTTTCTCGTGATATTTAGACAACCGTTCAAGCCAGGGTACTACTACCAAAGAGAATATAATATTTACTAGGTTCCCCAAGATCTTTTGCTATTAGCAACGATTTTAGCTAGAAAGTAGTTTTCACTTTAGTATAGAAAAGTAGTAGGTCCATAGCTTCATTTGGTAGATATGTAGTTCCAACATACCATAGCATTAGAATCGGGTCAGAGAGTTAGAGTTTCCAGTAACCTACCCACGTCTCTTGATTATAGAGAGGGTTAGACTCTTGTAAACCCCAAAAAATAGTTTCTATGCACCAAATCAACGGTGATACTGTTACGGAAAAAGTTACAGTACTGTTGAGAAAAATAAGTAGGTAGGTACTATACTTAACACGTTCAGTGCTAAAAACGCAACGTGAACGATCGCTTTCAAAATGGATATTTGACAGTCTCTGTGATCACTGAACACGAATCTGTAGTAAGAACTTTAAGTGGACAGATCAATTGTTTTAGCTGGTAAGTACCTACACTTAGGTACCTGGTTACTTACAGTACCTACGTACCTTAGAATAAGGGCTGACTTCAGTCCTTATTCTAAGCTACGTACTTATGGGATATGTTCACATTCCTGTCAAAGCCTGGTAAGGGTAGGTCAGACAGATAATGTCAAAATGCGACATAAAAGTGACGTAAATTTTACGTAACACAAGCATAAGTAATAATAATAATAATCATCATTTATTGATCCAGAAAAACTTACTTTAAATGACAACATATACGTTGGTACCATACTCCCTATGTGTTGTGGGAAACTAGGCTCTTCCAGTAGAATAGTAACAGGTAGGTAGATAAACTTTTTTGTAATTTTTTTTTTTAAATAGATTCATTATTAGACAAATATGTAAGTAGTAGTCACATAACGCATTTTTAAACTCAAAGAAAACATAAAAGATCTCCATCAGATTTCGTTTACCAAATTCTTCGTCAAATTTTTTTCAAATACTAACTTAATTTCTTGCAGCCAGTATTTTTAAAATTGATAATATGCTCTACCGTAATCACTGATTCTATATACTTACATAAAAAATGTCCTTGACTTTTGATTAACAATAATTATACTCATCTGAGAACGTAATAGTAATAGGATATCACTTACATACGTCATTCTTCATTTGCATACTAGATAGTTCGGTACCTAGAGTTGATCAACAGCACTACAAAATAAATTATTCTAACTCGGAAGGTCAAATTTCATTGCAATGCATAACATACCTGCTAAAAGCTTTTTATTTTTTTTATTTAAACAGGTTTTTATCGCATTTTTTATTTTCTTCGACTTTTAAAGCTTTTTGTTGTATGTTATCCAATGCAATACTAATACTTTATTTATTTTGTTTGCATATCCGTAATCAAACGTCACGTCATTCAGTCATTCCGATTCTGACGACAAGTTCAAATTTGAGGTGCAAAGTTGCTCTACGTCAAACGAAAGCAATATTTTTTCATAAAAAAATCGATTTGTTGTTGGCATGTTACTTATTCTACTCAGGCATGCGGAAAGCTTGAAAAAGACTTGCCAAGCCGTGTTTGTTTCCCTGACTCTTTAGTCATGTTAGAACAGCAGTATATCACCTAGTTTATATAAGATGGTTCAAAATGATCCTTATTGACTTTGATAAGCCATCAAGGATACAATGGATACAATCCACCTTCCATTTCTATCATTAGCCGGGGGGCTGTCAGTAAAATTACCATCAATTGCTCAAAATTACATGAAGAATTGTCAATTTGATGGTCATTTTACTTGTAAAAAAGGGGGGCAGATGGTTGCTCGTTATCAGCAAAATTTGTATTGATAACGGAACTTGACAGATAACAACAATGAGGATGCTTCGTTGAGAGGTAAAACACGTGTTAAATTCTTTCAGAGTTTTCGTTCGAGAAGAGCGGAATTGTTACTACCTATTTATTATTAGTTCGTCTATTCAATATTGTAGAATGGATTTCCGCAAAGTCACGCTTGAATCAATTAATTATTAGTAGGTAACACGTAATACTTTAGAAATCTTAACTACTCAAGATTATAAACGGATGCATGCCTTTCAGACGAGCCATAACGAAAATAAACAGTGAAGCAGAACTCCGAGCTCAAATGAAACCGTTCAGCTTTACAAAACGAGATGAGGAAGGCACTGGCATCTGTGATAGAGCTACCCATGTGCTCCCGAAAACTAAAAAGAAGAAACGATTCAGGGCACGACCTGTTCCGAAAAATTTGTTCTCTAATTATTTCTACAGTCGCGTGAAAGAAGATGAGTTCTTCCGGTAAGATAGTAGCTGTCACTTTCCTATTTTTCAGACGCGAGCGTAAAAAGCTCTAATTACCTACTTTCCTACGTATTGGTTAATTAATTGTAATAACACACACACCATATAATATGTGTAGGTAGTCAAATCTGAACCTACACAATGTACGTACGTATGCCTTCATTATCAAATTTTTAGCGGTACAGGAAGCTATTTGCCGCTTTCACCTCGTGCTCCTACTAAATACTCCTACTGATAGGAGCACCGGGACACCCATGTCCTAATGCTCCTACTGTAAAACGCTAATTAGGAGCATCGAGACATAACAAAAACTATATCCAATAGGTCAGATCATATAGCTCGCTGAACCGATAACCGCTGGGGAAAAAAGGGTTCTCGAGTGGTAACCACGAACCGGATGACGACGCCGTGTAAACCGACGATTTAAAGGTCACAGGAAGTTGGTGGATTTAGGCAGTTCAAGACAGTTCATTGTGGCATTCTATGGGGGAGGTCCTATGTCTAGCAGGGGGTTTTCTACTAGCTGATAATGATGAAGATATCTAATAAAGAGTAGCATTGTCATTAAATCAGGTTGAAATCTTTCTTCTATCTATTCTTATCTCATATTTTCAGCTCTATGAACAAACGCATAAGAGCTGAAGAAATGCTCCGCACAGCCAGCTACCCTGGCTCCATGGCAGCTCGCGAACGAAGCCGACTCTCCACGCCAGCGGCCCATAGCGACTTGCCAATAGATCCCTCACCGGCTGTTCCGTCTTCCACGTCTTCTGACAGAAGATGTGCTAGCCCAGTGAAGAAAAAACGTGATAAAATGAAGGAGGATTTCATCACTACAAGTCCTCAGCCGTTCAGGTTTAATACTGCTGAACGAGCTGCTAAGAAAGTAAGCTTTAGCTTGGCGACTATACGATTTGGATATGACCCTTCACTCCAGTACTTATTTCCACATCTCCTCATAGAAGATTTGTTAGATCAGTGACGAAGAAATGAAATAAAATAAAAGATGATCACCGTCTTCCAGTTAAAATTTAAAATAACATCTTTTCTAATACAAAATATCTCAAAGCGCACTACAAATTCAACAAAAATCACCCACAGTTTGCGGCAAGAATTTTACGTACAAAAGACCTCAACGCGCATCTTAATTTTCTGTAATTTCTATTTTAACATACAAAAAACTCTTAACGCGCAACTCAGTTTTCTGTAGGTAACTTCTACTTTTACATACAAAAGACTTCAACGCGCAATCCAATTTTTCTGCTACTTCTACTTTTACATACAAAAGACTTCAACGCGCAACCCAATTTTCTGAATTTTCTACTTTTACATACAAAAGACTTCAACGCGTAACCCAACTTTCTGAAACTTCTACTTTTACATAAACTTCAACCCCAATACAAAAGTTTTCCCTTCAATTCCAGATGCAAGAAGTAACTAAGAAGATTTACCAAGACAGCAAAAGCACCGAAAGCATTGGAGGCGACGATGGACCAAGAGCTAGAGCGTATTCAGCGCTTGAGCTTCGCGCTTCAGCCGCTGGCAGGTCAAACCTTGCAGCGCTTCTCAGGGCTGAAGCGGTTAGGCATAGGTTCGAGATGGAATCAGCGAGGAGGTTAGCAGAGCAAAGAAGGAGGAACGAAATGAAGCATCGAGACAGATTACTGCGGTCGAAACCTGCGTGGCATATGGTGAAAAACAAGTCAGTAATTGGATAGACAAACGTCCATCCGAACGCAAGCGTATTGTTTTAACTAGCGAAAATGCTGATAAATTGTACGGGAATCGTTTTGACCGTGACAGTATTTGTAGATTGCTATGGAAGTTACTCCAGTTAAGTATCTCCATACTCGATTTGATTACCTACTTACTAGCCTGCAAACTACTCTGCGAGTAATTATATTATTATTATTATACATATACCGGGCGTAAAAAGACTACTCCCGAAAACGGAAACAGTGCATTCAGACCATGATTCTAAAAATATTTAAGATGAAAAAACACGAAAAAAAAAATACTCACTTTTGGTCCGTTTTTTTTCGTGTTTTCTTTATAAATATCCATAAAATATCGTTTAAGGAACACAAAAACCTATTTTCCATCATTAAAAACACGTTAATAAATAAAAACGTCAAAAAAAGCAATGAAAACCACATGAGAAATATTGGCCCTACGCTACGGGTCGATCAGCTGACCGGGAGCGTTGAACTCGCGCGGCCGGAATGAATGCGTACATTGCTGGCTGACAAATACGATACGAAACGAAAAAATAGGTTTTCTCCGGTATGAATCACCTCTCAGGCGAAAGCTACTTGATATAGCTATGATATAGGTAACTTTACCGGTACCTTCAGTATTCGGGAGCTGTCTTTTTACACTCCGTACAGACACAAAGATTAAGCACTTTCGCATTACGCTAACGTTTGCATGGACGTTTTTCTATATAAGTAGGTAATGTTCTTATCAGGTTATATGTATATTGCACTTGAGATCAGCAGTTCGTAAATACTGTTGAGTTTTTTGAGAAGATGAAACGGGTAAATCTGGTTTTTGAGTCTTTGTCTCGTTGCGTGAGTGATGAAGCAAAATATTTTTTTTGTATCTTTTTCCAATTTATAAAGTTGATAATTTTTTTGTTTTGGGCTATGGAGTTTGGTTGTTTTTTTTTTGTTTTGGTAACCAACCGCAATCGAGAATATACCTACCTACAAGGAATAACTGTTGAGTTGAAGTGTTAATGCACTATATGCTAAAGAACTGATCTACTAGTAGGAGAGATCTCGACATGCGATCCTCATCCTAAGGTCGTAGGTTCAGATCCCAGTCATGCACCAATGGATTTTTTCACACAAAAAATGTAGGTATGTGCCCAATATTACGTGCTCTCAAACAGTGAAGAAAAATATATAAATATATTTATTATGTATATATAAAATACATACATAATAAGTATGACATTATTAACATAATAACATGATATCTCATTTGTCAAAATCCATCAAGTAGCTTCGAATCTATTACTATTGTTATAATACGAGGGAACAGATGAGCAAACTTACAACATACCTATATCGACTGGTAAAATCATAACCCTCCTTTTCTTTTACCGTATTCGGGTAATGAATAATCTTAGTAAATACATAGCAAAACACCTAACAGTCACACACATAGTCCTGCAGGGCTATTCTTAAACGTCGGAAACGTTTCCGAGCGGATTCGTTAGTTTGCATTTCGATGTAGTTACTTACCATTTCGAAATGAAAATCTAACGAATCCGATCGGAAACGTTTCCGACGTTTTAGAAAAACAACTTACATACCTATATCGACTAGTAAAATCATAACCCTCCTTTTCTTTTACCGTAGTCAGGTAATTAATAATCTTAGTGAATACATAACAAATCACCTAATAGTCACATACATAGTCCTGCAGGGCTATTCTTAAACGTCGGAACCGTTTCCGAGCGGATTCGTTAGTTTGCATTTCGATGTAGTAAGTAACTAAAACAGTTTTCTAACAATTTTCTTTAGTGAAAAACAGTAATATACAATATTTATTGTTTTTTACTGTGTTTTACTAGAGAAAATTGTTTTAGTTACTTACTATTTCGAAATGAAAAACTAACGAATCCGATCGGAAACGTTTCCGACGTTTTAGAATCGCCCTGTAGGATTCTTTGTGTGGGTATCAGAAACTACGAGCACCTACCATCATGAGTACCATGGACCCAGACTTGGCACAAATGTTTGCAGATCATGCAAACATTTCTCCCGCAGCGGGAATCATACCCACACCTCATTTATCTCACCTAGCTACTCACTCGCCACGCCACGGAAGTCGTCAAATGACGGTATATCATTTAATAATGTTCTTTTATCCACAGTTGCGAAGAAGACATCGCAATGCGTCTACAGACCCGTCGAGACGAAGACCGGATGAGACACGAGGAGTTCATGCACGAGATGGAACTCATGTATGGGAGAGTTCAGGAACAGCCCATGCTTTTCGAACGTTACTACGCTCCTCGATCATTCTCCGCTCTAGATGCTATAGAAAGTATCGACAAATCTCCTAGGAAAACAAGGAAGAAGTCCGGAAAAAAGTATCACTACAATAGCCCGATCAGATCTAGGAAAGTTTCGATCAATGATAATAATTATCATGCTGACGTGACAGAGTACCTGAATAGTATCAATATTGATGATAAAATTTCTGTTTCAGAAGTAAGTTTAGATAGGGGCAAATTTTAGCTTGTGCGTATAGAATAATGTCTTGTCTAAATATTTTCTTTTTGTTCTGAGTCCTGAGGTAATAGTGTTATCGTAGAGTATCTAGGTATAAGATAAATTAAAACCGGCCTAGTGCGAGTCGGAGTCGCGCACGAAGGGTTCCGTACCATTATCTATAAAAACGGAAAAAAACACGTTTGTTGTATGGGAAACTCCTTCAATATTTATTTTCTATTTTTTAGTATTTGTTGTTATAGCGGCAACAGAAATACATAATTTGTGAAAATTTCAACTGTCTAACTATCACGGTTCATGAGATACAGCCTGGTGACCAATGGAAAGCGAAAAACGGCAAAAAGACACGTTTTTTGTATGGGAACCCCTTAAATATTTATTATATTCTGTTTTTTATTATTTGTTATTATACCGGCAAGAGAAATACATCATCTGTGAAAATGTCAACTGTCTTACTATCACGATTCATGAGGAGCCTTAGTAATACGGTCCGTTTGACTCATTGGGTACGGAACCCTAAAAAAGTCAAGTGCGAATTGGACTCTCGTGGAGAGGGTTCCATACAAGTAGGCACCATAGTAACCTCTAGACCAATTTAACTTATTAGTAATGCATTTAAGTATTATAAAACATGTATTTCTCGTAACGAACCCTTTCATTTGATTCATCTTTTGAAACTTGAAACGAGGAATATTTAGGTCAAGAAATTCCCCTTTTCAAGTTTCATAAATATTAAGATAGCGCTCCCCCATTGATCCCCATTGTTGCGTTATCCATTTCCATTTGCTTCTGCAATTGGGGGACTGGGCTGCTTCTAATCTTCTGTTCTGCCTGATAACACCCTTCTTGTCACATTGGTCCATTGAAAGACCCGGAATTAATAATAATAATAATGTTTTATTTCAGGCTACATGGGAAATGTATAATAAAATTATACCTAAACAATAAGCCCATCGAATATATACCTTATAGACTAACATATATATTTTACACTTAAAACTAACACTTTACATCTTTTGGGGGATTTTGTTTCGATACCGCTTCCCTATAGCGTCGGTAAACAATACCAGCTGGCCAGAAATCAGGTTTGAGGAGCTTATTCTTGTACCTCGCCGTAACCTGGAGAGCGTAGGACTTGAAATCAGTGGCCCTATTGGTCTCCAGCCTCTGGAGGCACAATCGAATCGTCCCCTCAATCTGGCCCCGGCACCTCTCCTTCACAAATCGCAGGACATCATCTCCTGAATTAACGTCCGCCAGGATCGGGGTCACGTTAGAAGTTTTACGAACCAGTTAAATTGTTAAGAGGTTCCGTGCTATGAGGCCTTGGAGTTTGATAATGTCCATGTTGATGATTCACAACAAATAAAGGAATTGATTACCAAAATATTTGTTTTATCTGCACGAAAAAAAAAATTGCAGTATATACCTACTTATTGTGCTTTAATAAACTACTTTTGGTATATATGTAGGTGTAATCGTATGGATATTAGGTACGAATTTACATAAGAAGTTTTTTTTTTGTGTTCCTAGAAGAAATAATGTTTGTCTAACATGATTTATGCAGGTATTTAAACAGGCGTGCAATAAAATAGGGTCGCTTAGAAATACCACAATACCTCCCAAACTAATTTTTTGTTTATAATTTTTTTATTGAAAAAATGTTAGTAATTTTTTATAAAAGTTATTGTTTTGAATGCCTTATGAAAATTTTTGTATTGTGATTTTTCTTTTGTGACCCTATTTAATTGCACGCCTGTTTATTATTTTCAATTTATATGTATCTGTACCTAATTACACAGTGTAATGTCTTTTTATTTCCAAAATTTGCGGCTTTATGCAATCGTTTTGTGTAACTTCAAGAAAGACGACCTCTGTGGCGCAGCGGGCGAGTACCCGGCTGAGATGCGAGAGACTGCGGGTTCGATTCCCGTTGCGGGATAAATATTTGTATGATCTGCAAATATTTGTTCCGTTTTTGGGTGTTATGTTACCATGGTACTCGTAGTTCCTGATACCTACGACACAGGGAATCCTAGTATGAGACAAGACTACGTATGTATGTTATAATGCACATCCCCAGGTCAGCTTTAATGGCATCCACGGGAAGAGACGGAGGGGTCTATTTTTATTTCGGACATGCCACGTCACCACAATGCTTAGGTACTGTAGATATATAAAAAATATAAAAATACCAGGAATAAAAAAGATCGTGGTTTCTTAAACTAATTATATTTTATTAATTTTATTACTTTGGAAGCATGACGAAACCTCTTCTACCAAGAACAATTAAACTTACCTACTATAATTTATTTTTTAACACTTATGGTACTGAGAATCCAATCGAGGAAGTTAGGTACCGAAACGTAAACACCTGGCTTGTTGATACCACACTGCGTGGGACCGAACGATACAACCCCAACTAAATAGGTTTTTGGTCCGTCGTAGGTATCGAAAACCTGGAATGGAAAAGATTACAGTTATGACAACCCTAATGCCTAGGTTACACAGTACGAGTTTGCATGCGAGCTAGCCTGCACTGTATAAGTTTAAAACAAATAATTGAGTCGCCAATTGCGTTCCCCCACCACACAGGTGGTTTACAGGTACAATCCGCAACTTACTACTGTTTCAGGGCTGCGGTTATTTGCTATATCAGTTACTCTCATCTTGTGACGGTCGAGGTGAGTTGAGCTACTGACATGCAAGTTACCAATGGCATTAGCTGTCTACTGTTGGGTCAGCAGCTTGCTCTGTGTAACTAGGCCTTTACTACCGTTAGTTAATTATTTCTTACATTTTATCTTGACGGCTGACCTTTTATGATCCGAAACACAACATAAAAACTGTTCAGAAATTCCAAGATCATAAATTGACGCCTCGGATTTAGTGGCTGAGAAAATAATCCGACATTGGTCTGTGGTGTATAGACTTGGGTCATCATCATCATCATCACCAGCCTGTTTACGTCCACTGCTAGATGAGGCCATTGAATACAATGGGAGGATTTGCCATAATCATCACGCTTGGCAGATTGGATTGATGATCGCAGTTGGTGATAAATAAATAAATAAATAAATGACGGACATTTCACACAACATTATCTAGCCCCAAGCTAAGCAGAGCTTGTGTTATGGCAACTAGATAACTGATAGACTTAATACAATACATTACATACATAGATATTTTTTATTATACATAGAAAAATACCCAGAACACCCGGAACAATTATCTGCAGATAGTACAAATATTTGTTCCGAGGCGGGAATCGAACCCGCAACCTCCTACGTCGCAGGCGACCCTTCGCCCGCCGCGCCACTGAGGTCGCCACACCTGACACACTGACACACTGAGGTGTACTCAGATGGATGCTACTCATCCCCTGGTATAATCCCGGCTTTTACCTACTACATCCATGGGAGGAGTAGGCGAGGTCTATTCTTAGGCCGGACACACCACGGCACCTTGTACCTTCATAGCTGGCCCTCCCGAATCCCCTCCACACGCGTCTTTATTCTTCTGTGCGCCTGCGCATACTTCAGTCTTGGACACTTTGAACTGTTTGCCGAATGTGTCACATTGGTTTGGTGGCACCACTGGTATCTATAAGATCATTGTTTTAATTATCATTTTGTTGTAGCTAAGTCTATCATATATTATGACTTCCTGAGGCCTTATTCATGAGCTCTTATAGCGATTCAGTTCAAAAACTATTCAGTACAAAATATCGGTTAGTCGTTGACATTCGTCATCATGGAATAACTTTAACCGCAGAAGTCTATAGACCTTCTGCTACTGTGTCTTTAAATATAGCTGCGGACATCACGGACACGCAATTTTTACTGAATAGTTTTTGAACTGAATTGCTATAAGAGCTCATGGTAAGGTCGGATGAGTGTAAATCCAGCTTACCATTTTGTTCAAAGACTAGACGTTTTGCAAGTATACCTATCTACTTTCTGATTAGTTCATTCAGTTCATTACAATGGATTATCCATAATCACCCAAAGGTCTTTGAACTACGAAAACTGAAATGCTTGCATATTTTTCAAACTCAATTCTCAAAGATGACTAAGTAGGTAAGTTCAACTTGTTTGAATGGTAAGTTTTTATACTTACAGACCAATAATTGGAAATTATGCGAAATCAATGTAAGGGGCGATAATCTAGTTTAGATATCTAGCTACCTACTATCTGCTGCAGGTACTTACAGAAAGCACTTGAAGAGTATCAGCTCGTTCTTCTGTGGTGATGTTTATCTTGCCCCAGCCAGCTACGGTGATAAAATCACCCTGAGCCAGCGTTTTCTGCTCAGTATTTCGAGGAAGGCATATTGGAGCCACGTAATCTGCAACCAAGATTCATGGCTATATTTGTGTAAAAAAGTGCGACACTCCTTGGTAGTGTATACATTCAGTGAACAACAGGTTAAAGGTCTTCGCACATTATAACAACTCCACGCCAACCCGGCAGCAACTCTACTCACACGCTCGACCTTTTTAGTGTACGATGCGTAGGCCACTCGTCGTACACTACTTTAATATCATTTTTTGAAATTAAACCTTGAACATATGACACAGGGCTTAAATTTCAATATTTGGCATAGAGTCGAGTCGCCGTTGTTGTTTTTATGTGCGAAGACCTTTATACAAATGAACTGCAAACCCCCCCCCCCCCCTTGCAGTAGCAAGTGGCAATGGTGAACGCAACAATGAGGGTCATTATGCCAGCCTTAGTGCGGTCCAAATCTTTTGAAACATAAAAGGAGGAATATTTAGGTCAAGAAGTTTCCCCTATTGAAGTTTCATAAGATTTAGATAGCACTATGACTGTCAAAATGATCAACATTGTTGCGTTTCCCATTGCCATTTGCTACTTTAATTGGGGGGCCGCGGGGTTGGGCAAGAGCGCAACGTAGTAACGAGAGTGCGTAATACTCATCATCATCATCAGCATGTAGAAGTTCACTGCTGGACATAGGCCTCCTCCCTAGAATGCCACGACGAACGGCTTTAGCCGCCTCTATCCACTGACTTCCTGCGACGTTTATGTAATGTCTTTAGCCAACGAGTGGAGGGCCTTCCTTTACCGCATACATACCACATAAAAGTCATGGTGATATGGTGATGGCGATATATTTGTTCCGGGTCTGGTGTTGAATTACCATGGTAGGTACTCGTAGTTCCATACCCACAATACAGGGAATCCTAGTGTGGGATCAGGACTATGTATATGTAACTGGCGTTACTGTATGTTATGTTATGACAAATCCCCCATTGCATGCTATGAGTTAGGCTTCTTCGTCTAGCAGTAGATTTCTACCACCTAATACAGAATGCACTCACCATGTAGTAGTACAGGCTCTTTCAACTCAATAACAGCGATATCGTTGTGGAACGGTGGGTTCTGGAAGCTCGGATGGACAGTTATGTTCTTTGGATCCCTATCCTGAACTGGAGGCGCACACACATCTCCATCGCAGTCAGGATCCTTGCGGGAGTCGTACTCACCCATACGGATCTTGACTCTGGTAAATAATATTTTTGTTAGTTATTTTATATTTATTTATTACTCTCACTTAAAAAAAATAGTTACAAAGATTACCTTAAATCTCTTCTTTTAGCTTTTGAATCCAACTTTACGGTACATTGCGCTTTATACTTCGAATATTTCCGCTCATGGAAAAGAAGCTAAAACACGCGGCGCAATGTACTGCAAAAAATGTAATCAAAAGCGTTTACCAGTTTGATAGGCAATACCCCCCCCCCCCCTGGTGCCCTAAAGGTTTCGTGATAAAACCTGTTTATCGGGTCACCTGGCCCACCATACGTCTTATTATGAGTTTGGTACAATGGCGATGTACGATTCCAACGAACACTACGCTTTGTGCTACGGAAAAGTATGTTAGCATATACCTATCACAAAATAAAACTTTCACCGGTAATCATTCCGGGGCGAGCACAAGACCTGCCCGAGCAGAAATTATGCTCACACGGCGGGAAGTTCAAACTTTGAGCCAAAGACCCGGTTTTACGTTATTTTATTCATTGAAACCACAAGGATCATTTTGAATCGTCTTATAAATTAACTAAAATTACTCCTGTTCTAACGCGACCAAGCTTAGAAAAATCAGGGCAACCAACACGGCTTGGCTTGATTTGATGATCCTTCTTACTACCAGGTGGGAAGCACCTGTATGGTGGCCACGTCCAGCAGTGGTCGTTTGAAGAGTGCATGATGATACACAGGTTATTCCACATTTTTATCTGAAGGTACTTACTTAGTAACCTACAAAACTACCTCAGTAAATACCGCAGCTAAAGGTATTTCCCTATTGAACAAATAAAGCGTTAAATACTATGCACTTATAGAAAGGATTATTGATACACTTACAATGTAGGTACGGAAATTGCAGGTAATGTAATCTAAGATGTGATTTTGTACTTGAACTGTTTATGAGCCAATCTATAGTTATGAAGCCAAGAAGGTGTACAATACTGCAGAGTTAATAAAGGCATGTATTGGTTGAAGCATGGCTACCTCAAAATTGGTTTGTTGGTTGCAATTTGAAGCGCATATATTTTAATTTATATTCGTATATAACACGCCTTATTCCCCGAAGAGGTAGGCACATCATTGGGTCTCGTTTCATTGTGGGTCACATAATCGTGGGAGTACAGACGTGACAATTGGTGAGCTCATCGCCGACATTGCTTTCGCACGAACAACTCTGCTAACGCTTTCTTCCAGTAGTAACACATTCCGAAATATGCCAGGATAAATCTACCAATGAAAATTACCCAACTAGTCCGGGAAAGCCAGCAGCTAGGGCAAATCATGATTCGTCAATAAACAGGAAAGTCTTCTAAACTTGGATTTTACATTTGTCTACTAGGTACTTAGTACATTGAAAATGCATTATTTGTTGTGGGTTCTTGGAAAAATATTATTTTATACAGCATATTTTATCCTATACGAGCAATATTTGTATATCCTACTAATACACTCGAGAGCAATGAATCCGGGTCACTTAAAGAATCCTAAAAATCTCGGAAACTAAAAATGCTAGGTTAATGCAATAAATTGTATTTAATAGACAATGTAATACTCCTTAAATGAAGGTATTAAAACTTCTTAGTTATTGTAAAGTTATATCATAAAAAAATCAAATTTGAAAAAGGGCCACTTTCGAAGATGGAACTACGAAATTACAGCATTTGGTTTTGCTTTTGTTTGTAATCTGTCATTTATCATTGTTTGATTTCTGTTTTTTTGTTGTTTTTTTTCTGCGTAAACGCAGTAATGGAAGCACGAGGAGGCAATACGAAGTATTAAAATTCAAGAAAATCGTAATAAAGTTCAAAAATTTCATGTTTCCTATTTTTGTTTTAAGGAGAGATCAGCAGTTTTTTTCTTTATGTAATTTTGTGTTAATAAAATGTATGGTGACTCATATTTTTTTTACTTTCATTTAAGGAGTATTACATTGTCTATTAAATACAATTTATTGCATTAATCTATCATTTTTAGTTTCCGAGATTTTTAACATTCTTTAGTGACCCGGATTCATTGCTCTCGAGTGTATTATAAACGCGAAAGTTTGCGAGTATGGATGGATGTTTGTTACTCTTTCACGTAAAAACTACTGAATGGATTTGAGTGAAATTTGGAATGGAGATACTTTACGCCCTGGATTAACACATAGGCTACTTTTCATCATCATCATCATCATCATCAATTTTCATCATTATTCACGCGGGTGAAACCGCGGGGCGCAACTAGTGTATATATAAATGTTTTGAGAGCTTAAAAACTGCTCTAATGATTTCGATGAGTTTGGCTATGGTTTTTGGGGTCAAAAAATCGATCTAGCTAGGATTAATCTCTGGGAAAACACGTCAGGTTATATAATATTTATTATATTTACGCCTGCCAAGCATGGTGATTATGGCAAATACCCCCATTGCAGTCTATGGGGGGGCCTCGTCGTGTAACGGCTGATGATGTTGATGATATTATTTTAGGTTAGTAAATCCCTGAATCTACTGCTACTAATCTACTTTTAAACCAAACTTTTGTGCACTACCTTTAAATTATTTTCCACATTATGTACACAAAGGTTAGCTGGAAGAGAATGCTAGCATTAAGTTCGCCTTTGTACAGTACTTTTAAGTTGTGTATTTGAATTGTTGAAGTTGTGTTTGTATATTTGAATAAGTTTAAAAAACGCCCATATTTGAATGTGCTCAAAAAAACATGAGAGTTTTCTAGAAGATATTGACTACGTGACGAAACCTAGGACCACCCCCCCATCCCCTGTGACCAAGCGTGGTATTTTTAAAGACCCCTCCCCCCTCTAAAAAGGTCACGTAGTATGGGTACGTTCCCTAACACTGAAAGCCTAAACGCACTAAGCTGCTTTACGGTATGTTGTTGTACATGTGTGTGTTTGTTTAGTACGTTTACTCACATATTGAGTGTCCGGAAAGCCTGCCTTGAGGGTGACCAAAATGATGCTGGTGATGATAATTTTTTTACATACTCACAGTTCCATATCGTAGTCTCCGAAGTCTACGCAATGTGCGGCGGTGACAACGTGCCGGTCGGAGATGAGCACGCCCCCACACAACCAGTCCAATCCATCATCCACTGAGAACAAGACAAGAATACCATAAACTAGCAGTTGCCTGCGGTTACACCGGCATCGTACTTCTAGTAGGACAGATTGGAATAAACGGCTTACTCTTCCGAGGAATCATAATTTAGGGATTAAAAGGTAAGAGATTTTTTAGTTGTATAATTCTTATTCTGTAAATTAAGGTAATATATATGGCATATAAAGTATCCTTTGTTTTAAACCAGGTTCTAATATATCTTTGTATAAAATTACCGCCATCCGCTTTTATTAAGCTAGCTTAGGTTAGGTTAATAATTAGCTTTTTCACATCACCTGCTCGACAATGTCCAATTACATATCTTGCAACCTCAAGGTAAAGTAAAGCATTGTCTCTCTAGGGATATAAAGTTGTATGAAACTCCCTAGGGAATAAATTGATTTGAATTTGGAACGTCAAATTCGTGTGGAGACTCGTGGAAAACTCTAAGTAAAAAAATGCCGATATGACATTGTAAAGAGGTTTGTTCAAAAATCGAACTGGCCACCATAAGCAGAACTCAAAAAAAAAAGAGAATGTTGTTGAAACAAAAGAGATGTTTAGTGCTGTGATTTTCAGTGAATTTTATTGTAATATTCTAGTAATATATATATGGCAATGGCAATATCAGTGTTAACAAAAAATATCTAGCGATAATGATTCTACTCCAGAGTTTATCAAAACAGACGATACATATTTTATGGAGCCCTGGCTTTTTATTGTCTCGCAGAAGGTGTGAAAAGTAGAGTATGCTCCTCTGGAATAAAGCCTGTCTTCGTCTTGGGCAGCTTGAACCCCTCGCTTCACTCAGGACTCTATATAACTCCCTCGCTACACTCGGGGGTTAACTTTAGAGTCTCTCGTTACGCTCAGGGTTCAATATGCCGCCCGCGACATAAGACACTGCTTTATTCCCTTAGTACATAATCTACTATTTTTTCTATAACGATACAACTTCACTTGGACCAAGGAGGTTCCAATGCAGTTTTTCTATACATAATCTGTGGACGCGGCGCAACACGCTCGCGCGTATGGATTTTAGCGCTAAACGTTTACAAATAAATGCAAATATAAGCTATAATTTTACGCAACTTTCATTGTCAAATTAGTTTTTGTTTTAAAAAGTGTCTCAAAACGACAGTAGCGATATTGAAGAAAATTTTACACCACCGGTCATTCTCGAAGCTGTAACGAACAAATGAACCTCTTACCGGCGAAATCTAGAAGGTATTACAATAAATGTTACCAAGACTTTAAAATATAATATTACCTATTTCATGAGATTAGATAAAGTAGTGTATGAAACTGCACATAATTTGGTCTTAAAACACTCGTGTTTTAAGGACCCTAATTATGCAACAGTTTCATAAACTACTATTAATAACTTGACCTGTTAAATAAGTTTCTTAGTGTGGGACAAACCTTGAAACTGAATTTTAAACCAGTTCCACCCAACCGATGGTGTTTAAGTTTTGCATAAGTACTTTTCAAGTACCGTAGACAATAGAATAGTATGGTGACAGCGAGCTGATTTGATGATGGAGACGGAAGGTGGACAACGGAACTCCTTCATGGAAAATAGCCGACTGGTCATGTCAAGGCTCATTTTGATCAGCTCGCAGTCCTGATTACTAAATTCATCATCATCATCAGTCGAAAGCACATTTCATAAAAGCTCGTTTTGAAAAATATATTTTTCAACAAAAATCTTATTTACGATACAAGAGAACTAAAAGGTTCACTGACCCCGTTTCGGGTTTAAATGAAAGGTGTTTAAATGTGCTAAAAATTTTCTTTACTATCAGCGGTTGTGCCGCAATTTGGCCGAAAACAGAAGCGAAACTTAAAATTTCAATATTTTTGGCGAAAAATTCAATTTTCAAAGTGTCATATCTTAAAAATTATTAGACATACCGAACCTTGGACGACTTAACTTTTTCCAATTTTATGTAATTTTAAAATAATTAGAGCAATTAAGGTAAAAAAACATGGTTTTTGAATTGAACGGCAAAAACTGAAAAAAGTCCAAAAGTTTTGCAAATTTTCACGTATTACGCAGGTAGCACAATTTTTTTTTTTGCTTGCAAAACGTTGTTTCACTCTACTTACTCTGAGGGGTCCAAATAACATGATTACATTGTTTTTTAACCGACTTCCCAAAAAAGGAGGAGGTTCTCAATTCGGTTGTATTTTTTTTTTTTTTTTTTTTTTTTTTATGTTTGTTACCGCTTATCTCCGGCGTTTATGAACCGATTTGGAAAATTCATTTTTTATTTGAATAGATATACTTCCAGATTGGCCCCATTTTTTTCAAAATCCAGTTCTGATGATGGGATCCATGAGGAATTGAGGGAACTCCTCAAATATTGTAGGCATACATATGGCGATTTTACTATTTTCAGCAACAAACCAAGCATTTGCATTCAAAAAGTATAATAATCCTTTCACCACTATGGTTCTTTCATCATTTTTTTTCATCCAAATATTTTGTCGAATAAAATGGAGGAAGTCGGTTTTTTAAATGAAAAGTTATATTAAGACAGTATTATTTGTGCCTTGTTGTGTCTGTCTCTGAATCACACCTCAGAAAGACACCTCCGTCTCCTCCCGTGGATGTGATAAAAGTTGACTAAGAGATGTCACCAGGGGATCGGCAGCAGCGTTTATCTGAGTACCTAACATTGACAATGCAATCACCAATCCGCCTGCCAAGCGTGGTGATTTAGTATGGCGACACTCCCATTTCATTCTATGAGGGAAGGCAGTTCAGCAGTGGACGTCAACAGCTGATGATAATGATTGTTTGTTTGTTTCTTACCTTGATATCCAAGTCGTGTGATCCAAGGGAACTGACCAAGCGCTGCGTTTTTACCTCCGATGATTCGGTCCGTAACGCTCTCACCACAATCGAAGGCATCCAGCATTGCCCAAATAGACTCGTTATCAGTATTAGCTGCATCTTTAAGCAAAATTTTTACTTACAGTATCACCAAAATGAGTCATGATTAGACACGATTTTTAGAACTTTTCAACAATTAGAAATTACCTTGTGTTTTGGGTGATGATGATGAAGATGAAACTAGCATTTGCAACTGTGAGCTGCCCCCCTTTTTTCCTAACTGAAAGTCACTCGGTGACTAACGTTTGACAAGTAAAATGACTATCAATTGCTCAAAATTATCATTAAAAATTGACAATTGATGGTAATTTTACTTGTCAAACGTTTGTCACCAAGTTACTTTCAAGATGAGAATAGGGGGACTGATCAAAATTCAAAACGTGCCCAAACACTACCAGTTGTTCATGTAAGTCTATCAGTATTTTGAACCAAAATTAAATAAAATGATAAAGTTTCGACTAGTAGTAATAATATGTTGGAAAGGACGAATTGCTCACTAAGTCTTAAGCATGAAATGAGTAAAAACCGATAAGAACCTAATTGGATTCAGAAACAAACACTTAGTAGGTAAAATTGATTGTACTCACCCGATAGGCCGTATCGGAGAAAAACTGATACTACCATCAAGTAAATCTGATTTTTAGACAACATTTCTCACAAGAAACCAATTTCTCAGTTATTCTATCGTCTGAAAGCATTGGCAAGCTACTGGATTTACTTTCGTAGGCGGTGCTACAGTCTGTCATTGGAAATAGCGTACAAATATTGTTAGTTACGGTTCACCTTAGACATAATTAAAAAGTGTAAACTGGTTTAACCATTTGTTTCGAGTTTTAAAATATAGCGTGAATTATTTTTGAGAAAATCAAACAACGATAACTACTGATGGAAACCAGCCTGTAGGCCAGATTCCGTCAGGGGTTTCGTAGATTTGTTTTTAGTTCGGATTTCCTGGTAAACCCAGGAATGCATAACGCATAAGTGCAGCTTTTGATTATGTAAATTTTTCAGTAGCTAAACGTCTCTTTTTGTTTTCATGTTTTTCAAGAACTTGCAATAAGTAGTGGTAGTAATCCTATCATATACTATTAAACAAGAAATATTTGTATGTATATGTACTTACCTACTTATATATATATATGTTTTGTGATCTCGTAAACGGCTCTAATGATTTCGATAAAATTTGCTAATATTGGGGGTTTTTGGGGGCAAAATATCAATCTAGCTAGATCGGAAAAGCGCGTTTTCGAGTTTTTCGAGCAAAGCTCTGTCACCCAGGTATACTATTACTAAATACTTATAAGTATGTAATAATATTTCTGTAAATCAATTACATAAAGATATATTGTATACTAACCTAATGACCTGTGGTTATTACGTATTCTATGCTAATGGATAACAATCACTTCTTAGTATTTTACCTGATGTTATCGCTTGATAAATTTAGCTTATTTTCAATTTGCAAATAATCCGCAACTAGAACTTCAGGTTGTTTGATTGTAAATCTATGCTCAGAGAATATATGTCACTGAACTAAAATTCCTATTATAGATGATTTACTGAATTATTCTCATTCCCAATAATAATTCCCACATATAACTCCAAATTCCACCAGCATCAGTGGGAGTTCCTAAATGCCAACTTTAATAATAAACGTGTTTAGAGTAGCGCGTTGATGTCTTTTAAAGTAAAAGTAAGTAATTAGAAAATTACTGATTATCACATTTTCCGAGGTAGAGAAATTAATAAGGTCTTATCAAAATTTACCTAAGTACATTAGTAATCCATCCATCCAATTCCGCCAGTCTTCCAATCTTATAAATTTATCTTCGTCCAAAAGTTATCTGGAATAAATTGCTTTCAAGCGATATGCAGATGATACGACTTTGTTTGCCACTAGTGCTAAGCATATGGAGGAGTTACTTCTCAAAATGGAGCGTGTTAGCCTTGAGTTCGGATTGAAGATAAATTGCAGCAAGACTAAAATGATGATCGTGGACCGCGCTAACAACAACTTGCCGGAACTGAATCAGATTGCGAATTGCACAGTGGTCCAGTCCTACGTATACCTTGGAACTTTGATCTCGAACAATGGCGGCTGCGTAGATGAAATTAAACGACGTATGGCGATATCTAGGACCACAATGGATAAGCTGAAGAAAATATGGAGGAATCGTAGTATCACTAAAGCCACAAAGATCCGGCTAGTGCGAACACTTGTTTTCCCCATATTTCTATACGCTGTAGAGACGTGGACGCTGCGGGAAGGCGAGAAGAAAAAGATAGATGCTCTGGAAATGTGGTGCTGGAGAAGACTGCTCGGGGTATCATGGACAGAATTTCGTACCAATGTCTCGATACTTCAGGAACTCGGCATTAAACGGCGTCTATCAGACTTAGTACAAACTCGCATCCTTATGTTCTTCGGACACGTCTCGCGGGACACTGATTCGATTGAGCTTCTTGTTGTGCAAGGACGAGTAGAAGGCACCCGACCGCGCGGAAGATCACCCATGCGTTGGACTGACCAGATCAAGTCTGCAGTGGGTGGCAACCTACATGAATGCACGAGGATGTCCACCAATAGGGATAAATGGCGAGATATCGTGAGGCGAGCCACATCTGCCCCCAACAACAGTACTTCATGACGACCACGACCACTCTGTCAAGAGTGTAACGACTGAGAAGAAGAAGCGATATAACCTCCCTTTGTACTTTTAACTACTTTATTATTATTTTTTATTTTAGCTACAAATTCTATTAGGTATCTTATTTCAGATTACGTACGCTTCGCCCGACTGACGTATTATCCAACTGACGTAGCGCATAAACGCTTCTTACATTGATGTATGGGTTGTTCAGCCCCCCAATTACAGTAGCAAATGGCAATGGGGCACACAACAATGGGTATCATTTTGGCTACCTAAGCGCTATCTAAATCTTATAAAACTTGAATAGGGTAAACTACGACCTAAATATTCCCCTTTTCGAGTTTTAAAAGATTTGGACAGCGCTATGGCTGTCAAAGTAATCCCCATTGTTGCGTTCCCCATTGCCATTTGCTACTGTAATTAGGGGGCTGACCACTGGCTTTTCAAAATTCGTATGAACTGACATAGCTAATCATTGCGTTTGCAGCGCGTCCTTAGCGCGTCCCCGGCGCGGCGGCGCCGCGGCGCCGGCGTGTCCTCACGCGGCTTCTTGTATATCTTTTTGTTCTTTCTTGATCAGCCTGCGTTAGGTCAGAGACCTAAAAACTACAGTAATTACACGATATCTCTGAATCACAGAATCAATAGTTACTATGTAGTTAACTATGGTTACTAGATATTATAATTTAATCCTATCATAGGTACTTCCTATCGTATCGTACTATCGTACTAATAATAATAAGAGTAAAAGTTTGTCAGGTTGGATGCATGGATAGATGTTTGTTACTCTTTCACGCAAAAACAACTTGACGGTTTTTGATGAAACTTTACAGTATCATAGCTTATACATCAGAATAACATATAAGCTACAATTTATAATAATTTATAATAGAAGTTCCTCGCGGTTGGAGCCAATAGAAATTCCACGCGGATAGAACCGTGAGCAAATACTAGTCTATCATATCTCAGAGTAATCCACATACTAATTTATTAAAGCGCAGAAGCATTTTAAGAACCCTAGTCAGAGGCCCGAGTCATTTGACATGGAAGTATGGTGTAGAGTAACACGGGTTTTATAAGGAGACGCCGATGGGTGCCCCCTAGCGGACTCGTTTGTGAACCTTAACTTTCATACAAAAATCTATACTCTGATTTCGAATCTTAGATTTTTTTGTAAACAAAGTAATGTCACTGTGTATAGGTATGTGTCATGTATGTGTATCATATGTGTATATCCGTATATACACATATGATACACATACATGACACTTACACGCCCCGTGGCGGTATACCTAATTCACCTGGCGTAATTCACCTGGGTGAACTGAGTACACTTTTAGTAGACTTGATTCACCCAGATCATTTCCAGGTGCATTAAGTAAACTTTACAGTTGATTTAAATCACCTTGATAAATCAATCAATTATTATTATCAAATCAGAGTATACTTTATGCACCTACAAAACTCTAAACAAAATCTCTTTATAAGAGAAAATAATTATGGAGTGTCGACTTCCAAAAATAGTACCTAGGTTGGTACCAAGAAAAAAATATTTACTAAATTACCCGATTGCCTCAGAAGGAGGGTTATGTTTTTCTAGAGTATGTATGTAACAGGTGTTTTTTTTATAAAGTTGTAAAGCAGTCGGGTTTTAGTTGTTTACAAAAAATGTCTAAGATTAAAAATCAGAGTATAGAACAAAAGTGGGTTTATTATTAAATTATTCACCTATTATTTAATTCTTCAACGAGTGAGTCAGAAACTTTTTGCGATGCGATTCGAGGTCAATGTCCGAGGGACAAGTTACACCATACTGTGTTAAGTACTTCATCAAAATGGAAATTGCTTATTGAATAAACGTGGTTCAGGTACTACAATCACTAACCTAACAACCCACTTAAACCGTACATACAAATAACAGGTATGTAGTATTTCTAAGAGCAATGATAACAAGTTCTTTAAGTACTTTAAACAAAACCAGTGGGTCACCGGATCTAACTAATTAGTCAGTAACTAAATTAAAGGCATACTGAATCTATTAGTATAAATACTCTTAATTTCTACTCTTCTATTTTTCTTTGGTTGAATAGCAGCCTTTTCTTTTCGAACTCTGTTTTGTCTCAATCTACCATCGCATTCATAAGTGTTTAGGTACTCTTGTGGGCACTCACAAGAGTAAACACTTGCCAAGGTTCTCGAGTGGCAACCACCAACTGTACGACGCAGTATAGGAAAACCCGCGATGGGTTAAAGACATAAAGGTAATAAGCAAGTCGGTAGATGGAGGTGGTTCAAGAGCGTTCGTGATAGCGTTCTATGGAGGAGGCATATGTCCTGGACTTCCACAGGGTGATGATGATGAGTGTGCCACTTGTGTTCATCGCAATGACTCTCATAATCTCGTTCTCCTTTCATAAGTTATATGTTACGTCTCAATCACACATCGGGTTTTCGTTCATCTGTCTCACCGGCTAATGCAATCCATAAATACTGCTAACCGTTCATACCGCCCCGTAGCGTTTTAATTTCCTCATTACTTAAAGTAATTTAATAGTTAGCTATACTTAATTTAATGGTCAAGATGAGCAGGTGTTTTCCCGCGGAACGGGTATGATAATAAATAAACCAACATCTGGATAATCTGGTTTTCAATTGCCTCAGTTATTTTACTCATCAAGTAATCGTATACAGACAGATATGAATGTGAAGAAAATGATTCAAACGCGATTTTGAATCACCGCTGACTACTTGTGTCGCCCCGCGCCCAATCACGTCATACGCTTGACCTGTTGGGATAACCCAACTCATTTGATAAGTCAAAATAACAATTAATACAATTAAATGATTTGGTCGTTAGTGTTTCTTAATTATGTCAATTTATTTTTCATAGTCTATGTGACAGATTCTTGATAGTATTTACAAGTAGGTATTAGTATATTTATAACTACTGTGATTAGAAGTTATTACCTACAATGTTGTTCTTTATTACTTCTGTGACGATCCTGTTTGTGCCTGTACTAAGCGGTAAGTATTTAATAGAATAAAACATAACTATAAATGTAGGCCTTATTGCCTACTTTATTAGAATGACAGAGATGTGAATCGAATCGGTTGATATTTGTATCGAATTTGCTCTGCAATTATTTCTGCTCTTGAATTTCATACTGTTATTGGTTACGGAGCTAATACACTCACATTAACAGGCTGTTAGGTATAATGTAGATTTAAACCTTTAGTTAGAGTTATGTGTCTAACTAAAGTACTCTCAGTAATACTAAAGTACCTAAGAAAACTCTGTGTACAACCGTTGAGGAATAAAAATACTCGCGTGGCGGCCAAAAATGGGAAAATGCAGTGCCCCTCTCGATGGACCTAAGATATTATCAAGGTTTTAGGAAGACGGTGGATGGAGGCATCCTGAGACCGTTCATTGACATTCCATGGAGGTGACCTATATCCAGTAGTGGCCTTCTATACAAATTACAAATTATTTATTCACAAAAACAGAGTAACATCACAGATACACAAAAATCCAATGCGTTACATCTACTAAGCTTTCTAATACTAATACAATATGTTTGTATTAGTTTTATGTATGTATGTATTAGTTATGTTTTTTTTTAAATTAAAAACTTAATTAACACTTCCTTATCTAAATCTATAACTTTTCATTTAAAAAACCGACTTCCGCCATTGTATTCAACTAAATATTTGGATGAAAAAAAAATTATGAAAGAACCATAGTGGTGAAAGGATTATGATACTTTTTGAATACAAATGCTTGGTTTGTTGCTGAAAATATCAAAATCGCCATATGTATGCCTACAATATTTGAGGAGTTCCCTCAATTCCTCATGGATTCCATCATCAGAACTGGATTCTGAAAAAAATGGGACCAATCTGGAAGTATATCTATTCAAATAAAAAACGAATTTTCCAAATCGGTTCATAAATGCCGGAGATATGCGGTAACAAACATTAAAAAAAAAAAAAAAAAAAACAACCGAATTGAGAACCTCCTCCTTTTTGGGAAGTCGGTTAAAAAACCGACTTCCGCCATTGTATTCAACTAAATATTTGGATGAAAAAAAAAAATTATGAAAGAACCATAGTGGTGAAAGCATTATGATACTTTTTGAATGAAAATGCTTAGTTTGTTGCTGAAAATATCAAAATCACCATAGGTATGCCTACAATATTTGAGGAGTTCCCTCAATTCCTCATGGATTCCATCATCAGAACTGGATTCTGAAAAAAATGGAATCAATCTGAAAGTATATCTATTCAAATAAAAAAATAATTTTCCAAATCGGTTCATAAACGCCGGAGATACGCGGTAATAAACATAAAAAAAAAAAAAAAACCTTTTTTGGGAAGTCTGTTAAAAATGCATTAAATATAATATATTAGTATAGTATATTATTAAATGTAAATAATTAAAATAATAAGGGGTTAATGAATTATAATAATAATATGCAATATATTACTACCAGCTGCGCCCCGCGGTTTCATCCGCATAAATCTCGATCCGGTGGAAATATCGGGATAAAAGGTAGCCTGTCTGGAAAAAAATGCTCTTAAGCGATAAGACCGCCCATTATACCTGTGATTTGAAACTTGGTATCCTTATTTTTTGTTTATGGTGTACAATAAAGTTATAATCTATCTATCTACCTATATTAATATTAATTTAGGATAGGTAATATACGCTATGCCCATTCCAAATTTCAACCAAATCGCTCGTTTATTCCAATCTTTCCTACCAACAGTTCGATAGTCTAACAGTTTGGACAAAATTATTCCAAACTGTTAGCTCCAGCTGTTTTAGCTTGAAGGAGTTACAAACATACTAACAAACTTACGCATTTAAAATATTAGTGTGATTAAATCAAATCTATGTATTATCGGAAACTTATTCGTACAACAATTAATAAGTAATATCGTACAAATAAGATAAAGGTTGGAGGCCATTGGTGACCGAATACGAGCTAAACAGTTAATTAACTTTATTTACAGAAAGAATAATACATACATAAACATATTAAACATACATACATAAAAACGCACCTTTTTCCCCGAAAGATTAGGCAGAGCCTTAAAGGCCCTCTTTTCACCATTGGGTTGCATAATCGCAGGAACATAGACGTGACAAATGGTGAGCTCATCGCTGCCATTGCTTTCCATGATCTACTCGTCTAACACTTTCGTACAATAACACAAATACATATAGAATTATAAATACATACAAAAATCCCCCTGGTACACCTACCAAGGTATCCCTACTGATAAGGATTAGTGGAAAAAAAACCACCAATTTGGTGTTAGCCGGTAACAACCGGTTGTGATAGGTGGATTCTAAGTTCACCTATCCCTACTATAAAAATAAATTAAATAAAACACATAATTATTATTAATAATATTATTTATTACCATTGTTATGTCATGTATGTTTTTTGCTTATGCCAATCATAATTGTCACAACAAGTTGAGCTATCTAAAGACTGTTGCAAACGATCAAAAGATAGCTCTTATCTGGTTCAACGCATTAGTAATATCATTCATTCATTTTGATTTCAATGCGCATCCCAAAAATACTTGAAATTGTTAATAATTGAACGAGCGAAGCGAGTTCTCTGAGTCAAGTTGGAAGAATCGGCGTTTGTATGTATGTATGTATGTTTGTCCGATGAAAACTTCCCAACCGTTTATCCGATCTTTATGAAATTTAGTATGGGGGTAGATAGTATTGGTAAAATTTGTAGGTAAGGTTATGAGCTATATCGGTCGGTCGGTATTGTCGGTGAGATATTGGGGTTCAAGAGGGGGTAAAAAAAATAAAAGTAAGACAGTCTGATCAAGTGTCTAATGAAACCGATTTGGCTGGACATTTCAAAACTGTTCTTAATTAGTATTTAGACTTAGTAGTTTCTGAGATATTAAGGAAAATCTATAACGAAAAAATCAAAAATTCTAGGGTACTTCCAGCAATCCCACAATGCTGAAATTTGGTGTGCTTGTAGCTTTTGTGTCACAACTACAGGGAAAAGTCTGAAATTGAAGAAATTAAGAACTTGTACCATAAAAAAACCTTAACCAATATAACATCAACTGTTGACCCCCTATTCCTAGGAATTTGAATGACATTGGAGTTCTATGATTTTCGTCAAAAGGACGTTATCAATTATTTCGTCAAGTACTTTAAATACTAACAGGTATGTAGTATTTACGCCCTGTTGCTTAGTCCTATTCAAAGGCTATTCGATGATGTGTAGGAAATTACCTAGAGGTAAAATTTTTGTCTTAGTAAATGTTTTTAGAAAACGGTTAGAAGGGTAAAGAAAGTAAAATATGTAAAAAATATTTCGAAGATACTTCAAGTTCTCAGGTAATGCTGAAATTGATTATTTAAGTAAATATTTTGTTCTACGGGGAGAAGTCGAACATTGAGGATTTTTTCTTTGTAATATCCATTTTTAGCGTAGAAAACGTAATTCATTAAAAATTAGGTAGCAAAACAAAACTACAGCTAGAAGGCACTGCTTAATTAAAAAAAAACTTTTTTTTTTTTGCTTCACAAAATCTCTCTCATGTTAGAGAAATTGACTCGGTAGTTTTAGATTTCTGATGAATCATCCAAACAAACATATTTACATAGCCGTTAAATACAAAACCCTTTCTTCCCCTCTTAAATTGGTCGGGCTGATATAGGTGTCATCGCGAGGTTCGGGGCGAACCACTAGTTACCTAGTACATACTTATGGGAACTAAATTATTTGTATGTCTGAGTATGTTGGAAGTGTGAATTATGACCACCAATGTAAAATTACCATATTCAAAACAAATAAATTATCTTTATCTTTATCTTCAGCTTAGCAATGCAGCCAGTGTCTTAGGGACGCTTCCGTCTGAAGTGGTTTGGAGCAGATACAATTACAAATTTTTGAATGATTGATGTATCTTGAAATTTTCAGGTTACATCGGAGACAGCTGCTATGACAGTCACACTCCAGGGACTTGCACCCCCCTGTCGGAATGCCAGCCCTTGATGGATGAAATTACAGCTGCGGGGAGCCCTATGCCATTGTACATGAACAAGAGACTGCAGAAGTTGGGATGTGGGTACACGACAGAAGAGTCATTGGTAAGGAACGACCTGACGACCAGTGCGACCTTCGTGGTGCGGTGTGCTTGTAGCCGGCTGTGACGCGTAAGGTGCGGTTCGATTCCACGTTGAACCGCGGGACAAATATTTGCATGATTTGCAAATATTTGTCCCGGGTCTGGGTGTTGTGGTACCATGGTACTCGTAGTTCCTGATACCTATGACACAGGGAATCCTAGTGTGGGATCAAGACTATATATTTATATATGTATGACTGTTGGGTGTTATGTTATACTTTTAGCCTTAGAATCCATAGTGAACAAACACCTTTATTCCCCTACGGTTGTCATTTCTGCGAGCTATATGAACTGCCCATTGCCACTTAAACTTGCTGCTTGAGAGCTATGTCGGTGATCTTGTTATTATAAAGATATATATGATTATTATGATAAAGTTTGCATTACTGAGGCGTTTATCTCGCTCTGGGGCATTTTCCTACTGGACCATCTATCCCACTGGGGTATACTATCCTGGAATGATACACCTCTTCTTTATGCCTCATATTTACAGGTTTGCTGTTCGTACGACAAAACTTCAAAAACGAATCCGCCCATTACAAACATGCCAACTACATCTTCAATAGATATCTTCGCATATTTGAATAGAACCGACGGTACAAAAGGATCAGAGACGGATATCACTAGCCCCAACTTGATAACCACTGATAGAAGAGACATAAATGATGGGCCCCCTGATGTAACTGACCACCCTAATTTAAGGCTGTTGCCGAGAAATTGTGGCTCCATAGACAGTAATAGGATTTTGGGTGGAAACAGAACGCAGTTGTATGAGATGCCTTGGATGGTGATCTTGTCGTATGACGAAGGTACGAAATCAATAAACTCCTTCGTATAACCTCAGAACAAGAGCGTATAACATCGATAATAATTTCAGTCACATCCACAATGATCATATTATTTTCTTCCTATCATTAACATAACTTACTACATGTTCAAGATACACCTTGTAACTTACATTGTTTATGTACCCACGCAATGTCCGCCTTCTATGCGCGGCAAATCCCTCCTATTCTATGAGGACGCTTAGTCCAGGAGGCAGTGGAAGTCTATCAGCTGACGAAGAAAAATTATTCCAATCGTACTACAATGCTGTACGTTTGATTAGCCAAACTCAACTTGGGTCTTGTGCAATTCTCGAATTTGTGGACTACCCAGTTTTTTGGGGAAATTTGTCAGCGAAATAAGTGAAATAGTTTCACAGTAGTGAATCAGTGCCTTTTGTGGCACATTTTCAAAGAAGACGAGGGAAAACATTTTTGAAAATGGTAAGACCTTAACCTAAAATTCGAGAGCAAAGTCGCAAGAGATTATGCAGTAGGAATGTTTAAGTGAATGAACATGTAGGCAACACTGCGCGAGAGGATTCAATTTTATTGAATTTTTCGTCTAAAATTACAGATGGAGTAAATACGCTGCGATGCGGAGGAACCCTCATCAACGAGCGGTACGTGCTGACCGCGGCCCACTGCGTCCAACTTGGAACGAGGTTGACGCTGAACGGCGTTCTTCTCGGCGAGTACGACGTGAGAACAGACCCTGATTGCGAAGTGATTGCTGGGAACACAAGTTGCGCATCTAGAGTTGTTGTAAGCTTTTTTATATACTTATCTCATAAACTTGAAGAGTTCCACTGAGCAAAATCTGTGGGCTATCTTGTTCAATCATCTTCGTAGAGACTGTCTAGTGGTGGCTAGTCTAGTGTCCTGTTGAAATCTCAGTCTCAAAGAGTATGTTGTGATTGCAGCTTTCTGTGTGATACACCACGGAATTCAGGTCAGAACTTTTTCTCTACAGATGAGGCCAGATCATAACTGCAAAATAAAGCAAGTGTTCAGTTGCGCACACAAAGTTGTGGTAAGACAGCGCATCATGGTATGGTGGGCTGTATTGGTAGAACACGTCCTTGTCGCTTAGTTCACACACAGTGCAATGCTGGCTTAGCCTATCGGGCAATTAGTATGACATTGATCAAAAAGGCCTTAGCCATTGAATTAAACCTTTTCAAAATTGGAAGTTAGCATGCTTGAAGCCGTGAACTCCAGTGCCTTGTAGTAGATGTATTTAGTTCGCATGTTTGTGACGGGAGAATGGCGGTACTCTAGATTGAATTTTGTTAAACTCTCTGTAGGTAGAAGGTTATAGGGTCAATGATTAGATACTCTTTTCGAGTTTCATTGCATGGAGAAGCAAACGGGGCTTGATGCGATGTTTGTACTTTGTGCACGAAAACCTTTCAGTCTTCGCTTAAATGTAATAAGTATCTACATAGAAACTAAGATTTTCTTATTTGTTTCAGAATACAACAATAGAAGAAGTGAAAGCTCATTTAGGATACAGAAGGCAGACATTATTCGATGATATAGCGCTCATAAGGCTTGCTCGGCCTGCGAACTTAAACTCAGGTGTGTAGAACATTTTAGAAGTTATGTTGTTCCCTAGCCAAGGGCATCAAGGAAAACTGGTTTATTTTCAAAGCCACACGTGCAGATAACATAAGTACTTAGTACTTATTTAACATAGACATAACAATCAGCATATTGGTTATACATATATATATAATAAATGCAAAGCATTACCTACATATAATTAGAGCTCATCATCATCATTAGCCTGTACAAGTTAATTGAGTACTTAGTTAACTGGAATAATGAAATTCCTTGACCAAAGATATATTTCAGGTTGTTTATGTATGTGTAGTGATGTGTCCGGCCTAAAAATAGACCCCTACTTCTACCACCATGGATGTAGTAAATGCCTTACTAAAGGATTAAACCAGGGGATGGGCAGCAGCATCTACCTGAGTACTTAACACCAAACTGCGATCACCAATCCGCCTGCCAAGCGTGGTGATTATGGCAAGTCCTCCCATTGTATTGAATGGGGGAGGCTTCGTCCAGCAGTGGACTTAAACAGGCTGGTGATGATGATGATGTGTGCCACAGGTATTGAGTGTTACCTAATTTAGTAATATCCACTGTGGCGATCATCAATATCAATATCGTATATCAATGGTGATGCAATGGCACCAAGCATCCGATTCTCGTAATTATTGAACATTCAATTAATTGAAGAAGAAATACTTTCGTAATTCAATTTTAAATCTAATCTTATCCCAGTCTACCTGTCACGTCTGTCACTACGTGCGTAGACGTTAGTAACTAATTACCTACTTACCTTTTTATTCATAATACATTTTTGAACCTAAGGCGCAGGCCAGACAGAAGGGACGTAAGACGAGGACGCGTCGCGAGCAGAGCAGAGGTAAAAGCGTTACGCCTTTTCTGTTTGTTTTGCGTCGCGTCGCTTCTATACATTTTGTGAGAAAAGGACGCGGAAGAGACATTTGTCTGCGCCCCGTCCTCGTCTTACGTCTCGTCTGTCTGGCCTGCGACTTAGATAGCTAAATTAGCTTTTGTCTTGTTTTGGTGTATGTCATTTTACATCAGAGAGAACAAAACAAAAGCTACTTAGACTAAAATAGGTTTAAAAATGATTGTGAATATTATAATATAAGTCTTCACATAGAAACGGTATCTTTCTTGCACTACTCCACGACCGGAGGGTTCGAGTAACGAGTAACACCCAAAAGCATCTTCCTGAGCGACAGAAAGGTTGATGATTATTTGAAAGATGACTGAGATGAGATTTAGAACCGTTTGATTCATCTTACATTAGTACGATAAATTGACTGTTCTCTGTTTTTTGCAATACCTAGACAGCTCGTTCTGTCGATCAGGAAGTAAGCCGAAAACGTTTCGTACTTAATCGGGGTGCTGCTATTCCTCTTTGACGACCTTCGTGGTGCGGCGGGCGAGTAGCCGGCTGACAATTAAGAGGTTGTGGGTCCGATTCCCTCTGCGGGACAAATGTTTGCATTATCTGCAAGTAATTTGTTCCGGGTCAGGGTGTTGTTGGTACTCGTAGTTCGTTGATACCCACGACACGAAGAATCCTAGTGACTATGCGACTGTTGGATGTTATGTTATATATGATGCAAATGTGAATTAGCACGAATTTGTGATTGCCTATAAATACCTAGTTTGTCTAAATATGATATATGTTTATTTAAGATACCATAAGCCCGATCTGCCTGCCAATCACACGGGCACTACAGCAAGATAGTCTAGAAGGGATGTATGGAGTGGTGGCCGGTTGGGGCATCACAGAAGAAAAAATTCAATCGCCGGTGCTCTTGAGCGTCAGCCTGCCAATCATCACCAATGAGGAGTGCCAGGCGGCTTACAAAGGGTAACTGCATAATCTATAAATACCTACCTAAATAAGTTGGTTCAAAAATACTAAGTATACGTCTCCAAACGGCTGATTGGAAGACACAGGGAATCCTAGTGTGGGATCAGTGCTATGTATGTGACTGTTGGGTGATTAAGTTATGTTATTTCCAACCAATCAACATGGTACCTAACATCATTTTAATAATACCAGCGACATAAAAATTCCATTAAATCCATCCTGAGGGTATATTCCCAGCGTCCCCCACCTGTCTGGCCCCATGTAATGGGGCAACCTAAATAAAACCAAACCAAGGCTTTTCTACAAGCTTTTATTTAACTTGAACTGTTGGTATGTTATTTAGTGTGGGACAAATCTTGAAACTAAATTTTGAACCAGTTCCGCTTGAGCTGAAATTTTGCATACCTGTCAAGTTTCAATGACAATACAATATTATGGTAACAACAAGGTTATTTGATGATGAACACAGAAGGTGGGCAACGGAACTCCTCGATGATTAACAGTAGTCTGGCAGTGTTTGGGCTCATTTTGATCAATTCACAGCTCCGATCACAAATTTAATAATAGCTTTGTTTAAAAAAAAAACATCAAAAAAATATTTTAGCTTCCGACCCTTCGTGCACAAATGAGCAAGAGGATTATTTAAAAAGTACGCTTATAACGTACGTACGTACGTTACAAACGTTGTTGTACGTTGTTATGGTAACATAGTGAAAATGAAGAGTCGCGCGTTGATGTCTTTTGTAAGAAAATTATGATAAGGGAGCATCACGGGAGGCGAAAACGTTGATCACTTTCGCCTTGGATTTAGCTGCCGAGATAATAATCTGACATCGGTCTGTGATGTATTGATATATCCGTAGACCAAGATCATCATCATTATCATCAGCCGGTTTACGTCTACTGATAGACGAGGCATCCCCCATTCAATACAATGGAGGGATTTGCTATAATCACCCCATTTGGCAGGCGGATCAGTGATCGCAATTTGGTATTAAGTACTCAGGTGGATGCTGCTGCCCATCCCCTGGTGTAATCCATATAGTATAGTGTAGCCGTGCCGTATAGACGGCACGGCACTATATAGACTAGGGTATTTGAGGCTAAATAAATAGCATAAATATCTAAATAAATATTGGTACCATAACATTAATTATCTTTCTTCTTATTTCAGAACTCCACGCCTATACAGCAGACAACTGTGTGCCGGTGGTGTCAGAGACAAGGACTCCTGCGGGGGGGATTCCGGAGGACCCCTCATGTACCCGGGTCTGCTTGGCTCGGGAGGGGTTCGGTACGTGCAACGTGGAGTCGTCTCGTTCGGACCCAAGAGATGCGGTATAGGTGGTCTGCCTGGTGTCTATACAAGAGTGTCACACTATATGAAGTGGATATTGGACAATATGCGTAGTTAGATAGGTATTATTTGAATAGCAAATCTTAGGTATTCTTAACTAGTTAGTGTCACTTGGAACGAACAAAGAATTTTATAATTTTGTATTTTGTGTGAGCAGTTTTGTAAGTATAAATTACGTAAATGAAGTGTTTGTTATTTTGAAGGTGTCTCTGAAGCTGCAGGCAAAACAACATAGTATATAGTTATGGACATACTATGTAGTTTGCCATAGGTACAGTATATGTAGCTATAGATGAACCCATGTATCCTGCCACTGGGACTTTAATGATTAATAATTAAAAATAATTATTTTGTAATAAAAAGTTTACTTCTCTGGTATGGAACAAAAATTAATAAAAGGTAAAGAACAAGCAACCAGGTGTTTCATTTTGTATCGTATCTTCTTCTGCTTTTGGTATAAATCAAGAATCGTATTTGCTCATCACCCACATCTTCATCATCACCAGATAGATGTCCACTGCTGGACATAGGCCTCTCCTGGTGAATGCCACGACGACGGTATTCAGTCGCCTCCATCCACGGACTATCTTCTTCTGCTTTAGGTATAACTAGGTCGCTGTGAGTACCTATTCAAGAGTCAAGAATCGTATTTGCTCATCATCCACATCTTCATCACCAGGAAGATGTTCACTGCTGGACATAGGCCTCTCCTGGTAAATGCCACGACAACGGCCAGTCGCCTCCATCCACGGACTTCCTGCTACCTTCCATTGAGTAGGGCTAGAGTCGTGGTCGACACGTAAAATTCTTTATCCCTCAGTGGATTTCGGATCTTCGAGCTTTATAATGGCCTCCCCATTGCCACTTCAACTTGCTTATTCCTAAGAAGAGGCTATGTCAATGATCTTGATTAAATATGACTCCATGCATAACTTTCTCCATAGCCCGTTGCAAGACTTTGCGCTTAGCTAACTTAATCGAGATATCTTATCACCACCCATGAAATACTTATCATTGAGGAGTTCCGGTGGCTATTTGTGATCTTCTTCATCAGTTCCACTTCACCAAATGATACTTTCTGAATGAAAATGCTTAACTTGTTGCTGAAAATGCCAAAATCGCTACATTTATGCCTATAATATTTGAGGAGTTCCCTCAATTCCTCATGGATTCCATCATCATAACTGGATTACTATAAAAGTGGGACCAATCTGGAAGTATATCCTTTCAAACAAAAAATAATTTTTCAAATCGGTTTTTAAATGACTTAGACTTTTTTTACCTCATAGGTAACAAACATAAAAAAAATACAAAATGAAATGAAAGTTTTATTTGCTTGAATACAGGTACATTGGTTCTTAATCTATTATTTGGTTCACTGTACTCGACCAGATTGTCGTGCAAATGTTTAATTTTCAACTAAACTGAGAACCTCCTCATTTTTTTGAAGTCGCTTAAAAGTACAAATGAAACAGTTTTATCTCTCTAAAGGCCTATAGCTCATCTGATCGAAATCACTACCAGACGGAAGCGTCCCTAAGACGTTAGTATTATAATTGATATTCCTTCTATTGCAGTGACGTGTGATGTATGGCAATTAAAGCTCGAAGAAACTTCACCGCAGTCATACAAAATAATTGCAAAAATGTTGCTTACAGAGTGCTATACTTGAATGTCATTGAGTGACTAAGGGGTGATTTCACCAACAAATAAACAGGCGGTTAAACAAATGATAAAACACATTAAAACAGGCGGTAAAACACAGGTACAGACGCAAAATTACAGGCAACACGCCGTGGGAACACCTCGCCTGCAGACGCCTGTCATTGACTCAAGACGTCGACCAATCAGCATGAGTCCGCACGCTCCTTCCCCGCCCTCTTGTACCCGCCGGCACAGGCCAACTGATCGTGGGACCGGGCACACCAAAAAATAAAATAAAAATGTATGAAATATTTCGCCTGTTTGTCCCTAAATTCCGAGGGAAAATAGAAAATACTCGTAATGAGAAAATGCGTATCAAATTGTGTTGATTGGCAGAAAGTTAATTGGTCTAGTGGTTAATATGGTACCATGGTAGTGGTGGAATGGTACGGAACCCTCTCTACGTGAGACCGACTCACACTTAATCGGTTTTTCCTGTTAAACTTTTCACTTATGTCACCGTTCAGTGCAATCTGTACATTTGCTAACGGTCCATTGTTCCTCATTCATCATCATCATCAACATCACCATTCCTTATGACTCAGATTAATGTATTTAACAAAGAGTAAATATGGTCAAAATGCTTCTCTGTATGTTTTCCTGCAGAACAGGTATGATAATCTGGTTTTAAATTGTCTCAGTTATTTTATTAATATTATCATTGTGAAGAAAAGGACTCAGACGTAGTTCTGAATCGTCCCTGACTACTTGTGTCGTCTCGTGCCAAAATACGTCATCTGCATCTGACCTAAGTAAATGTAGAATAGCCATGTTCACTTCACTCTGAGATATTGTCTCTTAAGTAGTGATATCAACTTGTTATGACAGTTCTTGTGTGATATACGCCAATAAAAAACTATTTTATCGACTGTGATGAGAAGATGTCAATGTTATTCTATATCACTTACGTGGTTCTGATTGTCCCAGTGCTAAGCGGTAAGTTAAAGTGAATTTCTAGAAGTACGTCATCATAATAAGATGGATCTAAGTTAGAGTGATGTGTATCGAATGAATAACAAATTAGCTTTGCAATTTTTTTTTATTCTTGCAAGAGCAAGAATAATCGCAAAGCTGATTTATTATTCAAGAGAATTTCTTTATTTATGGAATACACTCATAAACAACTAAAAAACACTACCTAGTGATGAAACTTGGTGTTGTGTAGTGGTAGCCAAGCAGGGGAAGGTTCCTGAAAACAAAAATCCGCTGGTAATAAGTATACATTATTATAACTTATCAGGCAGTCCGTTATGAGAGTTTAGCTTGTAACAACTAATTTAAACAGCCTATTTATGTAATTGGTGAATTTGGTTAATCATGGGATTACTTCTAGTAAATCTGCATGACTTGCGAAAAAACTTTAGATAATGGAGCCACATAGTAGATACATCCTTTTGAAAAAATTGTGGGTGAAACAATAGAATTACTTTGAGAAAACTCACTTGTACAAAAATTAACCTATCTAATAAGAAGCTTGCGATTACGAGCAGAACAGTATTCTTCTGTATGTTCATAACCATGATAGTTTCAAAAGTTAGTATTTTTCATCATCAGCTGGTGGATGTCCACAGACTGCTGGACGAGGCATTCCTATGGAATAAGGAGATTTGCCATAATCACCACGCTTGGCAGGTGGATTGGTGATCGCAGTATTAAGTATAGTTAAGTACTCAGATGGATGCATATCCCATAGTCACCATTTACTACATCCATGGGAGGAGTTGGAGGGGTCCTATTTATAGGCCGATACCCAATGTCTATGCCGATACCACAAAAACAAGGTTTTTTGTCTAGAAAATAGTAGGTAAACGGATCGAATTACTAAGATGAAACTTCTACAAATAACCTATCTAGAGTGCGCGCCAGATAAGTCTGCGCGCAGCTTAGGTTCATGATTGAATAGATACAAATCAATCTTCTACCTCTCTTCTCTTAAATCTTGGGCCACTCATGGAAACTAGATAAATATAAAAAGAACAGCTAGTACCTATGCCCAGTACTTCTAATCTGAACAGCCAGAGTCAATACGCCTCCAGGCGCACGCAAACTTATCTTGCGCGCACTCTAATAAGAAGATTGGAGGTGGTTGGTGACAATACGTTTCGGGACTTGACAGTACTTGAAATTATCAGGGTACGACGGTGACAGCTGCCATGACAGTGACAGTCCAGGGACTTGCACCCCCCTGTCGGAATGCCAGCCCTTGTTGGATGAGATTGAAGAGGCGGGAAGCCCTATGCCATTATACATGAACCAAAGACTGCAGGATTTGGGATGTGGGTATACGTTTGAAGAGCCACTGGTAAGAAAAAAGCGTTAGTCAAAAACTAGCAAACTATTATCCATTGTAATATCATAGTCCAGGAAGTTAATTGGACGCCTGACACGAGACACCGCACAGGTGCACCTACACGTCGCCATCTTCCACGTGTACATTAAATAAGTTTTTAGGTATAAAATATATGTATGTTAATCTCTAATAGTAGATTATGCACTAAGGGAATAAAGCAGTGTCTTATGTCGCGGGCGGCATATTGAACCCTGAGCGTAAAGAGGGACTCTAAAGTTAACTCCCGAGTGTAACGAGGGAGTTATATAGAGTCCTGAGTGAAGCGAGGGTTCAAGCTGCCCAAGACGAAGACAGGCTTTATTCCAGAGGAGCATACTCTACTTTTCACACTTTCTGCGAGACAATAAAAAGCCAGAGGGCTTGTTTTGATTTTTGCGGTAGTAGATTATCAATAATCTCTAAAGCGTCTGTTTTGATAAACTTTGGAGTAGAATCACTATCGTTTATAATGTTTTATCAACATGAATATTGCAATCAAATTTACTGAAAATCACAGCACCAAACACGCGCACAGCGTGTATAGCATTCTTTGTAAACGCACCTTTTTCTTTTGTTTTGAGTTCTGCTTATGGTGGCCAGTTCGATTTTCGAACAAACCTCTTTACAATGCCATATGGGCATTTTTTTACTTAGAGTTTTCCACGAGTCTCCACACGAATTTGACGTTCCAAATTCAAATCACTTTAATCCCTAGGGAGTTTCATACAACTTTATATCCCTAGAGAGACAGTGCTTTACTTTACGTTGAGGTTGCATGATTTGTAATTGGACATTTTCGAGCAGGTGGTGTGAAAAGTAAATTATGGGCTTAGGTATAATTTATTGTTCATTTCCCATTCAACTTTTGAAACTATCATAGTTATTAACATAATTATCACTAGAAATGGGATATTTACCATGATTTTTGAGCTTTAGTGATTCCCGATCAGTATACCCGTGATCATGGCGCATGAAACTGTGCCGAAATATTGGGAATCAATAAAGCTCAAAAATCGTGCTAAATATCCAGTTTCTAGTGATAATTATTTCCCATTCAGCCTGAAATATATATATTATTACATATGCCACTAATTTAATTTAAATCTCATTAAAAAATTTTTTTTTACTAAGTATAAAGAAATACTATCTACAAAAACATAACATTATAGTAAAAAATATATATATTATTATTATTATTAATAATATATTTGTAAGTAGTAAGATTTTCTATGGTAGAAATAACTCACCCTTCCACTACTATCATTTCTCGGTACAATGATGTAGATGACTTATTTCAGGTTTGCTGTTCATCTAATAAAAAGTTGCCAAGTACAAGGCCAACCATATCTCCAATAGATGTCTTCGCAAATCGGAATAAACCCAACAGTACAAAAGGATCACAGACAGACAGCCCGATAACCGGTGATAGAAGAGACATTGACGATGGCCCCCAAGATGTGTCGAACCACCCAAACTTGAGGCTGCTGCCGAGAGTTTGTGGCGTCATAGACAATAATAGGATAGTGGGCGGAAACAGGACGCAGTTGTATGAGATGCCTTGGATGGTAATCCTGTCATACGATGAAGGTACAAGAAATAACGAGAATAACTTCTCTAACAATCCATAGTTATTATTTCAAATGAGGATAAAAAAAAACTTAAGTAAAATACAGTTCGCTTAAGAATAAGAATACATAGATAAGTTAGTAGTAAATGAACACTCAAATCATTTAAAAAAATCGCTCTTGGGTGTTCCCTCGGATTTTTTCGGTTTTTTCGAAAGGAGAAGTCGTCCATTTTTATTCAGTTTATAGTTTTGAGTTATATCGTGTAATTTTGGTGGTATTTTAACCGGCGTAGCTTATGAAGAGCTTTCTATTCGAAAGGGTGGAAATTAAACACGAGTTCCTTTTAAAACAGTTTATAAATTATATAAAGATAGCAGGAAGTTAGTGGATGGAGGCGGCTCAAGACCGTTCGTTATGGCATTCTAGGGGAGAGGCCTATGTCTAGCAGTGGACTTCAACAGGCTAATGATAAAGATGTTCCTTCATATACCTGCCCACTAGCGATATCTCATTAATTTATGAAAGTAAGATCAATATGAAATGTATTGAAAATACTACGATTTGACTACAAATTCTTCTCCAAAACAAAACAGGCAAAATTTACAATTACCTACACATTGATGTCGGTATAAAAACCATTACTAGATATCATATATTAATAAATAATCATTTTTAGTAGTTAATTATTAATACATTTTCCTTGTTATTACATTTATAAAACAAACTGCATTAGTGAATAACACATGATAAAATTTGAGCTATGTAGGTATTGTTTTCTTACATACCTACAAATGGTACATTTAATCTTTCAAAGCAATAACTTAGCTAGGTATTTCGTCTCCAAAATTTGTTTTTAGCTTTTTTTATTAATATACTTTTAGCTTATAATCTCGACGATCTCTTCCATTTAAATCTAAGCCAACATGTATACGTCTAGTACGAGTTTTGATAGTTTTCGAAAACTCTATGATGTTTCGTGTCTGTCCATAGGTACATTTACTGACAGCGCCCTTAGTTTTCTTCTCGTTTTCGCTAGGGGCGCTGTAAGTAAATATATGAAATGAAACGAAACTTCATATTTATCCACTATGTACGCGTAGACGAAGTCGCGAGCAGTACAGCTAGTGTTATTGAATTCTGTTAATATGTTATAAGGTATTTGAAGTAAGTATAGGTATTTACTAAAGTAACTTTCGTGAATTATATCATTCATTTTGTAAAAACGGGAAATTTTCACGTACCGATATGTTGGAAGCACAACAGGTTTCGAGGTTAGGAGGTGTGCGAGGAAGGACGCGGAGGGAGTGTAGCGCGGATCCTATACCCACACTGATGAAGACCCTCGATTAGGGTCGAAACCAGTTGGTGCCTCCACCAACATATCGGTACGTGAAAATTTCCCGTTTTTACAAAATGAATAAGTATAGGTACTTAATTTAATATAGTCAAATTAAATTACAGACGGAGTAAATACTCTGAGTTGCGGAGGAACCCTCATCAACGAGCGGTACGTTCTGACCGCGGCCCACTGCGTGCAACTTGGAGCGAGGGTGACGCTGAACGCCGCAATACTCGGCGAGCACGACGTGAGAACAGACCCTGATTGCGAAGTGATTGCAGGAACCACGAGTTGCGCTTCTACAGTTGTTGTAAGTCCTTTTCAATTATCTCCTACTCTTCGAAGAATAATCAATATATTGGTCAATCGAACAGACAGGTATAATATAAGTACAATGTCACAATGTTTCAAAAAATGAAAAAAGAGACAAATTATAATTATATAACTTATGTAGGTACTTAAGACTTAATATAAATTAAGTCAGTGCCTAATTCAAATTGTAAAAATATAATAAATAACTTTTCATTTAAAAAACCGACTTCCGCCATTGTATTCAACTAAATATTTGGATGAAAAAAAAATGATGAAAGAACCATAGTGGTGAAAGGATTATGATACTTTTTGAACGCAAATGCTTGGTTTGTTGCTGAAAATATCAACATCGCCATATGTATGCCTACAATATTTGAGGAGTTCCCTCAATTCCTCATGGATTCCATCATCAGAACTGGATTCTGAAATGGGACCAATCTGGAAGTATATCTATTCAAATAAAAAAACAATTTTCCAAATCGGTTCATAAACGCCGGAGATATGCGGTAACAAACATTAACAAAAAAAAAAAAATACAACCGAATTGAGAACCTCCTCCTTTTTTGGGAAGTTGGTTAAAAAGAAGAAACAATTATCTATTTTTGGTCGGATGCACCAAGGTACATAGAAATAGACAAGAGAAATGATTAAGTCCTTGTGCATGTTGGTGTGAGGTGAAGGTTTGTACCTACCCTCAGAATAATTACTAAAGCAATTATTCTGAGTGTATACCACCTATATTATCTGTGTATTAAGTGATTATGAAATTATAAGTGTACCTACCTACCTAAGTGATGTGTAGTGTAACCTATAAATCTAAGTCTCAACGAGTTCACTGACTCACAACTGCGCTGTATGACTGCAGTTCTCTGAAATCAAATCTTTATACCTGCAGATGATGTCAGACATGAATCATGATACTGTATCGTTGAACTCGCCATTGTTGCTTATTTCACACAATTACAGTAACAAATCTTATGAAACTTGAATAAGGGAAACTTCTTGACCTAAGTTTCAAAATATTTGGATAGCACTGGCTGCCAAAATGATCCCCAATTGTCATTGGTAAGTGGGGGGCTGAATATGATGACAATAGTTTTTCTTTTGTTTTGCGGCCGAATTCATTCGCGTCGTCCCTGAGTGTCCCTGATATGCTACCTCTCACCACCACCACCACTCGAGAACCTTTAGTCCCCAACGGTTGTCAGTTTTGCGATTACCAATTCAACTTCTGAGAACTATGTCGGTGATCTTGATTCTTCTACGGATATATCCTTATTTCGAACTCTATCACTTAGTGGTACTCCTAGCATAGCTCTCTCCATAGCCCTAGCCCACTGCGTGACTTGACACGCATAGAATCTACATAGATTTTGATTTACATCCTACTAATATTATAAACGCGAAAGTTTGTGAGTATGGATGTTTGTTACTCTTTCACGTAAAAACTACTGAATGGATTTTAATGAAACTTTACAATAATATAGCTTATACATCAGAATAACACATAGGCTACTTTTCATCATCATCATCATCAATTTTCATCATTATTCACGCGGGTGAAACCGCGGGGCGTAACTAGTAGAAACTAAATTCAGAATGTTGTTTCAGAATGGAACAATAGAAGAAGTGATAGCTCATTCAGGATATAGAAGACAGACATTATTCGATGATATTGCGCTCATAAGGCTAGCTCAGCCAGCGAACTTTAAGATAAGTACGTAAAAGCCTCAAAGTAATTCCTTAGTCGAGCAAAGCCGACTGAGTTTACACCAGGGGTTGCCAGCAACATCCACTAGAGTACTGAACACCAATAGTAACTGCGATCACCAATCCACCTGCCAAGTGTGGTTATTATGGCAAATCCTCGTCCAACAATTGACGTCTAACGGCTGATGATGATGGTGATGATGATGACTGTGACCGGCAATCATCATATTTTGATCTCAAACCGAAAGGAGGTAGTGCAAGTACCTACCTAGTTTGTAGGCAATTCTACAGTTTCGACAAAGGAACATAGGAATTGGAATTAGTTTTCGATTTTGACAATTGACTGAAAACGACTGCTTTGCTGACGGGGGCTGCTTTGCCCCCGGAAAAGGGGGCAAAGAAGCCCCCTTTTTTTGGGGCTTACTTTGGAGCAATTGTGGAACAGCCTTAAGCTCTTATGAAGTTGTGACCGAAATATTTGGTCTAAACAGGATTTATGTTTCTTTTTAAGATACCATTGGTCCAATCTGTCTGCCAATCACACGGGCATTACAGCAGGATAATCTAGATGGGGTGTATGGAACGGTGGCCGGTTGGGGCATCACAGAGAAAAAGGTTCAGTCCCCGGTGCTCCTGAGCGTCAGCCTGCCAATCATCGCCAATGAGGAGTGCCAGGCGGCTTACAAAGGGTAACTGATAAGTACTAGTTACTTTAGTATATAGAAGAATAGTTTAAAGATAACTTTTCATTTAAAAAACCGACTTCCGCCATTGTATTCAATCAAATATGTGGATGAAAAAAAAAAATGAAAAACCATAGTGGTGAAAGGGTTATGATACTTTCTGAATGCAATTGCTTGCTTTGTTGCTGAAAATAAAAAAAATCGCTATATGTATGCCTACAATATTTGAGGAGTTCCCTCAATTCCTCATGGATTCCATCATCAGAACTGGATTCTGAAAGAAATGGGACCAATCTGGAAGTATATCTATTTAAATAAAAAAATAATTTTCCAAATCGGTTTATAAACGACGGAAATATGAGGTAAGAAACAACAAAAAAAAACATACAACCGAATTGAGAGCCACCTCCTTTTTTGTAAAGTCGGTTAAAAAAATTTATAACCCAAGTGAAAGCAACTAATAGCTTTTGTCCTGTCTTTCTCGTTGCAAATGAGCAGGACCATTATTATGGAGCTACGCATAAAAGCGGAAAATTATGCTTCCCACGTACTTGCGAAAACGTTGCTCGCTTACTAGTTACGTTTCATAAGAGAGCGGCGCTAAGCGAGCAACGTTTTCGCCTCCCGTGATGCTCCACGTCATAATTTTCTTACAAAAGACATCAACGCGCTACTTTTAAGATTTCCACGAAATTTTCTGCTAAATTACGCTAAAAAAATCTGCTTTATTATTTAAAATCTTTACCTTGATAAGTCTTATCCAACCATATCCGCTACTTTTTTTTTGTTTTTAAATCAATAACAATCTTTTTTAATTCCGTCTGGTTCTAGTTTTCTTTTAAACTACAAGTCAGATCTTCATGAAATATTGTAGATTTAATCGGATAAGACTTACCATGGTACCTACGAGGTGTTCTATATTTTTGAAACAATGAACCAGAAAAACTGTATCAATTCAAAAATGTATGTAATTCAGACGAAAATTTCGACGAGGTGTACGTCGAAGCCAAAAATTCGTGAAGACATAGGAAAATTAAGACATGGTAGCATCAAGGGAGGCGAAATCGTTGCTCGCTTACGTCTCATAAGAGAGCGGCGTTTTCGCCTCTTGAAAATTTCTCACATAATTTGCGGTACCTATTTAGATAGATTACACGAAAAGAAGCTTATCCTAAGTTTGCACCGTTTCTGGCGCTTACGGAACCCTTTTAAATATTAGGTACAAACTTAAAAAGGCCGTAAATTTTAAAATAGAAAGAAATTACTTGATGCAAGTTAAATTACGTATAGAGAGACTGTATTAGTGCATTATGATTTTAATAAAAACCACGTGCATGTAGGGAACACAGTGTTGAACACATGCATCTTCCGTAAATTAATACCAGTATAAAACTTCCAGCGGATGTAGTACTAATTAAATGAATAAGTTTAAGTCAATTTCCAGAACTACATTAATTTTCCCCGAAGTAGAGCGACAATAAAATATGGAAAAGTGCCTTCCGTGAGACGCACCAAGGTGCAAACCTGGAAATGTATTTCGATCATTTTTCTGATAAGTCTATCAATTTGCACAGACTAAATTAATTTTCCCGGAGCCGCAATACCCACAAAAAGTTTTTTTGTAAATGATTTTTTTTTTGTATGTTCCGTATATCGGATTTGAAAAATACTTGGTGCAAATGTAGCTCATAACGGTTCAAAGTCTATGCCAAATTGCACCGACTACTTCTATTTCCCCCATAAAGTTACGGATATTATAAGGTTTTCACCCTATTTCACCCTGTTCCGGAGGGTGAAATTACTGATGCTTATTATTAGAGGTGATTTTTAAGCCATACAAAACAATTCGAAAAGTTTTCATGACTACATCTAATTAGTTCCACACTTTTGCAAAAAATCACCTAATTTGACTGTACTATACGCAGAAAATACCTACCTAAAATAAAATATCTTTCATTCTTATTACAGAACTCCACGCCTATACAGCAGACAATTGTGTGCCGGTGGTGTCAGAGATATGGACTCCTGCGGGGGGGATTCTGGAGGACCCCTCATGTACCCTGGTCTGCTCGGTTCGGGAGGGGTCCGGTACGTGCAACGTGGAGTCGTCTCGTTCGGACCCAAGAGATGCGGGATAGGCGGTCTACCTGGTGTCTATACAAGAGTGTCACACTATATGAAATGGATATTGGACAATATGCGAAGTTAAGTAATATAGATATTATTTGAATAGCAAATATTAAGTATTCTTGACTAATGTAATTTATAATGAACAAAGGATTTTGTATTATAAGAGCTTAAATAAAGAAAATAAATTCACTGTTGACTGGTTTTAGTGTCTATATTTTTTCATTTTGTATTGTAAAGGCAAGGCAAGGTACCTACCAAAATATGTTCGTTTTTGTAAAATATGTAGGTTCTTACCTGAAGCTATAGGTAAAAACAACATCGTTTACCTTGTATAAAGGCACAGCATACATATGAGTAGTTCTTGTAGGTATGCATGACTCAGCGAGAGCTTCGAAGATAGCGTTTAGTAAAGTAATAAAAAATACTCCCATATCGACTGACTTGGCTAACTGAAAATCAGGATTTATCTAAGTATCCTCACCTTTGATGAAGATAGTGTATTGTTCATCAAAGATCCTCACAATCCAGAAAATTACTCGTACTGTGTAACGGTACAAACATATCATATACTGGAATTATTAGGGATGAGTTACAATTATAAATAACACATAAGAACTACTTAAGAGTGAGCATAACCTAGGATAATATGATATATGACTCTATGGCCCATATTGAAAAATCGAACTCGACTTTGAGAACTTTCTTGAGCGTGTTCCAATTTCAAAATTCCCATACAAAAATTACGTTTTTGGTGTTCTTCGTGAAGATCGTTCTCAGAGTTGAGTTCGGTCTATAATACGGCCTTATGTTACTTTAGTCATTATTCTGAGGGCCTATAAGCCAATTGATCATTGAGTCTAGTAATATCAATGCGCCTGATTTGCCTGATGCTCGAATAAGTGCAAATCGTGGTGATGCAAACTATTTTATTAGCATTTATAAAGTTAAGGCTTAAAAGTTAAAGGCGCGCGTTTTTATGGCTTGTCGACACAAGCCATAAAAACGCGCGCCTTCAAAAAGTCGCCGCATGTTTATACGCACTAAATAAATCCTCCTCTACTAGTCCTACTCAATAGATAAAAGCTTCAAAATACCTAAGGATTTTGTATTATAGGTATTTCCCAAAAGGAAAAATTGCAATCGTTTTTTCAAAAGAAAAGAAAAAGTTCCTTAGACTCCTTGGTGTCATTTAGTCAGCTGACAGTTCACCATGATTTTTTTTTAAATCTTTGTATTGCTTCGCCTCCGTATTCCCTGAAAGTCACTCGGTGACTAACATTTAACAAGTAAAATGACCATCAATTGCTCAAAATTATAAAGACGAATTATCTTTTACTTGTCAAACGTTAGTCACCGAGTGACTTTCAGTTAGGGAATAGGGGGGCTGAGTTTTTTTGGATTTCTATTATCTTTGGTCTTCACTGTCATAATCATAGAGAAAATAAATAGTCATATATAAAAGCAATGAAATCAAACAAAATAAAAATAAATTAATACGTGCTAAATGTAGCCAATGCAAGCAAGACGAAACTAGTAGGCTTTGGAGAAAAGCTGTCATGTAATGTGTGCCTGTAGACAGGTGGGGGGCAGTGGGAATGGACAAATGTAAGGTACCGCCTTGTGGCGAAGCGCTCGACGTTGGCTGCCAGGTAACAGAAGACAGGCCTCCCTCACCAACGGTAACTAAGATCTGATAGCCCTATAAGATTTGTACCAACCAGCTTTGAACCAATGCTTGCTGCTTGGTTATTCTTGTCATCAACCTGAAGTAAGTCCACTTCTAAACGAAGGGCTCTCCAAGGCACACCACCCTTCTCCCATTTAATTAGTCAGAACTATAAATAGAAGATCTGTGATGTGCGTTTAAGACGCCAAACTAGTTTGAGGATGGCGTCATCACAGTACAGAGGACAGGGGCAAAGGCAAGCAGATAGAAGACGTTTCTCCACCAACGCTAAGTTGGGGTTAAGGTTCCAACAGTCTTCGAGGCAAAGCGAGAAGGTTCGACCCACCAAAGCTAATAACAAAAAAAAACTCCAAAGTCACATTTAATAGCTCAATCTTCCTGCATTCTTGACTAGAGAATAGTAGGTACGTAGAAATGAAACTAAAGAGAAGAGACCCAAACAGGTATTTATTTATTCCTTCGATTCGCTCAAGCAGGTCGAGACATCGCGCCACGACCTAAGCTCATGAGCTTAGGTCGTGGCCACGGTTAGAAGTCATCATCGTAATTATTCTATTAGTATCTTCCCTTCTAGCCGGCCAGTAAAGTGATTAAGTCTGATCTAAATAACGAATGTGGTAGGTAACTGGAATGTTGTACGGTGTTATACTAGGTATTACTAAATGCACAGTGAACTTCGTACCACCTCAAATTGATTTGATTGTAACACTTAACAAGCGATTATCAAAACAAAATATTTTAAATGTAATAGATTTCACACAACCGCACGGAATGAAAATCAAAAACACAGGACTTAATACGAGTTTTGATAGTTTTTGAAACTATATGAAGTTTCGTTTTCTTCCATACATTTACTGACAGCTTCTTTAGTTTTCCTCAAAGTGTTTTAAGTAAATGTATGGAAGGAAACAAAACTTCATATTATAGTTTCGAAAACTATCAAAACTCGTAGGTACCCCCAGGTATCTATGTCAAACGATAGGTCCGTCACGAACGCCATTTATTGAAAGTAATCGGAAGTGGCAATTCCCAAACAAAATTACCAATTTTGATTCTTCGGCTATTCCTTTGGATTTTTCCTAATTTTATTATTATAATTATATTTTTTATTTTCCTAAACCACCCCTGTATTATGGCGAACAAAAAAAAATATTCAAATCGGTCGAGCCCTCTTCCAGATTTTGCGAGACGGCAACTTATTTATGTTTAGATAGATGAAATGGTTTGTTATTTACACACTGGCCCCCGTATTGTCTATCAAACTGGTAATCGCTTTCGAATACGATTTTAAGGTACATTGCGCTTTATGTTTCGAATATTTCTGCTCTTGGAAAAAAGCTAGCACACGCGGCGCAATGTACTGCGAAATTGTAGTCAAAATCGATTACCATAGGTTGTCCAAATTCCAGATTCAGAAAATGTGTTATTGTTGCAAATTTATCTTCATTTGTTTTCAGTTACAAGAGAGACTTGACCTTTTCAAGAAAAGTGCCTGCAAGCTGCTTTCTGAGGCCTACAAGTTTTTAAAAAAAGTGCAGAACGACCCTTTCCAATGTCAAGTAGTCAAAAGTGTTGTATATTATAGCTTAGGTCTAAAACTCTTCAGTGACCTGGCGAGGCACTTAGCACCAAAGCTATGTGGTAGTCGATTGTAACTGTTGTGTCTGTTTGAATCTGTATGAAAGGGTAAATTTAAAATTGAGTTTTGTTTTAATTTTTTGACCCCTTATGAACCTAAAGCTGGAAGCCAGCAGAAGAGTCTGGTATTTTATCGTAAGCATGTCGGTTTGGGTTAATTCTGATAGTCTACCTGATTGTTATCTATTTTCTTAGCATAGAACAGCTTTTCAACAACTTTTTTTCTTTTTTTTTATATCGGTTTACGAAATGCCTATAATGAGCTCTAGAATTTTTAGTTTTTGACAAGAGTTCTTTTAGTTTCTAAGAAGAAAATATATGGTATTCTTAAGGTTTTTTTCTATTGAAATCATAAATTCAACAAACAAATTCACGAGCTAAAAAATAAAAAAGATACCACCTTTTTAAAATTGAAATCCAATCTCAGACTTACTTCTTCTTACATGTATTAATTTTTGAAACATTTGATAACTTATTAATTATTAATTTAGTTAGTGAATTCATCAACAAAATTTAACAAAACTGTAAAGGGTATTTTTATAATCAAATTTTATACGCAAAAACCATGGTGTCAGAGCGTGCGCTCGCCTTCTTCAGTCCAGTCCACAGACCGTTCATTGAACCTAAGGGGCTTGTTTGAATAGAAAGCTCATTTACTAGTGACAACCTCTGTGCAGTGGGCGAGTAGCCGGCTGAAAAGCCAGCGAGGAGGTTTCTGATCCTCGACACAGGGAGTCATAGTGTGATATCAGGACTATAATATGTGACTGTTGGGTGTTATGTTATGATACTCGTGTACAATATGGATTTTAATGCAGAGTTGTTGAGCGGTTGTCCTTATGAGAGGTCAAGGTTCACGGAAAACTGCGATGTTCGGGTATCTAGAAGTTATCATACTGGCTTTTGAACATGTTGTGTTTATTTTTTCATGTTGTGTATCTTTTATCTTCATATCCAGATGCGCGACCCCGCCAGACGACGCGCTATGAAGCGTGAGGCCTAGGAATGTGTCAGTTCTTCGCTACCATATATATCAAACGAGAAAAAATTCTGGGAATTTACCTTTTTCCTCTGCTAAGATATTATATCAAGTAGATAGTTGATATTACAAGAGCTAAATGTGGATGCTGCATTCAGATAATGCATAACTTAAATACTTTGAATAAAATTAATATACCATGCTGAGTTGCGTAAGTGATGTATTGTAAAGACTAGCCCTTTTGCATAAAACTGTTATTTAAATTTAAACATTTAATTATTTCAAAACTTTCACACATATCAATAGTGCTAGGAGGAGTTAATGCTAATAGCATTATCTACCAGACATCCTGAGCGTACAAAAAGATGGTGAGGCGTGCAGCGTGCCTTAAAAACTAGGTACTTATAGGTAAACGACACTTAAATAAAACGAAAAGGAATGTAATATATACTAATAAATAATAATACCTACCCAAATAAAATATACTAAAGATATACAATACATGAAAAAAAGTTGAATGTTAAAACAAATGGGACTATTGCTTAAAATTAGTACTATCACTGTTTGACACTATGTAAAAGTAAGGGATGACAACATTTTTTGCATGCTATATATAGTCCCATCCAACAGTAGATGCCTACCGGCACGGGGAGACCACGTTCAGCAGTGGACGTCAGTGGCTGATGAAGAATATGATATTCTCGCCTTTTCATACTAAAACTTTTTACCCATATGTATTTTTTTACTTTTTATTCATATACTTTAACTGTTTAACGGCTTTAACACTTGCCAAATATGCGTGTAGGTTGTAGGCTGGGTGCGAGACCACCAAAATACTACAGAACCCCTAGTCCGAATTTTACAGCAAGCATGTTATCGATGACGATTGTCTGTGTATTGCTTAGTAACTATCAACTAAACTGTGCACCACTCTATATAAACGACACAGATGAATGGCTAGTTACTACGTAATACAAGGACAATCGTCTTAATAGTTATCGTTACGAAGATTGCTGTAAAACTCAGACTACAGCCTCGGGTATAAGGAAAACTCAACCATAAGCCGACAGACCGGTGTCTATTATATAATTAAAGCAAGCGTCGCATCATAAAGTATATACAGCATTCGTGTTTTTAAAAATATTTATTGTTGATAACCTTAATAGTTTGTGGTCGGAGGCAAAGTCAGGGCCAGTTAGTGAGTATCAGTCGCGCACTGTCCGTCCTCACAACAACATATTCTTGACAGTTCGTAAATGAGTCTCACCGAAAGACAATCAGTGCGATTTTTATTATGATTGTTTTAAATAAAAACACTGTTCTCATCAGCTGTGTGATTGTGGTATCACTGACGAATATCTATGGACGTAAGTACGCTTGTTTGGACTTAAAACCTGTGTTTAAACTTGGATGACCTTACTGCATTCTAACCTGTCGGGTCTTCTTATTAATTATTTGCAATTTAAAGTTGCCTTAGCTACCAGTTTTGATTTTAAGAGGTTGACATCATAGGTAGAACAGGTTGGTTTTTTATCGAGTGGCTTGTTCCTCTTCACCAAGAAATTGTGGTTTTTTTTCTTGACTATTTCTATCATCAAGTTAATGTTTTTGATAACCCGATGACTGATGTAGTTATCTAAGTATATGTATTCTGTCTTGTTATGTTATCTGTCAACTTATTGCTCTAGGAAACCCAAAATAACATTATTTACCGCGATCTCAATGTAAATGACTCAACTATCCAGTTTTAACCACAATAACTCATTAAGAAAGGTATGGAAAAATATGACTAGCGTTACCTACACATAGCATAAACAAAGTTTTATATTATTTCTGCTACCTACCTAATACTTTCTCAAGGATTTATTTAGGTAAACTGTAGAATATACAAAGAAATATCTGATAGACCAAATTATAAGTATACTATATTATATATTTAGTATATTATAGTCTTGGTCTTGGAACGATAAAAACCTAGCTGGCTTAACTTTATTGATTATACCCATCAAATGCCTTGCTGATTATCAAATTTTACCGTTGATAATCCTGAAGAAGTTTACATACTTAGGTACAATATTTATAGTGGTTCACCTCAAACCGGGATCTTGCGAATAATACATTCGATGTAGGCTACCTTTTTAACCGACTTCAAAAAACATTTATAGAATGGTGATACAAATTTCATTAGATTACCTCAAGATAATTCCCCGCATAACGACAAAAGAACTATTTCAATTGGACTAACTAACAAGGCATAAACACTACATGTCAAATGGTAGCTACATAACTGACTAAGTAATTAATTAATAAAATACTTTTTAACAGTCAATTAACTTCTAAAAATTATATAATAAGTGCCCGGGTTAGGGGTCTTTCGTCACAGGGTAATTTCGTTCTGGTAACAAATCCTTAAACTTTTCTAGCTGACTGTAAATATCTATATTTGCAGGAAAAAGTACTCGGTCGAATTGAAACGAAAATTTATATGTAATTTGACCATCTCATCTCGTACCAATTCAGGTGAGTTTCACTCGGTCGAGTTAAGATTTACTCAGCAATTCAGTAGTATTGCAGGAAACTATTGTAAAGTTTAGTGTATTCAAGAAATTAGAAACTTACAGAACTATAACGTGATTCAAATATTCCAACAAATGGGTGGTCAACAATGATTATTATGTTGGTTTTTCATTTTATTGGGTACATGGTTCTTGTGTTTAGGTACATGTTGGAATTTCAACATAATGTTGAAATTCTTCAATTTTAGAGTTGTGTCACAAAAGCAGGTTTACTTTTTTTAGATTTATATTGTGCATTGTGCAGCTTATCCAGCATTGCATACTGGAAGTACCATGGAGATTATTTAAAACATCTTTACATATAAATAAAAATAAATAAGGTTTTAAAATTTCCAAACAAAGACCTTTCATATGACACTCCACTAGATCTTATTTTCTAACTTACCTATCAAACATGAAGATTGAACCATCAATCAACGTTTCGAAAATTATCCTCAGATTAACAAACATACATACATACAAACGCCGTATACATACCAATACATACATATTTTGACATATAATTATCATCGGAAATTCCATAGCTGTATTTTTTTGATTAAAGTGCTAAAAATATATATTATGTAGGTACCTATAAAATAACTCAGACTGGTTTACAAAGCTCCAACCAAATCGCGCATATTATAGGTAGGTAGGTAGGAACTTAGTAGTATCAGCATACAAGAGGGGAAATCCCTTTCTTCGATTTATATATATTGGTAAGTATGTTTACAGAGTGCATTATTAATTAGGTATTTTTCCTTGTAGCTAAGTAACTTAATAAATAACTTTTCATTTAAAAAACCGACTTCCACCATTGTATTCGACTAAATATTTGGATGAAAAAAAAATTATGAAAGAACCATAGTGGTGAAAGGATTATGATACTTTTTGAATGCAAATGCTTGGTTTGTTGCTGAAAATATCAAAATCGCCATATGTATGCCTACAATATTTGAGGAGTTCCTCATGGATTCCATCAACAGAACTGGATTCTGAAAAAAATGGGACCAATCTAGAAGTATATCTATTCAAATAAAAAAGAATTTTCCAAATCGGTTCATAAACGCCGGAGATATGCGGTAACAAACATTAAAAAAAAAAAAAAATACCACCGAATTGAGAACCTCCTCCTTTTTTGGGAAGTCGGTTAAACAGACACATTTTACCAGAAATATTTTTCAACCTACTAAGGTTGAAACTACTAAAGGTTGGTACTAAACCATTTTTAGGGCTTTCATTTTCTAAAATGAAAACAGAAACCCTTTCGCCAACCACCAGCTCTCACAAACTAGGTTTTGTTGGTAGAGAAGGCTTTTAGTATTAAGCCCACCTTTTTGTAGCATTTTTTGTATGTACAATAAAGTATAAATAAATTAATTAATTAACAAACGCTATAAAAAAGCAAGCGAGGGGATTATGGCAAATCCCCCCATTGTATTCAATCAAAGTCAAAGTCAAAAAGAACTTTATTCATTGAATAAAGTTCTTTTTGACTTTGACTTTGACAATGGGGGAGCTTCATTCAGCAGTGGACGTAAACAGGTTGGTGATGATGGTGACTGCCACAGAGTAAATAATTATTAGTAGTTACTAGGTTAAGCATGATACCGTGAAATGTTTTTTTTAGGCAGCCATAGACCACAAATGGAATGTACCCTCCAATTCAGGTCTCTAGAACTTAAGGTTTAGACCAGGAGTTCCCAAACTTATTTTGTCTACTGCCCACTTTGAGAATAAATTATTTTTTAGCGCCCCCATTTTTTCACCTACCTACTTAAAAACCACTATAACTTCAAATTAAATGAATTATTGTGAGATATATTAGCGAAGAGTTAAACATTCATTCTAAACAAGACTTTTAATATAACCTGCAAGAGTTAACTTGAGACCTGAGCGCACCGACCATTTTTTTTTTCTGGGTCTCTTACTGCCCCCCTGGCCTGCAGCGCCCACAAGGGGGGCGTTATCGCCCACTTTGGGAAAGGCTGGTTTAAACTGTGTGGTGATAATTAGTCAATGAGTGAGTCAGTTAGTCAGTCACGCAACGGTTTTATATATATTGATGAGTGTTGATTCAAAGTTATTCCAAAGGTTATTAAAGTTATTCATAATTATTCTGGTGATTTCAGAGCAATGCAATGGGGGCGTGAAATGCATTCTGCTGGAGTCGTGCTTGGGACTCTACGAGCAGCTGCAAGAAGGCAACACACGTCAGCTCACTCAGTTGTTGAGGCAGTTGCACTGTGGGTTTGCAGATCAAAACCGTCCTAAGGTACTTAAACCAGTCTATCTAAGGTGTGGTGCGGCGACACGCCGTGGGAACACCTCGCCTGTAGACGCCTGCCTGCATCGTCCAATCAGCATGAGTCCGCACGCTCCATCCCCGCCCTCTTGTACCCGCCGGTACAGGCCGACGGATCGTGGGACCGGGCACACCTGCGTGTGAGCGTGCGGACTCATACTGATTGGTCGACGTCTTGAGGCAACGACAGGCGTCTGCAGGCGAGGTGTTCGCACGGCGTGTCGCCTGTAATTTTGCGTCTGTACCTTTGAGAAATCAGGCCATGGGACCCCAGCTTAAACAGCACAGATACCGCCGAGTCTCAAGCCAGTGATGACTTACGGCACAGATACGTGCTCGCTAACTTATACACAAGCTAGCTTTATACACAAGCTTAAAGTCACGCAACCGAATATGGAGAGAGCTACGCTCATAGTTTAACTACGTGATAGAATCCGAAATGAGGAAATCCGCAGAGGAACGAAGATCACCGACATAGTCTTCAAAATTAGCAAGTTGAAGTGGTAATTGGCAGGTTATGTAGCTAGCAGAACTGCCAACCGCTGGGAAATAACAGTTCTCGAGTGGTCATCATAAACCGTACGATGCCGTAGAGGAACCCCCCCCCCCCCCCTCTTCTCATTGGACCAAGGACATCGTAACGAGCGCAGAAAGTCAGTGGGTTCAAGACCGTTCGTTGCGGTGTCGTCGTGTCAATGGGGGAAACCTATGTCCCGCATTGGACCACCCCTACCAGCTGATGCCGATGATGATGCTTTATCGATGACACTTAAAAGATCGCGGGAAGTCGGTAGATGCTGAAGACTCAAGCCTTTTCGTCGTGGCATAAATCAGGAAGGTCAATGTCCAGCAGTGGACTTCTATTGGATGATGATGATGATGATGATTGTGCTCTCTCGATGACATTGTAAATCTATCTATCTATCATCTTATAACGGGTGTAAAAAGACTACTCCCGAAAACTGAAACAGTGCATTCAGACCATGATTCTGAAAATATTTAAGCTGGAAAAACACGACAAAAAATGCTCACTCTTGGGCCGCTTTTTTCATGTTTTCGTTATTAAACATCCATAAAACATCATAGAAGGAACACTAAAACCTAATTACGATCATTAAAAACACGTTAATAAATAAAAACTTCAAAAAACCAATGAAAACCACATAAGAAATATTGGCGCTGCGCGTCGATCAGCTGACCGGGAGCGTTGAACTCGCGCGGCGCCCCGGTGCATGAGCTCTGTGAACTCACCGCTATTTTATATAGCTATGGCATAGGTAGCTTTACCGGTATCTTCAGTATTCGGGAGCTTTCCTTTTACATCCTGTATATAAATATATAAAAATCGATGTGTGTTCCCTATGGACTCCAAAACGACTGGACCGATTTTAATGAAATTTTCAGCCAATCATCAGATTAGCCCAGCGAGTAATCCTGTGAAGAAGTATGGTAGCGATCGGATCAACCTTTTTTTTTATTTTTTTAGTTCTACCCGTGCGTTGCCGGGCGGGTCGCTAGTCCTTTATAAATTTGAAGATTTCGAATGCGAAGAAAACAAAAGGCAATCAATATTCACAAAACTTTACAAAAACAAATTCAACGACAGAGCATGGCAAACTAAATTACAAACATATACATACATACATAAACACACGCCGAAGGGATAGGCAGAGCCTGAAAGGACCTCTTTTCACAGTGTATTGCACAATCGCAGGAATATAGACGTGACGAGTGGTGAGCTCATCGCCGCCATTGCTTTCCACGGCCAACTCGGCTAACGTTTTTTTCCAGTAGCAACGCACTCCTAAATAAGCCAGCAGCCAGGACAAATCAAAAGCAAAATAAATAAACGAGTTTGAGCCGGTTTTATGTAAAAAGGTGACTTCTACTCGAATTTCGGGTTTGGTCAGGATCAACAACATTTGCGAACAACAAACTCAAAGTCAACAAGTCGAAAGCTAAAAGTTTTGAAAACACAAGTTTGCCGCTACGTTATAAATAAATAAATGCTAGACATTTCACTTTCACACAAGATTATCTAGCCCCAAGCTATATAAGCAGAGCTTGTGTTATGGGTACTAGATAACTGATATACTTAATACAATACATTACATAGATAGATATTTTTTATAATACATAGAAAAATACCCAGAACACCCTGAACAAATATCTGCAGATCGTACAAATATTTGTTCCGAGGCGGGAATCGAACCCGCAACCTGCGTCGCAGGCGAACCTTCGCCCGCTGCGCCACAGAGGTCATCAACGTTGGGTATATACCTGAGGGGAGGGTATACTTAACTTAGGATATTCATGAGCCTATATATAGAATGTGTATCAAAATAACCCTATACGCCCTAGGGCCCAAGGGGCCCAACGCCCAACTTAGTTTTACGACTTTATTCAAAGTTTTTCATGCATGAAAACCATGAAATGCCTCGTAAACATTCCTCCAGAAATGTACCAACAGTAACAGCTGTAATAACTAATAAGGCAGCCCTGTTGTATGTATGTTGTATGTTGTGTTAGGTACATTTTCGGAGGACTCTGGTTTCCCTTCAACACGTACAAATCTTTCGTCTATTTTCAAAGCCTCTTTGCAATCCAAATTTTAGAAATGCGAGGTAGCCTATAGGTTTTTCATTTTCGCGATTACCATACTAAAATTGTTTTTTTTGTAATCTTTGAGTTAGAAGCTTGGTTTTTTTTAAAGCCACTATAACATCCCAGACCATGGGCGTAGCCAAGGGGATTAGGGGTTCAACCCCCCCCCCCCCCAAATGTTCAAAATTGTAGGCCGGCAGTTTTTTTCAACTGGATATTAATGTAATTTCGTGTACATTTTTGTTGTTTAATTTTCTTGAATGAAAACCTGGCTACGCCCGTGTCACAGACCTGAAAAAAGAAAATAGGGTGATAGACAAACAAATAGACAGACAAACAACAAAGTGATCCTGTAGGGGTTTTATTTTTTCCTGTTGAGGTACGAAACCCTAAAAAGCCAAGCCCAGTTTGTTGCCCTGAAGGCCTATTACGAGTTTTGCATTGCAACAATCGCTTTGCGAGTCGTGAGTATTCAACGTGACTTACTCAGTAACTATTTATAAATCTATGCTGTTTCTATCGACTGCGCGGCACAGAATAATGAATAGGTAATGACCCCTCCATGTCCTTCCGTGGATGTCGTAAAGGCGACTTAGGAATTACACCAGGGGATGGGCAGCAGCCTGCGATCGCCTGCCAAGTGTGGTGATTACGCCACATCTCCCCATTGTATTTTATGGGGGAGGCCTCGTCCAGCAGTGGACGTCTATTAGGCTGCTGATGATGATAACCTTGGTAATGGTAGCATTCTGAGTACATGTATTTTACTTCATCAACAGTACCTGGGTGTGAAAACTCCAAAAAATGCGGTTTTCCAGAAATGAAACCTAGCTAGATCGATTTTGTGCCCTCATATAGTATCGTTAGAGCCATTTGCGAGATCTTAAAACATAATATATACATACAAATATTGCTCGATTAATAGCATAGGATTTGTACGCTTCTAAGCAATTAGCATAAGTTCCATGGAGGATGAATTTTGTGATTGATTTGAATGCTGTTAGTGATTACGCGAACAACAGCTTAACCTAAAACTTGCTGTTGCAGGTTTGCTGTCCTCCAGAATTTGCGAACCCTCTACGAGTATCTTCGCAGCCTACAGTCGATCCTATACAATTGCTGCCTACCACTAAAGTCTGCGGCATTCAGAACAATGATAGGATCACTGGCGGAGTGCAAACAGACATTGACGAATACCCCTGGATGGCATTACTCCGGTACAATAAACGTGAGTGAGAGTCATTCCAAACGCCCTACATCTTCTCTTCATCAAACATCCACTGCTGGATGATGCCTCCCCTACAGCATGAAACGCGTGAAATGGGGGTATTTTCCATAATCACCACGCTTGGCAGGCGGATTGGTGATCGCAGTTTGGTGTTAAGTACTGCTGGTGGATGCTGCTGCCTATCCCCTGGCGTAATTCTTTAGCCGCCTTTCACGACATCCACAGGAGGAGCTTGAGGAGCCTATTCTTAGGCCGAGACTACCATGGATCCATAAGCTACATCGGCATTACTAAACTATCGTCCGTGATCGCTGCTTACCCATACGATAGACAGACATGAGCCCCCTCCGTCCCAGATGTACCATTGAGTTGTACCATTCTGTAGGTGAGAAGCATTAGGGTCAATGTAACATTTTTTAATTTTTTTTTTATTGCAGCTTTGTGTATAATTTTCTTAGACGCATCGATCTGTTTATTTAACGTGACAATATATTTAATAATTAAATAGTTACAGTGTTGCATATAGGTCTAAGGTATGCGAGGTTTTTATAAGCAATAATTGCATTTGGCTCTTATGTTACTTAGTTCCTTATGCTCTCAACCCATTTTGTGTGTGTTAGAAAGTTTCGCAGTCTGTGACGTCTTAGTTCTTTAGGCTACTAAAAACATTTCAAACAACTCGTCAGTTTGTTTGTTGTTGCAGTTATTCGGCGAGTGTTCGATTAATTTTGTTTGTTACAAATAAAAGTTAAATAAAATTAAAAATAGGACAAAACGGATATTCAAGAATTTAATTGAGGTTCCAAATATAATATAGGTTGATATAGAATCACTTTACCCTAGGTACCTTCTCAAAGTTTGTTGTAGGCTAAAGTGAGTTTCAAAAAACAAACAGACTCACAACTGTAAGGCAAGGTAGACTAGACATCATTCAGATTCTTGTAGTTTATTAAAGGGTAATCAGAGGCACGTTCAATCAAAAATTATATCAGTTTCCCACAAAACAAATTGAACAACATGCAACCACAGCCCTCAAAGCCAGAAACACCGATACCTTCAAGTGCACAGATCTTAGCCTACCCACCTGGAACAACTGAATCTTTTAGATATTGTCGAACCACAGTCGTCTGTTTCAGTGACATTGGGATTCTTTTTTAACTGACTTCAAAAAAGAGGAGGAGGAGGTTCTCAATTCAGTTGTATTTTCTAAAAATGTGTGTTACCTCATATTATTATCTTCTTTATTTTTATAAACCAATTTGGAAAACACTTTTTTATTCGAATAGATATATTTCAAATTTGTCTAATTTTTATCAAAATCCAGTTTTGATGATGGGATCCATGAGAAATTGTGGGAACTCTTCAAATGTTATATTCATACATATGCGATTTAGGTATTTTCAGCAACAAGTTAAGCATTTGAATTCAGAAAGTATCATTTGGTGAAATGAAACTTATGAAGAAGACCACAAATATTCACCAGAACTGCTCTACCTATGATAAGTATTAAACGGGTGGCGATAACATATCTCAAGCGATTATGAAGGAAATTTAACTAAATATTTCTGATGAAAATGGTACCATCGAACTGGAAGGTAGGCACTGGAACTCCGTCATAAATCAATGTATCCTAGCCGTGTTTGGGTTCATTGGAATTGTCATGAGATGCACTCTGGCTGTAAATGATTTTAATGGTAATATCCCGCTTTCAAATTACACTACTTGAGTCGTATCTTATAATATATGTGGCTTTGATTGACTGAACACAGATTTCGTAGCCTTCTTATTCCATCAATGATCTGTATCATCGATTTAATAATTTGTTGGCGCCCAAATCTGATAAAACTATGCCTTCCAAACTTACGACTTAGGCGCGGCGCATATTTGCCCTTTTGCAAAGTTTTGGCTTAACAGAAGTTACTGATTGATGTTACTAATAGATCCTGTAAAGGAAGAGTTTTAAATTCAGCCTCTATTTGTTTTTTAGGCACACCTTATTTTTCCGTGATGGCTTGTCCGATTTAGGTAGTTTTTTTTTTGCTCCGATGAATTCAACGAATTCAAATTCATATATAAAATAAATGAATATGAATGATCTCGGGGCGAAATCGAGTAGCACTTAAAAAAATATTTGCTAAAAATGTATACATCAACTAGTTAGCCGAATACATTCGCGAAGTCAGTTTTTTAGTTGAAAAGTTATTTATTTAATGAATAGGTACATGTTTTTATCTTAGAAAAAAACGGTGTTTCTTTTAGTACATCCACAACCTAGAATGTAATTTTGGATATAACTATTTAGGGATATAAACACTTAGGTCTTTTGAAATTTGCTTAATATCTGAAAGTTAAACATAAAACTAGGTCTAACTGTTCATAGAACCAGTTTTTTTCAGTAATTTAATCTATGACTTGGAAGCATACAGAGCTAACACTCACACGATGCGCTAAGATTTAAATTAGCTAAGAGGCATTTCGATCTACGTAGAATGTTGGCACCAAGGCTCTTTAATTTTATGCCCAGCATAACGACCTATGTTTGGTTAGACATCATTTTTAATAGAAAACCATCTTGAAATCGTAGTGGCATAAGGGACTATCTGTATATGGGGCCACATTGTTAGCGGTATTTGGCTCTAAGTAGTACAACTTTCATTAAAATATTAAATATAATAGTATTCATTTATAGCTACAATGGTTTCAAATTTACAAAATGTAGCCCAGATAATGCAGTTTTACAATGGTATTATAACAAAATGTATAAGGCCAATAAACTCAGAGATAATAAGAAATGAAATAAATAAAAACGTTTTTTGGCTGTCCTGTAAAATTACAAAAAATCACATTGACCCTAATGCTTCTTACCTACAGCATTGATGGTACAATTAGTACTGATTGAGTCCGGCCTAAGAATAGACCCCTCCTTCTCCCATGTATGTAGTAAAAGCATTACACCAGGCAGGGGAAGGGCCTACCTGAGTACCTAACACCAAACTGCGATTAAGCTCGCTGTATCAATGGAGAGCACAGAAGTTAGTAGCGTTTGAATGTTGGCAAAAATAATGTAGCCCCAAATTTTAAGTGTTTCACTACGTAATTGAATCCGAAAAGAGAAAATCCGTAGAAGAACCAAGTTCACTTTAGCTCTCAGAAGTAGCAAGATGAAGTGGCAATGGGCAGGTCATAAAGCTTGCAGAACTGACAACCGTTAGGGAATAATCGTTCTCGATGTGGACACCACAAACCGGAACACGCAGTTGAGAAAAGCGCCCTCTGGATAGACATTATAAAGGTCGCAGGAATTCAGTGGATGGAGGCGGCTCAAGACCGTTTGTCGTGGCATTCTAGGGGGAGGCCCATGTCCATCATTGGACTTCTACAGGCAGATGGTGATGATGATGACTTAGCGTAGCAATGGGTCTACGTTCTAGGCCTACGGTATTTGCTACGCCCATGCAAATAAATTGTCTATTAGTATAGCGTGACACGAAGTAGTAGTACTTGCCACGTTCTATTATCTACTCAAAATTCTCCAACTTGTGAAAGTACTCAACCATCACCTTGTTTACGAGGGAGGGATTTTGGAGGGATTTGCCATAATCACCACGCTTGGCAGGCGGATTTGTGTTTGGTGTTAAGAACTCAAGTGGATGCTGCTGCCTATCCCTTGGTATAATCTCTTAGTTAGGCTTAAACATCCACGTGAAGAGACGAAGGGGTATAATCTTAGGCTGGACACACCACGGCTCAGTACTTAATAATAATGTAACTTATTACTAAATGTACTAAGTAATAATGTACATTATTAATTATATACAACACATTTTTACATCTGTGAAAATTTCAACGGGCTACCTCTTACAGCTGCCTAGATATATACCCCTGTGACAGACTGAAGGACAACGTATGCTTAGTAAAGGCCCTCCCCTTGGGTAAAGAAACCAAGGATTTCTCTAAGAATCTAAGACACCGAACCCGTCAGTGCACGTTTCTGGCTCGCACTTAGCCAAGTTTATTTATTTCGAAAATTGATTTATCAATAATATTTATTTTTATAATTACAGCGGTGGGCACAGGTTTCTACTGCGGTGGTGTTCTCATTAATGAGAGATACGTTTTGACGGCAGCACATTGTGTTGGGAGCGACTTGCCTCCTGGGTGGAAATTGTAAGTTACCTGTGATTATTTATATACCTACTATTAGGTATTGCTTTTGTTATACAGATTTCTTCTTATCGCTACGTTACGCCCATGGAAATAATAATTACACAACTATTAAAAAAATCCTTGGCTTATTATATACTCCACAGAATAGGTACCTACGCACGTGAAGTAAATTTGGTATGCAGACAGAATCAATTTTCAAACTAATAGATTACCTACAACACTTACTCACATACCTATTCGTATAGTCAGATTATGACAGGCTTTTCGTATACTATATTCACTAATGAACAATCCAAAATAATGAAACAGGTCGGAAGTCCGCCTCGGCGAATGGAACATCGCATCCACCTTGGACTGCGTGCAAGACGACTGCAGTCCCACCCCTCAGGACATCCCGGTTGCAGAGATCATCCAGCATGAGCGATACGACACAGAAGACGCCAACCAGTTGCACGACATAGCCCTGCTGCGGCTCTCCAGAAATGTAGAGTACAATGGTGGGTAGCTAACCTACCTACCTACCAAGATCACAGGCAATGGGCAGGCCATATATTTCGCAGAACCGACAGGTGTTTGGGAATAAAGGTTCTCGAGTGGCTATCACGAACTGGGCAACGTGTAGGAAACCGTGATGGAACGACGACATTTTATAAGTAGCAGGAGGACACGTAAGAACGATCGTCGTGGCATTGTATGGGGGAGGCCTATGTCCAGCAGTGGACTTGTACAAACTGATGTTGATGATCAACCTACCTTACAGTTCGATAAGCTATACTATACAATATAATTTCCTTAAACGCACTCACTCCCAAATCTCTAATTGCCTACAGCAGTGGTGGGCAAACTTTCTTAATTCCCCAATGCCCAATGCCAGAAAGTTTAAGAAATTTCAGAGGGCTAGAATTGTAGGAAAAACGCATTGTGTTGAATTTTTAACCGACTTCAAAAAAAGGAGGTGGTTATCAATACGGTTGTATTTTTTTTTGTTACCTCATTACTTCGTCTTTTATACCGATTTGGAAAATTCTTTGTCCCATTTGTATCAAAATCCATGAGGAATTAAGGGAACTCTTCAAATATTGTAGGCATACATGCTATTTTGGTATTTGATATTGTAGGCACTACAATATGGATGGGCAGCCAACGTGTTCTAAATAATGTGTGTGGTTTTAGATTTTGTGAAACCAATTTGCCTGCCTCTAACCAACGAACTGAAGCGAAGTAGCTTTATCGGAGAGGACATGGAAGTTGCTGGATGGGGAAAAACAGAAAACAGTAAGTTTTCGCGCTTTACTTTATATTTCAATGTAATGAGTATGGTCCGAAAAGAACGCCGAAAAAAAACAAAGGATTTGACTTATTTTTGTACGTTTGGCAGACTCAGACTGCGGGTTTGGTAATGCCAACTGCCCCGACGAGTGGTCAGGTGGGCAGCATCCCCTTAGCTGTCCTAAGGACGCTTAGCATTTTTATTACTGTATATGCACTACTATACCCACCTAGATACTATGTTGACGCTGCTGTATATGCATGTTTTGCAAAGCATGAGTTCGCAAATGGGAAATAATGTATACTCCTTTCTGAACTAACGGCTAATAGTAGGTATTTGATTCTTCCCTAGTCTTTCCTTTTATCCTAGTAGGTATCGCAGAATAATGTAGAGTACCTACAGGCCGATAGGTTGTGCCGATGGATGGCAGAGCTGAAGTTGATCGTTATGGTGCGTAAAGACAAATTAGTTATCAAATCTATTGCGCATCTAACCGGCTAACTTCAACTTGGTCAAGATTCAGCGGCAGAACTGTACCTAGACCCCTTTTGTACCCGGTTGCGTAGTAAAAATGCAATTCCAAGCTTGTTGGCCCTAACAGAAAAAAACTTCCATTACAATTTTCAATCTTAATATTTCAGCCAGCGAATCAGAAGTGAAGCTAAAGGCAAGAGTGCCGGTGGTCCCGATCAGTCAGTGCGCCAGTGTTTTCCAGAGAGTTAACCGCGCGGTTCAAAATACCCAGATCTGCGCTGGAGGGGTTGCCGGCAGGGATTCGTGCCGAGGGGACTCCGGCGGACCACTTATGGGCCACGCCCCGCAGGCCAATAACTGGATAGCCGTAGGAGTGGTGTCGTACGGACCGTCACCGTGTGGTACAGAAGGATGGCCGGGAGTCTACACAAGGGTTGGAGCTTACGTGGATTGGATATTGTCCAAATTACGACCTTGAAATGACTGAGATTAAATTATGATTTAAGTTTATAATTTCTTTAACATTTGCTTCGATGTTAGCTGTATAAATCGCTGCTATAGAGACTTCCACATCAAACACTTTTTCAGCTCAAAATAGGCACAACCCATGTTGTTTTGAACGTGTGAGCTTTTTGTACAACAATTTCATACTATATATAGGTACAAATTACAGGTGGTCTATAAACGCATCAAATTTACGAAGGAGGCCCGAGATCCTATAGAATACCTATGTTTATTTCATTCCAATACTCTATTAAAAAAAAACACTCCTATTTTGGAAGGTGAACTTTTTATCTTTAGTTGCCCGCCAAAATGTATTTTAGCAAATTTATTAAAAGAAATTGTATTAGTTACCTATATGGAATTTATATTTTTTTCTATGTAATTTATAGTAGGTATATTTGTGATGAAAGTCACAGAACATGTGCCATGATTTAGTTTTCTTGCCACTAAATGAAATATACTCACTATAGCTATAGCTCAAATATTTCAATCAAATATGTGATTAATTAAACATTGTTATTCATTTTATGATTTATTAAAGGTTATATAATCAATAACTTGTGATTACATATGTATATCCAGCAGGTAAAAAGGCTATTTCTAATCCAATCCAGATCTTGCCAGCACCTTACTATCACATTATCCTTCAAGCCAATACTAAACACATCAAAAGTTTTTACATATTTCAAGTAAATACATAATTTATAAATATTTTAGGAAGCTTAGCTAACTTTGTGTATTCATTATTATGATCTATTAATCAAGAAATATAAATACGTATAGTAAATCAAATCTTACATCATTTACTTAGTCACAAAGTAATACCCCAAATTATTACAGTTTTGACTTACTTATAAGCAATATTTAAATTTAATCATAGCTTAAAATTAGCCATGTCACTATTTGAAATTATACAATAGTAAGAGATGGCAGTAATTTAAGCATTGTTTAATTTTTGATCGGTTTTTATAAGTAATATGTAGAATACTGATAAAAACATTTTAATTGGCACGAAATTCTTGTTGGTGTAGGTTTCCGATTTCATTAGTAACTTTCCTAATAGTTGATCTTACATAAATTATTACTTTTGTGACATAATTCACGGTTATATCATCAATGCATAAACATTAGTTTGATGTTATACATAAACAATTTAATTTTATACTATGTAAAATTTTCTAATGCTGACGTCAAATTTATATCCCAAAATAAAACTTTTTATTCTTAAAAGTAAAACTATTACCTACTTAAACTTGTCCCTAAGTATATTATCATAAATAAACGTGGAATGATTTCTTTACAGAGAAAATACTTGAGTTGAGATTCTTGTTAGTCAAAATCAAAATGATAAATTAGGAAAACATCAAATCAGTCACAACTATCTCCCTCAGAACATATATATATATATATATATATATATATATATATTAGTAATTTGGAATGTTACATTTGTTTGTACTCAACATATTTTAATCTGTAACAAATAACTTTTAAAGAAATATCAGTGGGTTTTGAAATTTTTTTGAGCCTCTTATTTCATTTTAAAATATCATGACTTCATTATTTATCTACATATATTTTATTTCAAAATATCATGACTTTATGTCATTATCTATAAATATTGTAGGCTTAGCTCTATTAGCTACCACAACATACCAAGAGCTTTTCAAATTAATTTAATAAATATCTACCAAATAGTAATTTACTGATTAGTGCCATGCTTGCGGCAATTTTTTTTGATCTGACGAAATTGTAATTTAAAATTACATTGTAAAACTGACATAACAGTGCAAAATATAGAATTTTGTAGACATTTCTATACAACTTGGCACTGATTTCTTTCAATTCTTACCTTACGAGATTACTATAATAAATAAGTATTCTATACTCAAAAATTAATACATAGGCTTGCTCTGCTTTGAATCATTTGAAATTGCTAGTGTAGTGTATTCAGGACGGGAATAGGCCTGAATCTGTCATTTTTGCAACATAAGTTCAATGAAATATCAGTCTATCAAATTTGTTCCATTAAGGCGAAATAAAAACAAGCCTATAAAAAATGTGGTTTATGATGCTGCTGCGATTTCAACTGAGGCTGCCTCCGGTATGATCACTGGATCAGCTGCTTCCTCAACGTCATGTGGCTCATCACTCCCGACTTCACCATTCGACGGTTCCTCAACAGTCGGCGAATGTGCTTCTCCAGAGCCATTCTGACCATTCTCCTCACCATTCAACTGAGGTCCATTCTCAATCACTTGAGGTCCATTCTCAATGAGGTCTTGAAGCTTCTTACCAAACTCTGGGTCAGTTTCAGAGACTCCTTTCACAAGCCTGTCTTGCTGGTCTTCAGTCCATGTTGGGTACCACTCATTGAAAAGTTTCACCTGGAAAATGCATTTTTCTTTTCAATCATCATTCAACTGTTGGACAAAGCCTCCCCTATAGAATGCAAAGGGGGATTTTTCATAATCGCAGTATTGGTGCTAAGTACTCAGTTGGATGCTGCTGCCTATCCCCTGGTGTAATCCCTTAGCCTATTTTTACGACATCCACGGGAGGACACGGAAGAGTCTATTCTAAGGCCGGACACACCACGGCAATTTTCTTTTTTTTTGGAAAATTTAAAAAACTTATAAAAAAAATAACTAACCCAAATATATCTCTAGGGAAAACAATGGGATGTTGTCTTTGTGGCCCAAGGTTTGAGGACCATTGATTCTGCGTCCCATTTTGAATTATTTTCGTTGTTGTGGCCCAAAAACTTGGGCCTTAAAGTTTTAACTGGCTTTCTCTTAATTACATGGTAAACAGGGTGTTTTTTTTAAATGGGACAGTATGGGGATATCCGAATCCATAAGAGATACGGGAAAACTGTCTTTGGAACCATTTGCTGATTTTGTATGAAAATTATTTTGGCATAGTTAATTTTTTGGTCAAGCGTGAGTTCTCCATAAAAACTAGTAGTTTTGATCAAAAATTTTTTTAATGCGTATCGACTCAGTTTCATGTAAGAATTGTTTCATTGTATGGGAAGAAAAAAATCTGAGCAGCAGAAGTTAGTCAAATTTAATAAAATGTTTTCTCATACAAATTGTAAGTAATCTGGTACCTACGTTAATAAAACTATCGCAATACATTTTCAAATTGGCCTCTCTCTTGCTGTTTCCAGGTACGGGTACGTTTCAGAATACCTCTTGCTTTCTAAGCCGCAGTTCAAATAACATCACAGTAAGCAGTAAGCAATCCTCAAAAACCCGAGGTCACTCTGCGAAGACCCCAGGAAACTTCTGTGCTTCTGGATGGAGTTCAGCTGGCTGACTACCTAGCCAGACAGCTCTCACGCACAATGGACCACCTTAGAGTTTGAATGCGGAAAAGGGAGTTCTTTAACATTAACATTAAGAAGTGTTGAACTTTGTTAGCACTGGCAAGAGCAAGAGATGCGAATGGATATTTGTTACATTAATGGAAATTATAGTAGTTTCCCATTGCTTTCTAAGCCGCAGTTCAAGTAACATAGCAGTAAGTAGTGATGATAAATACTCACACGACACTGGAATAAGCTGACAGGCTTGTCCTCACATGTCAGGCCGGCCAGTGTGGCAGCCAGCAGGTCTGGTTGGTCACCTTTTGCTGCGGCTAAAACAGGCATGAAGTCTTCCTTCTGCAGTTCACTGAACTCTCCAAACCATTGCAGTAGGTACCTCAACTGAGCTTCGGAGGTTAGGCCTTGTGCTGACATTGTCCGGGTGAAGGGGCGGTACTGAACACCTGAAAAATATAAGCACATATAAAGCAAGGATCCTGCTCTTCACCATCAACGCATAAGATACTATCATCAGTATAATATACATAATTAATCATGTTACTGTTAATCCAAAATTCTGCTTCATTACTTCAATGATTTCAACGTGACGACAATGTACAATACAGTGAGGTCTATACAACCCCACTCTGAATTAGAATTCGATGGAGCAAGATTCTCAAAAATTTTGTGGTAGGTTAATGACAAATGCAATGCGCCTTCTTGCTGAAACTTGCTTGCTAACAAATTTTATTGTAGTCCAACCTTTAAAACCCACATTCAAGGTGGCATTTCAGTAATGAAGCTTTACGTACCTAGCACTTATAAAAATAAGGTTGATATTCCAGTTTGTTACTATAGAATAACAGAAGGATATAATTTTTTTAACAAAGAAACCATAAGTACTTACAGGCAAAATAACTGGTACTTACCTATTATCAAAGCTATGTGTTGGTACTTGATGAGTGGTTAGTGTAATAACCACTAAATTTAGCCTACCTTGAGTCACTAAACAAGATAACAAGTACCAAGGTACCTACTAAATATTTTGGTATGACTCGCTTGGTTTACATTTTGTACAGTTAATAATGATTGTTGTAAGACCTTGAGTTGGTTTTATTTAGTACAACTAGGTAACTAAATTGATATAGGTTTTATTGGTTGAAAAACAATTAGTTTTGAGATGTTATTGTTTCGAACTTACTTTCAGTAACCACAGACAAACACACAGCACTTTCCAACAAAAAACTCATGTTTACTACAAACACTACACTAAAACTTGTAAGTAAATTATTAGGTAAAACAACGTGAACGATACCGATGGATGGGCGCTGCTAAGAAAAGTACTTTCTATTTCGCCAACACGAATGCAACTGTGACTTTGCACGCAAGGTTACTCGACTTCATTTCACCTTTCAACTTGTTATATCACACGCTAAATTTCACTTTCTAGCCATCGATTAGCATTTTTATTCAATGTTTTACATAAGTGATAAAAAGTTGGGCGTTCTTATCAAATTAATTGCATTGCTTACCTTTACTACAACCTTGAATGCTGCTATTGGTTTTTGCTGGTATAAAATAGACGCCCTTTATTTCCTTTTGCTACTGCTACCAGTTAAATAGTTCAGTCAGTTCACTGTTCAGTTTATTAGTAAATAATTTCCTTACTTCCAAATCTAAAAAAAAGTATACAATACAAAACAACTAGATTACAAACTACCAGTGTGTGTTTCCAACTTTCCACCCACTTACCAACAACAGCGGTTTTAGTAACGCCCTAGTTCTTATGACTATTTTACCCTGAATGACTTTAAATGTTTTTTTTTCTTGTAATGGATGACAGCCGAATATCTTTAAAGTTTAAGTAAACTGGCTGTTTTCACAAAAAAAATTAAATACACTACGGCTTCTGAGCTTCATGTATTTTCAATATTAATCTAGGTTTAAATTCCCTTAATTCCCACATGAAACGAAAAATACTGAGATTTGTATAAAATTGTGTAAGTAGTTACTATGTTAGCCTACTTCCACGGAACCCTATCACGCGAGTTCAACTCGCACTTGACCATCTTTTTTCATTAGAAACCTGCCCCCCTATTCCCTAGCTGAAAGTCACTCAGTGACTAACGTTTGACAAGTAGAATGACCATCATAAAAAAACGTTGGTCACTGAGTGACTTTCAAGATAGGGAATAGGGGGGCAGGTGCTTTAATTTTTTATATTCTCAGGGTTTTTTTATTTAGCAAAAATTTATTGACCCTATTATAATGAGTGAACAGCTTCGGAGAAGTACTGTTAAAAATATACAAAACGGGGAAATCAGCTGGAGGCTCAAAACTAGGGTTACCACCTTAGATTCAATTTTACCCTAAAACGCTTAAAGCCCTAGTTTTTTTTTGATAGTCATCCGCAATATTGTCCATTCGACTTTAGAAATGGGCTAACGCCTCTTAGAGAATTTATTTCTCTAAGTAACGCCTAGTCGCATGAGATAGCGTTGATATAATACGCACGCTTAGAACATTCTAAGCACGTAACAAAACTCGTCCGACCAAAATGCTGGACCGTGCTAAGGGTTTATAGGTCAAAGTCGTCTATTTCATGAAGGGAAAACATTTCTACATAACCGTCGGACTAAACCCGTTTTATGTGCCAAAAACGGTGCTATGTGCCAAAAACTAGGTAGGTACTGCCTTTTTTTGTGTTGTGTGATACAAATGTCGACTTTCAGCAACGTGGAGGAAAAAAAGTATTGAGTGTAGAGAATTTAGGTGACCAGACAACAAGTTTTCTTAGAGATAGGTACCTATCTATCATTATTTTTGCCTGTGGGCTCTCAGCCAAATAAAAAACAAAATAAAAGGAAAATAAAATTAAAACGTAAGTACATTATTTTTTTTTTATATTTAACAATCAAAAAGTGAAAAGTTTATGTATCTTCTGTTTTATATTATATAAAACTTAATACCTAGTATACAGTTTTTAGTACTTATAAGTACCTATATCTACCTACCTACACCTTAGTAGAAATCTTATAAATAATTAGTGCATAGTTAAAGGTATTTTGCGTCAATATTAGGTACCTACGCAATAGTTGTACTATAACATAATTTTACTGGGAATAGCATAATAATTATCATCGGTTTGAACATATGAATAAATATATTTTTATCAGGTAGGTAAGTGCCTAGGTAGGTATTCTAAATGCTTTTCGTACCTAATTATTGAATTTCTATATCTTTCTCTTGTTTTAAATATCATATACAACAACAACAGTTTTTGTTCAATAATTAATTGTATACGAACATTTGTGGGTCATAAAATAGTGCTCAGTAGGTATTAGGTACCTACAGTACCTACTTATTAGTAGCTCTTCTATTGTACCTACGTATTACACACCTAATTCAATAACCAATATTATAGTGGTTACTGAAAGCTACAAAAGACTATGAACAATTAGTACTTAATTAATAGTGTACCTAACCTACTTTAGTCATCTAATTCCCATTTTCACCAACCAGTAGGTAGGTACTTATTTTATAGTACCTTCACACGCCAAATTAACAAGTTTCTATGAAAAAACTTTCAATTTGGCATTGTGTCCGTAATTGGTTGGTGAAATTGAGCACAATAGTAGGTACCTTTATTTTTATCACTTTTGTGGCCGGGAACACAGCCTGTTATATAACTTAACTAAGCTAATAAGCTAAGTATAAATTATTGCATTTAAATGCATGACACGTTTTTAATTAACTTTGATGGGGATGATTTAAATAGTTTAATTAACTACTTACTTATATAACAAAACTTAGCAAAAATAAAATATTAGACTACATTTTAATGTCGGTGTCATTGAAATAATGGACTCAATGTCTAGACTAAGTACAGGTACCAATTAATGTATACACATATAGGTTCCTTGGTCACATTCTTTAACATTTTTTTACCGATGACTAGACACGTTTATTTCTGAATAATAATCAATAATTATTTTAGGAAATATTTTTGCACTAAAATAATTATAGACAATAATTGAAATACCTAAGCCACCTATTCTTTTGCTCATCATGATAAATAAAATAATTAATAGGTAGTTACATTTATAAAACTTAACACAATACACTATACAATGTCTTCATTAATGCGGCAGTCAGACTCGTTCAAATGTTCAGAGTACCTACCTAGTTTAGTTGCTGATCTGCTGGTAGGTTTTATTTTAACTTTTTTTTCATAGTTAAGAGCATAGTTTGTTTTTTACTGTATAACAGAGTTAATTAAAAAGATACATTAATCTAGGTATGTGACAATTTGTTAATCTATTTTGCTTAAGTAATTAATTATTTGTCACTGACAAAATAACATGGTTAACTAAGAAAAAATAAGTTCTGAGAACTGACAGTATGGCTCGAGTTATTTGTTAAATCAGAGGTTTAGGTACTCAAACATTTGAACAATTGTCTTGTGCTGTGACCTGCGGCACTCGCTTCGATTAACTAATTATCACAAGGAAGTTATTAACAATACTAACAGCTAGAATACCTACAAGCATCTTCTCTGCTTCTGAGTTCTACTTGCAGTCTTGTTTATGAAGCAATTACCAAATCACAATAAACTAAAGTTTGTTATAATGCTTGCGAGCGCACCGTAGAGTGAATGGAGCTTTATTTTCCGTGGGAATGGCCGTGGTCGCCGTCTTCACCGTGACTGTGGGAATGGGGAGCTGCAAAAATAATAATGGTTAAAAACTAAGATAAGTACTAGGAAGAATGTACAGGCAGAGCGTCCCTAAGTTATGTGGACACATGAGCCTTATTATTTAGGTAGTGAAAGTGGGCACTATCAATCTCGACTCGAATAATAGCATCACAAAGTATTTAAAGTTAAAAATCAATAGGAACAAAAAAAACGTATGATAGTTAAAGCTACATACACTCAAGCATACATTTTTTTTTAGTTTTGAAGTTTAGAATCAACTTTAGTTATGGATATCGAAGCATAGAAAATATGGCTTACTGAGTAGCTGAAGTCCGAACATGAGGAAGAATCCGACGAGCGATGCAATGTACTGGAGGATGCCAGTCCTGTCGCCCTTCCAAATCTCGAAGAAGATGACGTAAAGCAGGGTCCCTGACGCCAGACCCTGGAGGATCACTGACGGCACTCCAGCAGCCGCTGCGCCTGCGCCGCCGACTAGGAGGATACCAATTCCGATACCGAGGGGAGACACTACGGCAAAGGTTGTAATGTAGACGACGGACAGCCAAGTCTTAGTGCGGGTAGCGATCAGCTCTACACCGATGCAGAAAGCGATGACCAATTTGTGGGCAGAAATAGCTCCCAACATGTACCTGAAACAAAATACCAAATTATTAGCTAAGCGCCTATGTCCTCTAAATAACATCTAAAAAATATTAAGATAATTGTTATAATTATTTCACCCTACATTTTAAAAAACTACGCCGCGCCGTCACAGAATTTCCGGCTACGCAGCATTTTGTTTTACTGTTCATCGCCATCTATGGGTGACTGGCATAAACTAAAATAAATTGTCATAGATGTTGTTAGCAGAGGTGGAATTTTGCGTTGGGTTCGAATTCAAACTTTAACATAAGTACTGCTACTCGTTAATAGATGGCGCTCTCAACACATTATAACCAATTCACGCCACACGGGATCCGAGAAAATTTGCAGAAAAATATTGTTTGCTTACCAAACATGCGATGTGCTGGATTCCAATCCAACAGCGAGACCCTCGAACAGCTCGTGGATGGACAGCGCCAGGACGATGAGCAAGCCTCTGAGAGCGGATGTGACGTCATCACCTACGTTCACGGGCATGTGGCTGTGTCCTCCTTGGGCGTGGGAGTGACCGTGACCGTTGTGGGTGTGGCTTTCAGGGTCCTAGAAAAAAACAATTCCAATAAAGGTTCCGGTAAAAGGGTCCCTCCCTAGAGGTAGGTTTAGTTAGATAGTGATTGAAATCATTGCTGTGAGTAATTTTATAAGTAGGTATAGGTACCTACTTATAGTATTAACTCGATAGTTATAATAAAGAAAAAAAAGCATGATTTTTCCCGTGACGCAAAAAGTTTTTAAATATTTTCAGTATGATATAGTTAACTAACCTAGTAGCTATGATCAGAGTATTATGTTCCTTGTCTGCTTATCCGAAGCTCAAAATTGAGATGTTTTTTTAGTTTGAAAGCTGAAACTTGCAAAGGTTTTGACATAATCAGAGATTGCAATAATCACCTTTCCCTTTTTGATGGAATCAGGTTCAATCAGATCCGCAGTGGAATTCGTGACGCTCTTCTCCCCGCTGGGCTCGCCGTGATTGCTCTTCCTCACACTCAAGTTCCTGACCAGAGGAGCGGTCTGGCCGATCCTTTTCTCTCGACGGTGGATGTACATGTGCACCAACTCCTCCACCAGGTACATTATGAAGAAACCGCAGCATGTCAGCAGGGGAGTGAGGGAGAAATCGAATGCGCGTAGTGAACCGATGTCTGTAAAAGAAAGAAACATTTGTTTATAAGAACCAAAAGTATTTATCAGTGCGTGTAACCAGTGATGATTTACAGCACTGAGACGTGCTCGCTACTATTGACCTTATGCAGAAGCTCAAAGTCACGCAGCGGGCTATGGAGAGAGTGCTCGGAGCATCACTACGTGATACAATCCGAAATGAGGAAATCTGTACCTAGTAGAACCATATAAATAACTGGTTTTCTTCTATGGTAGAACCAAGATCCGACAGTGCTCTCATAATTAGCAAGTTGAAGTGGCAACGGGCAGGTCATAATAGTTCGCAGAACTTAACAACCGTTGGGAATAAAAGTTCTCGAGTGGCGACCACTAACCGGACGACGCAGTAAAGGAATACCCACCTCTCGATGAACTAAAGATATTATAAAGGTAGCAGGAAATCGGTGTATGGAGGCGGCTCAGACCGTTCGTCGTGGAGTTCTAGGAGGGAGGCCTATGTCGAGCACAGGACTTCTACATGTTGTTGATGATGATAATGATGATGAAATGGAAATGTACAATAAAATTATATCTAAACAATAAAGCCCATTGAAATTAGATTAACATATTTTTTTTATACATAGGTAAAATTATCACTCTACATCTTTTTTAGGGATTTTGTTAGGTACTGCTTCCTTATAGCGTCGGTAAACAATGGCAGCTGGCCAGAAATACGGATCAAAGAGCTCATCTTGTACTACGCCTGAACCTGGAGACCGTAGAACTTGAAGTCAGTGGCTCTGTTGGTCTCCAGCCTCAAGAGGGGACAGCCGAATTGCCCCTAGTATCCGGCCCTGGCACTCTGCTTCACAAATCTCCATTATAGAGTGGAAAAATTAAATACTCATGTATGAGTAGCGGCACGAAACTCTAGCGCTGACCGTTATTGCGCAGAAGTCAAAAGTAAGGTATCTTAGGGGGGATCTCTATCTCTGTCTTTCTTATGATAATTGTATTGCGTGCGCGACAGTAAACGTGCGCAACTATCCCCTCCATGTTTCGTGCTAGACTTACGTGCCGCCACTATACCGACATAGCATAGTACCTAGTCATTGCAGCGCTGATGAAATCATAAACAAAGAGTTTATCAGCTTCTTTTTATCTGGTACTTAATCACATTCTGTACGTTACAAGAACATGTCCTAAGTGCTAATCTGTCCGCTATTACCTAGATTTACATGGATGTTAATTGTGGTACTTGAGTGTAATCATTATATTTGATCTGTAGATCCAAGGATTGATCCAAGTCCAATAAGGCCCGGAGCTTAATATGGCCCATCAGTTACAAAAAAAGGTAGGATGCACGAATATTATAAGTAAACTAATTCAAACTAGTAATCTTTTAATTTTGGTATAAGTAATTTAATGTTTGACAAGAATCTTTAGATTGTAATTTGTTGACAACGCCCATTTACAGCACCTTTAAATAATAACTTGTATTTTTAGTTTTTAGTTTTTTGTTTTTTTGTGTTTGTGTAATTGTGTTATCTTGTGTATCCCTATGCTTGTCTGTTTTTGGATGGCTCTGAGTAGGTTATATTTCTGTATTTGTTTAGTTTATTATTTATTGTTCCTACTGTGTAAATTTGACATAACCAAGTGTGCTGTAAAGCTCCTACGGTAAATAAATGAGTATGAGTAGAGTAACGGTGTTAGTTGGAACTTTAGAAGCGCTAGCATTCATCATATCTCTGAAAATATGGTTACAGCTTGAAATTTTATTTTTATGTACCTAGGCACCGCACCTACTTTAATGTTATTGATTGAACTCTTATATCGACCATTACTATTTATTTTATTTGTTACAAATTATAAATTGTTGTAAAGAATTGTTACTACAGTTAATGCAATGTTAAATTCTAAAATTCGAATATGCAATTAATTTCATTAAACATAAATTAAGCTACATATTGGGCATTATTAGCATGACAGGGACACAATAAACTTCTTAAAATCAGAAGTAGGTAATTATCGTACTATTAAATAAGATAAAATTATAACAGTATGAAGTAAGATGGGCCTTCAGGTCCATAATCTATATCAATGACAAAGAAAGCGCGACCGTCCGTAGGTCGCCGGCCGGGCCGTCGGAAACTGCGCAAACCGTGCCCCGAGGTCGCCCGCTTTTGCCTCCTGTTAGTTTATTTTCAACTTGGTGACTGGCGAACTGAGAGATAGGAATGCTAACATTATTGCATTCGGTATTATACCTACTTCACTTATAATGAAAATGACGAATTTTACAGTGGAATCAATTCATCTTTCACCTCATAAGAAAACTAAGAACGTTTTAATCATTCATCAATTGGCCATTATCAAAGGTTCAATTCGCCCTATGAAGTAAGTAGGTATATTTAGGTAGAAATGGAGGTCTACGTACACTGGTGTGGAGACTAAGGAGTTTTGCATCAAGTCAAGTAATTTGATGACTCATTTCGAAGTGCTGCAGTACTTGTGAAATTTTCTTATCGTAAGTACCTACCAAGTGTTTAAGTATCTTATACAGGTAATTACTTTCGTTCGCTTTTGTTAACAGGTACAAGATAAAGTTGAGGGAAAAGGCTAAAGAAAAGTAGGTACCATCGTTTTAGAAGGAAATGATTGAAACCTACGTATACCTACGTTCCACCCATATATTTTGATAGATATGGTAGGTAATCCCATCGGAGACGCGTTGTCTATCGTGTGAGTAAAAATATAAGAGAAAACTAAAAAATAAATATCGAGCTTTGGCAAGAGTCCACGAAGAATAAGACTAAATAATTATTAGCTGATGTAAAACTTTCTAAGTTTCTAGGTAAGTACTATTTAATTATCAATATGTGTTCATCTGACTTATTATTTGTATAGGTAGCAGCCTCCATAACTTCAAAAGCGTACCTAAAGTCCTAACCTAAGTATATACCTACAGCTAGGTACCTGATAATATGCAGTCATGTTTCCTGGTAACTTGAGTTTTTATGATGATGTTATTGACTATGTACCTACTTATACCTAGTACTTATTATTAGAGAATCCTCGAAACATATACACTCTTACCTACCTACCTAATAAACATCACAAAACACTTTACTTTTTGATGTTAGGTAGATACTTTTGCCGGCAATTATGGCAAAAAGCATTCATCCGAGTCACTGAACAGAAATAATATTTTAATACGTCTGACATTTTGGGCAATAGTCGAATCCCTCCGGGACCTAAATATTTCGCCCTGAATATCAGAAATCCGTAGAACAAAGGGGCGGATCTAGGACACAAATTTCGCAATTGGGGGCAAAGCAACAAAATAACTTCCTGATTTCGAACAAATATGTGAAAAAATTACAAATATCCCTAGATAAGAAATATACCTACTTACGCATAAAAAACATATTTCAGTAAGTTATCATATTTATTGGTACATAAATATAAAGTCTGGCTAAGTGAGGGTCCATGCTGGTACCTTAGGATATGGAACCCTCTAACAGGCGTGGAAACAGATTTTCGCTTAGTTTTTGGGTAATTTGCTGATCTGAGCGAACAAATAGGGTTGGACCGGACTTGTCCACGCGGAAACGCATTTTCCCGTAACTTTATGTCGCTCAGAAACATCGTTCGCTAGAGCAAGAACGGAATCTGAGCGGAATTAGCCCGGCCGATACATTCATGCAGTTCAAATCAAAAATACAAGTATGCTTATCGAGCATTGTTAAAACTAATGTCTGTCTTTATGTTGATAGAGTACTATCTGAGTATTTACTACCTGCATATTGTGTATGTTTGTAAAGCCTTAGCGGCTATTATGCATGCTAGTGATGCTAGGCTCAAACAGGTTGTGATACGTCAGCATCGAATAAGGAAAATATAAAAAGGTTAAAGTTACTTTGGAGTGATTCAACAACCGTAGGTATATAGCTTTTAGCATGCATTAAGAAATAAGGATATGTTGAATGGGTACATAACTGGAAAAGCTGTGTACTAAGTAGATATTGGTAATGTACTTAGGTGAGTACATCAAATGATTCTTTGCAGAACTGAAGTTTATTTATAAAATGTATGATCATGGAAGTAAGTATGAAAACTGATCCGAGCAAGGATTATGTAAATTGTGTCGCAAGTTCCAGTTGAAAGCTTTTTGTGTTGTTACGTGCCGAGATTGTCGCTAGTCCCGCACGCCACCTTTGGCAACCTTGAGTCCAAGGCTTCAATCCATACACCATTCATAACCTTGAATATTTAAAGTCGGTTTAATTTTATTTGAACTAAACAAGTTATCGAGGCGATTGAACTTTGTCATAAATATGTATAACATAAGTTAGTTTAGGCAACTTGCCTAAAATTCTATAATTGCTATAACTGTGAACAAAAATTTGCAGTATCAGTCATTAAATAATAATATACATATGTAATTATATGTATGTGACGTTGGGTGTTATGTATCTGTGTATGTTATGTTAACTACGTGGACTTTGGTGAGTATGAAAGTAATAACTTCGCATAGAGTTGAAGCTATATTATCAGTGATTGAATTGAGTTTAACTGTCATGAAAGCACTAATTAGTTCGTTTATGTTTAGTTTATTAATTTGTTTTGTGAATAAATAAATATAATAATTATTATTATATATTAATTCTATTGTGAAAAGAAAGGAATCAAATATTTTTGGCCTCTGGAAACTTCACTATCTACACAAAAGTCTAAGATAATCTCTCCCGCACGTAATTGGCCGTAGTCTAAGATCCCATTTGTTTGTTACAAAATAATGTTCACTTTATTCTCCTCACGTCGTCGATAGGTTATTTTTCCTAAACAGAGCAGGTACCTACTACCACTTTACATCACAGCCTTTCATAAGAAGCTATAAACATAGATTTAGCAAAAACAATTGGAAAAACCTATAGGTTCTTTATTTATTGAGATCTAAGATTATCAATAGGCTTATATATAGGAGTTTACCTAAATGAATAGGCAAAACACAATGTTATGAAGAAACACATACGCATTAAGAGGTTTGATTGAGCTCTAAGATTAAGTATTAATCTATTAGATATTCATTTGATGATTTGTTACCAGTAATTTATAAAGAAGTACCTAGCCAATTATGGCAACCGATGGTAGAGTCATAGTTAAAACGCTATTCAAAGAGCCGTGGTTGTAATTATGGTGGAGACTATTATGTCAGTTAAGTAAATAAATCAAGAAAATGTTTCTATCGCGTACCTATTCAAAGTTTAAATTGTATTGATGCCATTACGCATACCTACCCAAAATGAGTAATGAATAAGTTGTAGCTAGATAATTGCAAATAACTCGGTCATCAGATCGTGCGAGTAGTGAACCAAGGAAGTGGGACATTCGATTATCTAATCGGAAATTGAGAAACAAAATAAACAAATATGTATCTAAAATGAAACCGTAACTGAAATGGCGTGAGTTCAAATTGGTTATCGTTCAATAAAGTACACCTGCCTTACACCTGTTCAAATATAAATAATTCAATTATTTGTCAAAAAAAAACTATAAAGACACTTATTTAAGAGTTTATGATGATTTCAGAAGGGTCATAAATTAAATAATTTTAATTTTATTGCCATATTTTAGATTGGTATTTTATGTGTTTAATTTGTGTGGTCTACGCGTTATAATGCTTATCAACTAAGTGATTTCTCAGAATGATTACTATTATAAATATTTAAATCAAATTAGATACGAACAGGATTCATTTCGTTTTGGTTACCTACTCTTTGTGGAAATTGTACGCTTACAAAATTATAAAATTAATCAAGCACAAATAAAATATTTAACGTTTCAGATTGAATATTCCTAACTTATTGCATAAGTTTTGATAAGACTATTTCCAGATATCTACGATTCGTGAGGGAGAGGTGCCAGGGCCTGATTCAGGGTACGATTCGACTGTGTCTCCAGAGGCTGGAGACCAATAGGGCCACACTTCAAGTCCTACGCTCTCCAGGTTCAGGTGAAGTACAAGGATGAACTCCTTGATCCTGATTTCTGGCCAGCTGGTATTGTTTACCGACACTAAGGGAAGCGGTTTTGAAACAAAATCTCCCAAAAGATGTAAAGTGATCGTTTTAGGTATAAAATATGTTAGATCATTTATTGTACTTATGTAGCATGAAATACATATATTATTATAGAAATCAGAGCTTAAGGAGGTGATTACAGGTTAGTCATACATATCCCCCGCTCCTCTACCCCCGAACATTAATCCTGGGTACGATCCTGCTCATCTCGACATGGCACCTAATTAGATACTTACATAGATGTGTTTTGTTTATTATCTATTCAGATTGCGTAGTTCATTGCACATCGAAAACTGGTGTTCCATACTAATTAGGTAACAAAAATTTTAACCTTTTGTTTTTTGTGGTTGACATTTTAGACTATATAACTATGTGGGTAAGTAACCTACTACATTCGCAAAGTGGTGCGTCAGCTGCTTTGTGTCTCGGATTCCGCATTGTCCATAGTGAACTAAAGTTATTGCGGTATAGAATTATTGATAAGTTCTTGTATTAAGTAGGAAGTGGTTAAGACAATGAGACAATTAGACTTCTAGCATTTTTTAAACTTTTGCGATCAGAACACATATTTAATAATGTCGGGAATAATAAATAATAAGGTAACACGCGATACGTGAAAATATTAATTAAACTTCTGTAGGTCATATACTCCATATATCCCAGAATTTGCAGAATCGACAATTACACCTTTTTTACGAGTAGAGTCTCCCCAGCAGTGGCGGGGCAACGTAGTTACGACAAAAAGGTAAAAGTGGACTATGCCCCCCTAGGGAGGCGCATTAGCGGGGCAAAGGGGAAGCACTCGTAATAGATAGGTAAGTACTTTGATTTCTTATATACTTATTTATCGATAGCTAAGATCTATAGTTGCCACCGCCACAGGTTAAGTAAATAAACATACCATTGTAAAAGAAGGCTTATTTTCATCATCATCATCATCATCATTAGCAGCCTTTAGACGTCTACAACTGGACGAGGCCTCGCCATAAAGTAAAATGGAGGAAATTGCATCACAAAGCTTGGCAAGCGGATTGGTGATCGCAGTATTCGTATTGAGTACTTGTACTCAGAGGCCCAATTATTTAATTTAATAACTTTTCATTTAAAAAACCGACTTCCGCCATAGTATTCGACTAAATAATATTGGATGAAAAAAAATTTATGAAAGAACCATTGTGGTGAAAGGATTATGATACTTTCTGAATGCAAATGCTTGGTGTCTTGCTGAAAATATCAAAATCGCCATATGTATGCCTACAATATTTGGGGAGTTCCCTCAATTCCTCATGGATCCCATCATCAGAACTGGATTCTGAAAAAAATGGGACCAATCTGGAAGTATATCTATTCAAATAAAAAAAGAATTTTCCAAATCGGTTCATAAATGCCGGAGATATGCGGTAACAAACATTAAAAAAAAAAAAAAAAATACAACCGAATTGAGAACCTCCTCCTTTTTGGGAAGTCGGTTAAAAACATTCAATTCGCAGTATAATCTCGTCTCAGTCGCACTGTCACGTATAGAAACTATTACTTAATCCTCGCGTTTCTTGCGAAGAATATGTAATAGTTACTAATACGAGACAGTGCGACTGACACGAGATTATATTGTGACTGGAATGTTTTTAAATTAAAGAATTGGGCCTCAGGTGGATGCTGCTGCCCATCCAATGTGTAATCCCATATTCAGATTTCACGATATCCAGGGAAGAGCTGGAGGGGGTATATTCTAAAGCAGGACATACCATGGCACCCGCGGTTAGGTTTGTATTTATCTAAAGTGACCATAGATATCCATACTTCAGATATAGGTGAAAGTGACTTTATCTATCTGCAATGTGTACATAATTACCTAATAAATTAAATATTTTGTTGTATTATATTATTTATTGGGGACTTATTATACTACCGACTATATAGGTTTATCAACCTATCGCTCGACTTGTGAAAGATTTTTGAGGTTTATCGTTCAACGGTCGTAAGTAACGGCCGTTATCTACAAGAGCATAGTTATCAGCCTAGATGTAAGTAGGTAGATTAGATCCAGATAAGTATCTACAGTTGATTATTTTATTTATTTCTTTTATGTATTGGCTTAGAAGTTTTTATTGGACTTGGTAAATGATTTCTGAGTATTTTTATGCCACAAAATTGATTTAAAATTGTAGAGTTTTGCAGAAATGACGCAACAACCTGTACTTTCCTTCTCACGTTTTGTGAATACTTGCAGGATATAAAAAGAGGTTAATATGCAATTGTCAATTGAATAACAAACATAGGAAATGAAAGTAAACAGAGTTCAATGTCGGTTAATATAAAAACAATGTTATAATCAGCCAATTTTAACTATTGTTGTGAAGTTCGCAGGGAACTCCAACAGTAATTTAGTCAATGCTTGTAAAAAAGCAAGATAAAATTATGTTTGATTAGTGTAATAGTGGGGTAAACTGTACCGAATCTATATAATATATTCACCTAGATTCATCCCTGTTCCTTGCCATGTCATCATGTCGTCATGATTTTTAAAATTGGAACTATTTGAGTTGTCTCCTATTTTTCTTTTATTTGAGTTGTCTCGTAGAACAATTCAAAGCTTTCCAATTTTTGTGTTCTTCAGATCGCGTTTGTTTTATTCAACGATCTTATAATTCACAATAGATTCAGGGTCACGTACAAAATGAAAGCTAAAAACTGTCCGCATGGATACATACTTATACAGCTACATTTGTTTACTAACGAACAAAGATGAAAGTTTTAAAATAGTTCTAAGTTCAACCTAATTACAACCATGACACCTAGCAAAAAAGTAGCAAATCTTCAAAATATTATCTTACACTTACGATCATTCGTCACAAAAAACAAGCAAAGCAATTATATTACTCCTGTCACTTGTCAAATCAAAAGACATAGGTTAAACAACTAGTGTGAAATCAACCTTAAAGTGCTACAAATAAAGTTCTTTTTCCCGTTATTACCTTGCGAGCTACATCCATCCGTTTCCATGGTTTCGCTTCTGTTTGCTTCTTCAAATTTAACTACAGAAGGTATGGAGTCGCGTTGATCACTTAAATAATTTATAATATGCACGTTAAAGTTAAGTTAAAATTATTTATGTTTTTGGCATGTATGTTTGATATTGATAGTATATATACTTGTTATTTTATTAACGTTCTGTTGTGTGTATATTTATGTGTATGTTTATGTTTTTGGCCAAGATGTCTATCGCTGGATGTCACAAATAAAAATATCACTAAATTCCACATCTTTATATTCATGTTTACAATCTTTATAATACAAGTACAGTTTAGTGCAATAATTTGATCAAAACCCAAAATGTTTAAAACAGCTCAACATTAAAAATTTTCCATTCTGCGTACCTACAGGCTGATAATGAAGCCCTAGTTATAAAAAGCTCAAATATAAAAAATATATGTTCTGTTACGTTTGTCTCGTTTCATAATAAAAAAAGATATCGACCATCAAAGTTTTCCAACAAAAACCGTAAAGTGCTTGAGGGCGGGCGTACAGGCGCCTGCCGTAGGTTGGGCATTTATTTGATATTTGGGAAATATACCTATAATATGATAAAAGAATTTGAAAAAGTACTGTTTTTTACGATAATGTGTTCTATAAGTGATTCTGGTTCATAAATTTTAACAAAGCGAGAGGACTCATTATCAGTTGGTATAGATGTAAAGGGGTTGTTAACCAAAGATTTGGTTAAATAACAGTAGCGTAAATGGATTGCTCGGAAAGCTAAAATAAAAAAAAGGAAAGCCAAGTATCTGATGAGAGTTCAACAAACAGACACAAAAGTAGTATTAAATTTTTTTAAAGTTCTGGTAAAAACAAATTATTACAATACAAATCTACTCCATGCATCTACTGTTCTGTTACAGACAATTTTGCGTCAACGTTGGCCAAACATTTGTAGCGGTGGTTTAAAATCGGTAATTTTGATCAAAATTTCATACTTTTTGTTAGTTTAAAGCTTAAAATACAACTTATTCTACATGTACTTAACGAAAGTAAGACACTCCGGCCGTTAAATTGTTTTTTCGGGGATTATTTTTGCAACTTTTAAATATACATTGCGGCATTGTGACACGTGTTTACATTGGCTTTGTTTGAAGCGAACTAAATCAAATACAAACTCACTTTTCAAGTGAGCTTAAATTCACCGAGACGTTTTTATTGCGCCGACCCGATATCTATGTGAGTATTAGAGATCGTTGGTTTTATTAGTTTTAGTGCGTATGTCGTCATTGCTTGCAGCCTTGGTTAAGGTTTCTCCTGAGTGAGGCGTGGTTTCTATAGGAATAAGCTTACTGAACCCCATAGATATAATACCTTGGCTATTACAAAATTCTAGCCGAACACAGAACAAAAGTTTTTATATTTTTTTAAATTTTACTTTTTTGAATTTTGTAACCAACCTTTATACAACCTCTGCAAACGGAATAAAAAAAAAGTGTTTCCGAGTCTACGAATCCGACATGCGCTGAATATACAAAATGGCCCGAATTGTATTGTAATGAGGAAATTCCTGACTCACAGATGTTACGCGATAGACTAGCACGTGAAGGTATGAACATCCTGCTTTCTTGAGGAAAATATCGGACAACCACAGTCTTCTCTAGATAATCTAGAGCGATATGCATAGCGAGCTGATTAAGCAACAGGTTGAGCATCTCCATTAAGTATTTAACAACTTTAAATAAATAGAAGACACACATATGCAGGTTAAATATCAACTAGAACCCTGTCGGTAAAATTGGCCATTCTCTACATGCAAAAGTTTTACAAGTTTAAAGAAATCCGTAGCCAAATCTCTTAAGTTTTATTTGCTAAGGATGTTCTTGCTTTTAGGGCCGCTTTTGCTTTGATTGATTATGTAAGTACATAATAAACTTTGGCCTGACGACGTCATAAAGTTTTGTTATTGCTAATTTACGGTAAAATTCAGATGATCGCTCGATGCTTTCACCGATTCGCTCGTTGTGGTTTTATAACTAATTAAACTTTTGGGAATCAGTACCTAGTTCAATCAAATGATTTAACTGAACTACCGAGAAGAGACCGTTCTTCCCAATTTGTGATATGATGAATATTTTTTCAAAGATCGTTTATTTTTGAATGAGGTTGACTATTTATTAAGTAGATAAAAAAGCTAAATACGCAATCATTTTATTAGGCCCAAAATACAAATAAAACTATAAATTCCCATCCTATTAACTCTATAACATTATTATATTCCCCAAGTAGGACGAACAGGAATACATTCACAACTCGACAACGAACCTATTGGGAAATGTAGATCATTGTAGGTAGATAATTGATCATAATGTAAATAACTCGGTGGTTTTTCCATCTATGTACTCAGGTGAGTATATATGTATGATGTTACCTGCACAACTGCTTACGATATTTCAGTACCTATTAATTGTTGTTCATTTCGTGCCGGTAGGTACCTACCTAATAAATTGCCAATAACATGAAGAAGTTAATGAACAGAATGATGTCTCAAAAACCTTTGTTTATAGAATCAGTGATGCATATCCATCAATATGTTGGTACCTAGGTGCCGATGCCGTTCCGTCGTTCGATTTCAGGCTTGTACCTACCTAAAGATGCTGTTTATTTTTCGTCTGATTTTTTTATGTTTTGTTCTCTCAACCATAATGGGTTGCGTTAACGTGTCAAATTATAAGACACGTTAATGGTGGTTGCCGTAGTATATCCGGCCTAAGAATATATACCACTCCGTCTCCTCCGTGGATATCGTAAAAGACTAAGCGATTATACCAGAGGATGGGCAGCAGCATCCACCTGAGTACTTAACACTAATACTGCGATCACCACCGCCTGCCAAACGTGGTGATTATTGAATATACCCCATTGCTTTTTTTGAGGGAGGCCTCGTCCAGCATGGACGTCTAACGGCTCATGAAGAAGACATGGTGATTATCAGAGAAAGGAACAAAACGTCTACCATGATAATGGCACTTTACATTACCTCACGTTTACCTCTATTGCATAAGGCTAATGCACTCTCATCCTCTGATTCAAGGCACCTAATAAATATTCATTATGTATTAGCGTGAATGGTCTTTTCGCTCTCAGCACGTTTGGAGTCATATTGATATAGTATCTATAAATCAAGTGGGTCTTAAAAATTTGGGTTTTCCAATACCACGCCAACTGTCTGGAATGCTATTTTTGACTGTTATCGAGTGACTAAAGGTGATATCAGACGGGTCATTTTTCGTTCATTTTCGTCTTGCATTCGGCACCTTTCACTCGAAATGAAATGTTTGAACACGAAATGAAACAATAATGCCGAACAATAGTGAAGCATTCACCCGAGTGAATTAATTCGAGTGACCCGTCTGATATCATCTTAAACGTCAGTAAAATTGCCGTTAATCCCCGATTTCCAAATTTCTTTATATTGAAACTCATTGATGACTAAAATTCTTATACCTATGATATCAATACAAGTGCCTTCTCCAGTAGGTACATTTCCAGGATATTTAATTGACATTCAATGAGGGGTTTTCACGGCCGTTTCAAATCGTGCTTTCAGCGATGAAAATAGAAGCACTGCTCTGTAACGTAGCAGTCAAGTGTCAAAATAAAGTGAAATGTCAACATCGACAACGTAGAAATAATTTTCGTTTTGTGGTATTTATTTTTGCCTACTTCTAAAAACACCACGAAATCACTAGCGCACACTCAAGAAGCAATCACAAACAGAATATCATGACTAATAGCCACAGACTACGTATAGATAATAGTTTTGTACGCGTGCACCACAGACAATCTTGATTGATACAGTTGAGTCAGCGCCATCTATCGAACCAATTTGAACTACTTTTTTCTTTTTAATCGATGATGAAAAGCCCTGAGTCAATGCGGATCTACTGATGGGCAATTTCACCACAAGTTTAAAGAAACAATAAATTCCTTTCAAACAAGTCAAGTTACTTTAACGATTGTTTTATGATATGAAAGTGCAGTTCCGTTTAATGGCCCAATAATGTGTGGGAGCCTTAAACATTGCTATAATGTAAGATACATGCGATTTCTAAAGGATGCTGAGAGCGTTGCCGTTGGTGTATTTGTACTTCCATAGACAAGACAATGGCTGAGATACTACTAGGTATACATTGGGAGAGCCATAAACAAAAATCTACATTGATTATCCTCCGTCTTCTCCCGTGGATGTCGTATAAGCCGAGTATTAAGAGGGCGCTCCGAAAATATAATGCTGATTTGCCTAGTTATTGTGAGTAAACCAGTTGGCACATCAATATAATAACTGAAATACGTGATTTTTCAAACTTTTTTCTATCCGTGACCAAGCCAGAAGCACAATTGGCAGACATTTACTCGATACTTTATTTTTTTGAAAGTTATGCCATTTAACTAGATTTTTTGAAATTTGTAGGAAATAATTTCTGTCACATATCCAAAATAAATAAAAAGGAAGGATTTTTTTTTTGAGTTTATTATCTGTGACCAAACCAAAATTTACCTAGACTAATTAGTATTCTCTTAATAAATTAAATATATGATTTGAGACTTTACTTCTATGCAAGATAGGGTCGTGCGATATTCAATCTTATTCCGTTAGTATTTGCGTCTAAAAGGCGATTCATGCATATTATATTTTCGGAGCGCCCTCTTAAGTGAGCTTCCACCTGAGTACTCGACATCAGAGAGCTGATTCTAACTATTTTGCACACAATTGACACGGCCGTCTGGTGTAGTGTAGTGTGAATTTTTGTATGGAGACACCGATGAGCGCCCCTAGCGTACACTCTGTGAACCTCATTTTTCATACAAAAATCCGTGTACACTACACCAGACGTCCGTGCCAATTGCTTGTCAAAACGTAGAATCAGCTCTCAGTACTAAGATCACCAATCCACCTGCTTAGCTTGGGGCTAGATAATGATGTGTGAAATGTCCAGCATTTATTTATTTATTTATTTATTTATTTATTCATCAAGCGTGGTGATTATGGCAAATTTCACCATTGTATTTATTTATTAGGGAGGCCTCATCCAACGTCTAACGGCTGATGTTGACAACGGGTAGGTATATTTCCCATATCTTAGACGAATACGTACGAAACTAATCTGAATTTATTATGCAATGCACGCTGTAGATAGTATAGACAGATTTATCTAAACCTGAATTGATAAGCGGTTATTTCCCGGAACCTAGGTGTTTCCTAGATTCAACTTGCCATTTTGAATGTTGCATTTTCCAAAGTTCAATAAAGCTAACGTTTTGTTTCGATTATACTATCGCGCCTTGTACGACTGAGCCGGACCATTGACTATAAAGTTAGACACGGTGTTTGTTACCTACTAGTGCAGCTTTTACATATATCCAATACCTCCCGTATTAGGCATCGCACTAATATGTTAATTACAACATTGTCTTATAAAAGGCACTCAGGGGCTACAAGGAAAGGTTGTTCGGCAGATAGACCTAACTACTGACGAAAACAATCGAATAGTTACTGATAGATTCGGTGGCTATGATCCGTTGAACTTTGATGTTACTAATAATAGCTTCGTTAATTTTTAGTTGGTTTGCGAAAATTCAAGAAGTCAACTGGGTATAATGGAAGATCTTTCCTAAACTACCAGGAGACCAGGAAGTAGTAGGTACCTAATAAGCTGTTATGAATCAATATTTATAATCAGGTGGGTGGGTGAGTTGTCCACCTGAGTACTCAATACCGATACTACGATCACCAATCCGCCAGCCGTGTTGATTATGGCAATTCCCCCCATTGTATTTCATGGAAGAGGCCTCGTCTAGCAGTGGACGTGGAAAAGCTACTGATGATGATGATGAGAGTGAGGACTGAAAAGAGGTCCCACGTCTAAAAATTACACTTCCTAAGTGGTAACTGAGGGTAGGTAACCCTACTGAAGCGTGACAATGGAGGCGCCGAACAATCGTAATAATATGTATACTGATTTGCATAAATAAATGCCAATTTCATGACTATGGACCCAAACAATACAAAACTAAAATACATAAATTTTAAAATAATCATTGAATCGAAATCATCGCCTTGACCACTTTTAATATCAGCGGAATAACAAAAGTAATTTCATTAGGTTTTTATCAATATTACATTAAATTCATTTAATGATCTTAGATGCAAAGAAAAGTAAGTTCTTTTTCACGTGGTCTCTCCATCGTATCACATCGCATAGGAGGTCGTAAACGCTGATAGGGACACCAAGGGATAGGCAGCAGCATCCACCTGAGTCCTCAACACGAATACTGCGGTCACCAATCTGCCTGCCAAGTGTGGTGGGTATGGCAAGTCCCCCATTATGTTTTATGGGGGAGGCTTCGTCCAGCAGTGGAAGTCTAAAGACTGCTGATGATTAATTCAGGTCAAAATCTATTCGTGTTCCGAATTCCATCAACATCTGTTCAGCCGTTTCGGTGTGATTGAGTAACAAACATCATAGTAACAAACATAACAAACATAGGCCCAATTCTCTAATTTAAAAACATTCAATTCGCAGTATAATCTCGTCTCAGTCGCACTGTCACGTATAGTAACTATTACTTAATCTTCGCGTTTCTTGCGAAGAATATATAATAGTTGCTATACGAAACAGTGCGACTGGAATTTTTTTAAATTAGAGAATTGGGCCTCTGATCTCTACTTGTGATCATAGGTGGGATTATTATTATTATTATTTCACGTCATTTATTTTCTAACACAGGCTTAACCTGGACCTTTATGAGGCATTACTGGAGCCGTATTAGTCAACAATTATAATGAATTAATTTAATAATAATAATTATTATTATTGTTATTATTAAAGCCAAGGGATTTCTCTAATATTCAGTGTGCGTCTACTGTTCTGGTTCCTTCATTGAATTGGTAATTAGTTGATTGTTTTGTTTGCATCCTGTGCAATGCAGCTGCCACAGAATAATAAATAATTGCTATAACGTCTGTGAGAAAAGTAATGACAAAATAAACTTTATTTACTTGGATACCTACAGGATCCATGTAGATTATTTACACTTGCTTTTGCTACTAACTTTGAGGCCTAAATTTTTGGGCCACAACGACAACGAAAATAATGCAAAAATGGGACGCAGAGTCAATGGTCCTCAAACCTTGGGCCACAAAGACAACATCCCGGTTCTGTAGGCATCCAAGAATGCAGAAAAATAAAAACAAAGTAAAAATAATTGCTCTTAAAATTATAATATCAAATAGCATTGAAAATATCTGTTAGATATTTTAAATGAAAGAGAAATAATGTTTTATAGAGTACTACTGTCTAAACAAGTTCCTAATTAATAGTTGATTGTTCCTTACATTGTATTGTGTCTGAAAGACCACGTAAACAATACCTTTCATAAACTTGTAATTGAACAATATAACTTGTTTATTTTTAATGTAACTGTTGTGCAACTTGTAACATTATCTATTAGATAATGTCTTTGACAGCTGCCGTTCAAACATTCTAATGAACGTAACACGTGCTAAACCTTGAATGTTGTATTCAGATAAAAAATGTCTTTCTAAATGGTTTTTTTTTTAATTTTATTTGAAAAAATAAAGGATCTGTCATGTGCCCCTCCTAATGTTAAGCGGTAAACCCAGCTCACCTCTAATGTCACGTAGGTACACCTAGGACGTGCCTCACTTGACACTGCGCCCTAGTCTATAGTAGTCTAATAGGGAGTAGATGGCTGGATAGTGCTGAGAGAACAGTCGTTACGCCTTATAGTTTATATCCTTGTACTTCAGTTTTGATAAAAACGCGAAAGCCGTGGTGTGTCCAGCCTAAGATAGATCCCTCCGTTTCCTCCCATGGATATCTTAAAAGCTGACTAAAGGATTACACCAGGGGATGGGCAGCAGCATTCACCTGTTTACTCAATCACCAATATTGCGATCACCAATCCTTCTGCCAAGCGTGATGATTATGGCAAATACCCCATAGCATTCGTATTATACTTATGGGGGAGGCCTCATCCAGCAGTGGAAGTCTGACTGGTAATGATGATGATGATGATGAAATAAGTACCCCCCTGGTGTCCTTGGGAGCCACACATGGCCGAGATGACTTCGTAGCAAACATTCTACATGAATTTTCTTTAATAAACAAACAAACCGGTCTAATTAAAAAGTCGTTCAATAATATAATTTATCAAATAATGACAAAATTATTCAACTTATTAAACATACACAAAATAAAACCGCGAATGAGCAGTATACATTTTCTACAATTCCGGTATTTTTAGGTATGCAAAATGTTCTTTGTTTGAGATAGATTCCGCTATATATCGATATATTCTTGCATGTTCCTATACTTAATTATAAGCGATTAGGTTTTAAGTACCTAGGTAGGTATCAGAAACTCAATCAACGGAAACTGAGTACCTTAACAATAATTAAGGTGACAAGATAAATAGTTAAGAAAACAGTGAGCCTATTGAGTGCTTCTTAACTCAACCCAATGAAGGTCAACCCATTTATTGTCTTGATTTTCCAGTTGAAAAAACTGAATTTATGTAGGTAATGTATGTGTGTAACTAAGGTATGCTTATTTTTTCCAATAACTTTTGTAAAGTTTTGTTGCCGTGAGGACAAATGGAGTAAAAAATGTTTAAATAAAATAGTAATTTTAAACTAATTGGTCACAGGATCTATCAGTTATTAAATTACAAGCATAATGGATCTATTAGTACAAGGGATCTAAACCACAGGATTCATCAGTAACTGTCTACTCTTATTTTGATAAAATGAGTTTCGCAAGCTGTCTTTATATAACTAACAATTTTTAATTAAGATTTATCATAAAATGCTTGGTTTAAAAAAACTTTAATTAGGTACTATAAACTTATTGCACGCTAAGAGCGTCTGACCCAATTTCCTCAATAAATATGATTAGAACTTCCTATAGATTCTTTGAAAATGTACAAAATAATTCTACTGATTCCCCTGAAATCTAGGTAAAAAAAATTATGTTGTCCTACCTTGGCAGCTTCAGGCACCAGAAGTAACATAATGTTATCCACTCAAAATTTGGTAAAACCAATATAATACTTGCACTGTTGCACAAAAAGTGATACGCAACTTTGAGAGCTAAAAAGCCGGTAATCCTTGTTTAATTAACTTATTTTAAGTTCTTGGAGGCCTGACGTACATCACCTAATAAAATATATAAACAAGTACTCACTCTGTAGGTAAACAACATTATGGTCAACTTCTGGCATCAAGTGCATGAACGTAGTCGAGAGCAGGACACCTCCTCCGAACGACAGCAAGGTCATCACCACTCTGTTGGTTGACTTAAGATTCCCTGCTTCCTCAGCAGACACCCATTGGAACTTCTTGGCCAGAAGCAAGGGTGCTAGACCGCAGATCATAGAAGCACAGAAGAGGACCGCCATAGAGACGCCTTTCGCCAAGACAACTCCTTCTGTGTCGTCTTCATGGTCGTGGATGTCCAGTACGTCTTCGGTCGACATTGTCACTAATGTTGCAGGTCTTGGGACCGTCTGGTTTCGAGCGAGGAACTTAAGTAGAGCTCGTTTTCTTGTGGTTGGGGTTATATAGGCGGCGCGTGGTAGGTTTATCTGCGCGTGCGCCGTCTGAGACCGACGTGCGTTTACTATGAGCACAGGCCGGCCGGTACTCTCGATGCAGTCCACTCCCGCGCAAGCCTTCAAAGTGTAGAGTCTATTTGTTCTTCTGTGACAGCGTTAAAGCCTTACCGCTCGTTAATTTGTTGTGCAATTACATTTGCATCGTCCAAAATGTAAATGACCTGTTTATTGTTTTAGTAATGTTCGCGTTATGATGGCTAATATTTTAATTGATGTTCCATATGCCCACTAAGTTAAAATTTGTATGTAAAGTGTTTCCCTGAAAATATTTTTACTTACTTTTTCAGAACATTTCTCACAGTGGGTGTTTATTTCTAAATATTTTTATTACAGGTAATTTAAAAATATCTAGAAATCCTAAATATCCAACTATCGAGGACAATATCGTGTTGATAAAATCTAAAAGATGTATTGCTGAATACAAATTATTTTGCGATATCAAGGCGTTTTAATTTAAAATCTATCAGATATCCTTAAGCCTTTATAAGTGCCTTGAATAATACAGTTTTAAGGTTAAAAGTAATTTATACATCAATGTTAAAAGCCGACAATCTTTGACTACCAAAATTAGGATTAGCTTAACCTCAGCTTAACCTTAGGTAGAGTGCGTTATTCTAAAACTGAACGGCCCACTATTTCATTACGTCAAAAATAAAAAATAAAATATTCCATAATCAGTAAGTAATTTTTTATTTTTTTTAAATGGCATCTGTTTATATACTCAATTTTGCCAATGTCAAGTAGCATAGATATACAAATAATGTCCAGTCGTCAAGTCCTCTGTCAAGTCATGTTCTAGTAAATCGATATGGCAGTTTACTACAATATTCCTGGACAATTTCCACCCCTTCGAAAAGACACGCAATACACTTATTTTATTTAAATTCACTACCATATGCTCTTATAAGCTACACCGATTAAAATGCCACCAAAATTACACGATATAACTAAAAAAAAACACTAGAAATTGAAATAAAATAAAAAAGGACGACGTCTCCCTTCGAAAGAGCAGAAAAATCCCCAAAATCAGTAAGTAAGAGAGACCGTTTTTGAACGTCAAACTTATGTCAAGTACAAAGTAAAAGCGGGACTTTTTCTGCTCTTTCGAAGGGAGACGTCGTCCTTTTTTATTTTATTTCAATTTCTAGTGTTTTTTTTTCAGTTATATCGTGTAATTTTGGTGGCATTTTAATCGGTGTAGCTTATAAGAGCTTATGGTAGTGAATTTAAATAAAATAAGTGTATTGCGTGTCTTTTCGAAGGGGTGGAAATTGTCCAGGAACATTCTAGTAAACTGCCATCGATTTACTAGAACATGACTTTACAGAGTACTCGACGACTGGACATTGTTTGACATTGGCAAAATTGAGTATACCCTCAGATGCCATTAAAAAAAATGTAAAAGTGGTGGAGGGGGCGTTCAGTTTCAGACTAGACGCACCCTACCAGAAAACGAAAGCGTATTAGTCAGAGTGAAGTGACAGCATCTGATGACATCTGAGCTTTGTGGTTTGCCACAATTGCCACCCATTCTACCTATTACAACATCTTGGTGGGAGGAGAGGTCCACGCGCCTGCGGCGAAAACGTCAATCATCATCATCATCACCAGCCTGTTTAAGTCCAAGAAGCCTCCCACATTGAATACAATTAGGGGATTTTCCATAATCACCACGCTTGGCAGGCGGATTCGTGATCGCAGTTTGGTGTTAAGTCAGGTCAGGGGATGGGCTTCTGCCCATCCCCTGGTGTAATCCTTTAGTAAGAATTTACTGCATCCACGTGAGGAGATGGAAGGGCCCGACAAACCACGCCGCCGGCCACGAAAACGTCAAAACGTTTTACAATATTTTCATAAGACAATAAACTATTTATTTGTAGCTTTTTAAGCCTGGATGAGATATTAAAATAATTCATCTATTATGTTGAAACTTTTTGGTGCCTTCACTGACAGATCGCGGGAAATTCCCGTTCTTACAAATGAATTATGTAGTTCACGATAGTTTTTAGGGTTCCTCAAAAGATAAAAAAGCCTCCATTATATAGGATCACTCTGTCACAGTCACACGTCTGTCTGTCACAGCCTATTTTCTCCAAATCTCCTGGAAGAAAAAAGGTGAAAGATGAAATTTTGTTTTAGGTGACCCAATCACGGCCGTATAGCGTAGTACAAACTAATTCTTATTTTCGGAAGATATTATGGGAGTAACTAGAAAATTAAAAATAAACTTTTGTCAAATACTATTTACTTGACATCAAAATTAAATGAAAGGACTTGTTATGTGAAACTCAAAGTTTTGGTGTAAGTTTTTTAGTTTAAAAGATATGAAAGAAAACAACCGAAAATCGAGCCATTATATCCGAAACTACTAAAGCCCAAAATTTTAAATAAAGTACGGAGTTTAGGGCCTCTCTAATAGATTACAGAAAAAGCTAAGTCCCACGGGAAGCGAAAAATATTCTTGAAGAGAAAATGCGTAAACAAATTGTTGACTGATTAATAAGTTAATTTGGTCTTGTGGTTACTATGGTAGTACGGAACCCTCTCCACGCGAGTCTGACTCGCACTTGAGAAGATTTTTCTATTAAAATATATTTTTGTTAAAAATAAATATGAATTCAAATAATTGGAGCGTGTGTGTCATGATTTAGTTCATTGATTTTACACCTTTTCGCGTCAGTGAATAGGTAGGTACTAGCCCTTACCAATACCTAATAAAGTAATTCTAAGCTACGTCATGAAATATTGACAATGACAATGACACGTAATTCAAAGTTAGGTATGTAGGTACAAGGAATTATGAATCACAAAATATTTATGTAAGATAGGTTTATCAAATAAATAATTCCGTATGAGAGGCGATGATAATTTGTTAATCGTGTAAAAATGTAACATGGATTAAGTTGAATGAATTAAATAAAAAAAATGGCCTTATGTGTAAAAATGTAATATGGATTAAGTTGAATTAAACCTCCATTCAAACTCCATTTCCTGACTTTTGAATATTTCATTTAGACTGTCATTTATGGACCCTAAATGAAAATTCATATTATATAGAATTCATATTTTCATTTCACCCATTCATATCTGTAGATCATTGACCGGCAGACAATTATTAGTCACATCATGTCGAAATACCCCTGTGACGTGACTAAGTAAACCAACATGCGCCTCTTGACACACTTCCACGGTTTGTTTTCATCGCTGCAATGCATAGTGTGTAGAGAGAGTCTATATCTGCGAATGGTAGAACGAAGAAGTGAGACTCCCGTACTGTACACAAACTATTCATAGTCATTGGCTTTGGTGCTTCTGACCAGTGGTGGATTTATACTAGGGGCAGTCGGGGTTAGTGCCCAGGGCGGCAAATTTTCTAGGGTGGCAAAATTTGGAAAGTGAGAAAAAAAATTCTATACAATATAACATATAATTAACTAATTCTTTTAAATAAACATTTTATCTTTCAAGAAATATAATTCAAGTATTATGTATCACATTAAAATTTTGTATATTATAATATTGAGAGTAGTGGTGTAATGCGTTTGGATATTATTAAGTTAGTTGAGACTTTGCTACAAAAGCTAGATTCAGGACTGGGAAAATTAATTTTATGTGCTTTCCCTTACTCAAAATGTTTGAGTACTAAAGATAATCAAAAAATTTGGAATCTTAATTTAATGCTGTATAATTTGACATGTCGTCATAGAGACGTTTTGTATTTTGATACTAATAATTTTATTAGTAATTTTATTTTGACACAAGATACTATGTATTTGAGTAGACATAGTAAATTAATAATTGCTAAATTGTTAGCATTTAATATTTTTGATCCCGTTATAAGTACTATAACGCAGTTCACCGACAAGCCCGTAGTTAGTAGTAGTACTAATGAGGGCACACAAGTAGGAGTAGCTGACAGTCATTTAAACTGACGAGTTCGACAATGAGACAGCCGGGCACATTACATGTAGTACATCAAAATGTGCAAGGCCTTCCCAGCAAAATCTTAGAATTAGAATTATTTTTAAATCGTTTTAATGTTGATATCATGTGTGTAACTGAACACTGGATGTTACAATTTGATTTACTCCCTTATTATGAGAATTATAATATTGCAAGTTCATACAAACGCAAGAACGCCATACGTGGGGGTTCCTTAATTGTTGTTCGAAATACTTTAAAATGCAAGGAACGTAAAGATGTTGCAAATCTCACTATTGAGAGGACTATTGAGCTATCTTGTGTTGAGCTAGAGCGGCATATCATTGTGAGCGTTTACCGTCCCCCTGACGCAGACTTCGCATTATTTGAATCCACTATGGAAGAAGCATTGCTTAAAACTTTTGTTTGTAATAAAATGCTAATAGTCTGCGGAGATTTCAATATAGATATTCCGGTTAATCCTCTATCTGAGAGGCTTCTTAATTTATTTAAATGCTTTAACTTAAATCACCTCTTCGAAGAACCTACAAGGGTGACACTAACAACATCCACTTGTTTAGATAATATTTATTGCAGTAGTGTTCCAATTGATAAATCAGTAATTAAACATTTCACCTCAGATCACTATGGTCACAGTGCTGTATTTACTTGTAATTTTGTAGATGAACCTAAGGAATTCACTTATCGGCCTATCACAGAAAGTCGCATTAAGAAGTTCCAGGGCAGTATTGAACTTAAAATGCCCCTCGTACCGTGCGTAGATGATCCGAATGACCTTTTTACTAGTTTGTTTGAGTTAATATGTGAGGAACATAGTGAGATATTTAAGTTAAAAAAATGTAAAGCTAGAGCTAATGTCGGGTTAGCTGATTGGGCTACAACCGGTATTTATAGAAGTAGGAATAAATTATATGAACTCTATGCGGCTAGAGAATCAATGTTGCACGATCCAACGTTTATCTTGTACATAAAGAACTATTCCAAGACCTTCAAAAAAGTTTGTCATGCAGCAAAATCATTGCATTTGAGAAATAAAATAGAAAAATCAGCAAATAAAATTAAGACAACTTGGAAATTAATAAATAATGAAACAGGTAAAGCTAAACCTCGTAGTAAACAAATTAATTTAAACGTAAACAATACAATATTATCAAATAATATTGAGGTCGCAAATGCCTTTGATAGTTTTTTCTCTAGTATACCTAATATTGTGACTCAATCTTTAAATTCAACTGCCTCTGGAGCATCTACTTTATTGGAATTAAGTGTTGATAAGTGTGAGGTCGCGTTTAGTTTCAGATACGTTAATGCCATTGATATTGTTAAGACATTTAAGTCACTTAATATTAAAAATACTGAAGACCTTTGGGGAATATCTACAAAGGTGTTAGGTGTTATAATTATTGATATTGCGCCGTGTATGGCCTATATTTTCAATGGATGTGTTGACGAGGGAGTCTTTCCTGATCTTATGAAACATAGTAAATTAATTCCTTTGTTCAAGTCTGGTAATGAAAAAGATCCAGGTAATTATAGGCCAATTTCTATATTGCCTGCGTTAAGTAAAATCTTCGAGAAACTTATTCTTACTCAGTTATTGTCACACTTCAACCTCCACGGACTTCTTCATAGTCATCAATTTGGATTTACTAAGGGTCGTTCGACAGCCGATGCTGGTACCATGCTCTTAGAACACATATTTGAAGCATGGGAGAACTCGCAGGACGCGATCGGAGTTTTCTGCGACCTGTCCAAAGCATTTGACTGCGTGAGGCATGATACTTTAATTTCCAAGTTAAAACATTATGGCATACAAAATCAGGCAATTAATCTTGTAAATTCTTACTTATCCAATAGAGTCCAAAAAGTTGATGTTGGTGGTGAAAGGTCTTCAGGATCGACTATTGTCATGGGGGTGCCACAGGGTTCAATACTAGGCCCTTTTTTATTCCTAGTTTACATTAACGATCTCCCTTTTTTTGTGAAAGACATATGTGACATAGTTCTATTTGCTGACGATACTTCTTTGATTTTCAAAGTTGATAGATCTAAATCTAATTACGATGATGTAAATGATTCACTATCGCATGTTCTTGAGTGGTTCACAGTTAATAATCTTCTGCTTAATGCTGAAAAAACTAAATGCATCAAATTCACATTGCCAAATGTAAAACATTATCCAACTAATATTAAAATAAATGGGGAGGCACTTGATCTTGTCAAGTCTACCATTTTCTTAGGGCTTAATATTGATGCAGGGTTGCAGTGGGCACCACAAATTGTGGCTCTTGCTGGTAGACTTAGTTCCGCTGCATATGCAGTTCGTATAATAAGGCAGCTTACTGATGAAGCTACAGCTAGGCTTGTTTATTTTAGCTACTTCCATAGTGTTATGTCATATGGTATCATACTGTGGGGTAAAGCAGCAGATATCCAAGCTATTTTTGTCTTACAAAAACGGGCAATACGTGCCATTTATAAAATGAAGTCGCGTGACTCCTTGAGGGAGCGTTTCAAAGAAATCAATATTCTTACAGTAATATCGCAATATATCTATGAAATATTATTACATACACATAAACACTTGGATAGTTTTATGATAAAAAGTGACGTGCATGGTATTAACACGAGAAATAAACACAAACTAAATATACCAAAATTTCGATTAAAGAAAGTAAGTGGGTCTTTTATGGGGAATTCTGTACGGTTCTATAATAAACTTCCAGAAGGTGCATTTAAACTTCCTATTCGAAGATTTAAATCCTACATAAAGATGAATCTAATTAAGAAAGCGTATTATACTGTTGATGACTATATTAATGATAAAGCCGCGTGGCCTGATGTCGCTCTGCCCCTCGACTGCTAAAATGGAAATTTGCAATATCTGTACTTACCTATTTACATGTTTGTATTAGATTATTATTTATAAGTATAACAAGCGTAGCGTGTGCTGTCTTGCATATTTTTGCTGATGTTTATTTACTTTTGACTACCTGCCTAAGGTTTTTAAGTTCTCATTTACTATGTATCAGCAACTCCTTGCTCCGAGGCACCACACAGGCGCTTCTCACCTAGTGGTAAGACGGACCATTTATGTAAGCCAAGCCGAGTTTGTTGCCTGATTCTTCTAGGCTTGGTCGCGTTGGAACAGGAGTAATTTAATTTTATATAAGACGATTCAAAATGATCCTTGTGATTTCAATGAATAAAGTTCTTTTTGACTTTGACTTTGACTTTGATAGGAAAACTATTAAAATAAAATTTAAGTCATAGGGCGGCACAAATTTAAATCCGGCCCTGCTTCTGACGCACCTGCCATATGCCAGTACTATGCCAGAGGCGTCTCGAATGTGAAAACAGTTGTGGCATTGTATTTGTCAGCATGGGGAGTTTCACTTCTATACACGCTGCGATCATCATTATCATCAGCCGTCATATAGGCCTAGAACGTATGCCAGACGGTCTCGAGCCGCTTACATCCAACTTCTTCAATCGGAAGCTAAAATTGGCAGAGCAACTATTATAAACTTAATGGAAATCAAACCCACTCTTGCAAAGAGATACCTAATCATAAGCACGAGAGCAGACTCGATCTTCTTCCTATTCTTCTTCTTCGAATTTTGATGTAATATTGGCTCAAACTGAAGCAAAAAATGCAAACACGATGATTTATGAATTTTTAATCTCGCACGCTGGCTCTTGGACTGACATGCTGGAAGGAAAGAGTTCGGTTTCACTTGCGCTCTTAACTATTATCACTCTGACAAACTATCGTATTAAAATACTTACTAGCACAGTGATTTGTTTAGCTACATGTGACAACACAATGTTTGTTTGATTTATGATTTTGTGTCACTGAAGTTATGACAGCAATAAAACATTAAAATTATGATAATATCCGTAAGCTAAGGTAATGAGTAGTCTTTTGCGTTGCACACAGCACGGTATGAGGACGTTGTGAGGAAAAGTGCCATCGCCCCCCACTCGTGACAACGCGCAGTTTACACAGTAGATCTAGTAGATATTTATACAGTAGATCTTTTTTTCTGTTGTATAACGGTATAAAATAAATAGTATAGGCAATAAAAAGGTTACCCAAGATAGGTGGGGACGCTGGAAATATACCAACAGCACGGGTACTACTTATTTATAAAAAAAAATATAAGTTTTATTTTTTATAATACCATTTAGGCATCGCACGTGTAAAGCATTGTAGCACCTTGTAGCATTCTACAATTCAAAAATGTGAGTGTTACTGTAAGATCCTAGAGATTTTTCATTTTAGCCATTTTCATACAGGAAATTAGGCATAATGCCATTTCTTTTTATGGCATAGACTTAGAAGCTTGATTTGTTTGCGGCTCTTTAAACTCAATTATAAAAAATGCCCTTAGTCTGGATTTAAACCATGACTACCAGTCTAGGCTTAAATATCGACCTAGGGCATATACGACTGTAATACAAAAGCAGATGGTTTGTTTTCCAGAAGCAACTTTCGAGCTAGATATGCCAAACATGACATAAGCTTGGACTATCTCTGGTTTATCTAAAACCAGGCAGCCCTCTAGTTTAGCAATGGTCTATAAATTGACAGTTGATTGCTTGTTAGAGGTAAGACTTTGGACATTTCAATTGTGATGTGACACAATACGTCAGTTTGATACTTTGGAAATTTGCGAAGTAGCGCGAGAATTGATTTCGGAAAACAAACCATCTGCTTTCGTATTTAAAGTCGCATATGCCTAATGTCGATATTTAATCCTAGACTTGTACGCCTGAACTAAATTCAGATTTAGTCCATGTTCTGTAACAAGGCCGTATGGGTCCATTTTTAACCGACTTCCCAAAAAGGAGGAGGTTCTCAATTCGGTTGTATTTTTTTTTTTTTAATGTTTGTTACCGCATTTCTCTGGCATTTATGAACCGATTTGAAAAAATCTTTTTTTATTTGAATAGATATACTTCCAGATTGGTCCAATTTTTTTCATAATCCAGTTCTGATGATGGGATCCATGAGGAATTGAGGAAACTCCTCAAATATTGTAGGCATACATATGGCGATTGTGATATTTTCAGCAAGACACCAAGCATTTGCATTCAGAAAGTATCATAATCCTTTCACCACTATGGTTCTTTCATAATTTTTTTTTCATCCAAAATTATTTAGTCGAATACAATGGCGGAAGTCGGTTTTTTAAATGAAAAGTTATTTCCAGTTGAGTTAGGAAATCTTAATAAAAATAGTTCCTAGCAGGGACAAAATTTATCTTAAAAACTCCAATACATTTTCTGGAATCAGTTAAAACAAAACTAAGTTAAATGTTTGCTACATAGACCCAGCTTTCACGCAAAGTTTGAAATAATAATTGTTGTAATCTAGAATGGTTTAAGAATTGTCTGACTGACTGAAGCATGTCATTTTAGTTTACTGACTATAGTAATCTACCATATTATCCCGGATCTTAATTTCGATTGCATTTTCCTGTGTATTTTCCTAGAATTCTCAACCATAACTAAAACCATTCATAAATCATCATCGCAACATATTCAAATTGCATTGCGCATCTTCATATTTATGTATTACAATTTTATTAAGACCCAGAATGCCTAAACAAAACGAACAAGAGCGAGTCAAACTCACGCTCTGAGGGTTCCAATTCATAAGTTATTTCGAAATCGGCAGAGCCCTTGTCGAGTTTCAGCCGTTTTTTCCAACAAACTTCATCATCCCTTCTAAAGGGTAAAAAAAGTCGGTATTTCTCAATTTTAGACTTTTTCCTCTGTTCGTGACACAAAACTTCCTATCATTCATTCCGCGTACAACCTGCCCCAACTTTATATTGGTACATTTAACTTATCAGGCATATTACTTTTTAGACATCCATGTTAGGCATTTTGCTACAAAGACTAAATTAGCCCTCGTATGGCTAGGTATGAGATACCTACCATTAGGTAAATCGTAAAAGTCAGTAAAGATTAGGAATATCAAACCAGGATACATTATTTTGAGTGTATCCTTTTGTACAGCCGGTCAGTAGTCGAAATGTATTGCATAATTTACTAAGCACAGTAATTATTAAATCTTTTATTCCTTTATTTGTATGTGCATAAAATGTACTTCTGGCCTAGCAGGTTTAAATATATTGCTTAAGAGTTCTTGGATCTGTTAAGGACATTCCAGTTTCCTACCAAAGTGCTAATATGTGTATTTGAAACAAAGATTTAAATCTTTGATTTGAACACTATTTTGAATCGGAGGATAGGATCAACCGCATAAGCACTGTCCGTTGGGTTGTCCAGTCTCGCTGGATACTTTACTCACACGGATCACTGATTAAGTTATTAGTAACTTTCCTGCGTGGTGCCAATGGTGGTGATAGCCATGGTGTGCCTGACCTGAGAATAGACTCCTCCGTCTCCTCCCTTGGATGTCGTAAGGGATTACACCAGGGGATGGGTAGCAGCATCCAATACTGAGATCATTTTATCTGCCTCCAAGCGTGGTGATTATTATTTCTATGGGGAATGCCTCGTCGAACAGTGGACGTCTAGAGTCTGCTGATAAATAAATAAATAAATAAATAAATGAATGCTGGACATTTCACACAATATTATCCAGCCCCGAGCTAAGCAGAGCTTGTGTTATGGCAACTAGATAACTGATATACTTAATACACTCGAGAGCAATGAATCCGGCTCACTTAAAGAATCCTAAAAATCTCGGAAACTAAAAATGCTAGGTTAATGCAATAAATTGTATTTAATAGACAATGTAATACTCCTTAAATGAAGGTATTAAAACTTCTTAGTTATTGTAAAGTTATATCATAAAAAAATCAAATTTGAAAAAGGGCCACTTTCGAAGATGGAACTACGAAATTACAGCATTTGGTTTTGCTTTTGTTTGTAATCTGTCATTTATCATTGTTTGATTTCTGTTTTTTTGTTGTTTTTTTTCTGCGTAAACGCAGTAATGGAAGCACGAGGAGGCAATACGAAGTATTAAAATTCAAGAAAATCGTAATAAAGTTCAAAAATTTCATGTTTCCTATTTTTGTTTTAAGGAGAGATCAGCAGTTTTTTTCTTTATGTAATTTTGTGTTAATAAAATGTATGGTGACTCATATTTTTTTTACCTTCATTTAAGGAGTATTACATTGTCTATTAAATACAATTTATTGCATTAATCTATCATTTTTAGTTTCCGAGATTTTTAACATTCTTTAAGTGACCCGGATTCATTGCTCTCGAGTGTACAATACATTACATAGATAGATATTTTTTTATTACTTATGCATAGAAAAACCGGAGCCAGAACACCCGGAACAATTATCTGCAGATCGTACAAATATTTGTTCCGAGGCGGGAATCGAACCCGCAACCTCCTGCGTCGCAGGCGAACCTTCACCCGCCGCGCCACAGAGGTCGTCAATTGATGATGGTGATGATGATGAACTTTCCCGCGTTTGGTACGTATGTAACGTTAAGTAGTAACTTTTTATTTTTCAACTCGTGAGTCAACCCTACATCTCTAGACGGATAATATGCGGCTAATCTACATAGAAACAGGTTTGGTGTTGCGCGGAGGGATTCCCGCAGTTTATAGACTCTAAAAAGTAATTAGCAAAATGAGGTTTTTGCAGTTGTGTTTGATATTTTACTGTAGGCCGTTAAAAGATACCTGATATCTGATCTCTCTTAATGTTATTATACATCAATGGCTGATGCTTGCCACGTCTCCGCTATATTACGCCCGTAGACCGTCAGAAGGTTGCTGCTACGAAAGAGGAACCTTTATCTACACAGTGTATTTATTTGAAAGGGGTTAGTGAGGGGAAATCCTGAACGGTAAGAAAATCAAAAAATGCTAAAAGGACTCGCAGATTTTGATTAAACAAAAACTGAATTTAAAAATTATCTTTATTATTAATCTTATACACGAATCAGGAATACTTTTGAAAATACCTTATTTTAATCTTCTCGTAAAATACTTTTCTAACCTACACTATCGATACCGTTACTAAACAAGCAACGGTTTTTTTCGGAATAGAGCCGAGTTTTTTAGATTTTTCCAAAATCGTTGAATGCAGTTTTTATTTTTATCGAAATCTGTGACGTGATTTCTTTCTGCATTTTTTTTATATCTCTTACCGTTTATCATTTCTCTTTACTGAACGTATACCTACATAAAAATAGATGTATGACTCTTTGTTTATCACGTATGCATACTTGGTCACAGAATCTAACAGTAACGAAATTATAAGCATTAAGGGATCTATTAGTACAAGGGATATCTAAACCACTGGATTTATCAGTATTTATCACTCTCCTAAACCACTGCCAATAGCGATTAAACTTTGGTGAACTTCGCGTGATTGACCTGACTTGTCTCTAGTACGGGAAAGGTTTCTAAAAAAACCGGGACCACTAGGCCACATGAATGAAGTCGCGAGCGAGCAGCTGTATTAGTACCAACTTTAATGTTCTATTTGGAGGGTTCCCAACGAGTAACACCCAAACGAGTAACACTGTTACTCGTTGGGAATTTTTGTCCCAACGAGTAACACCCTGGGAGTGGTGTTACTCGTTGGGAATATTTTTAGAAAAAAATATCCCAACGAGTAACAGTGTTACTCGATAGGAAAAAAGTTCCCAACGAGTCACACTAAGATATTTGTCTGGGTGAAGATGAAAATTAAAAAAAAACGCTAATTAATGGCTGATCACTGCTTTTTATTTAAAAATAAAACAATCAACTTAATAAAATAAACATCGAAGTGTCGAACAACATTTGTATTAACTCCTCTTTAAAATCAAACTTGTGTATCTATTACAGTTTTTCATTAATTTTTCTCTAAAATTTAAGTTTTTTTTTTTTTACTTTTTATGTACCACATTCTACATCATCATATAATACAAGGAAATAAAAATCCAGTTATTGACAAATACTATTATGGGCAGTTATTGACCAACTAAATTTAACTTAGCAAATAGTGCATGTGAGAGAGACAGGCCGCGCTGCTGCCTCCGACCACTTTCTTTCCAGTGAATCATTCCATCTTCCCGTTCCGGATATAAAACCACGGGTGCTTCATTTTGAAATAAAACATAATAGATATAAATATAAATTAATAAATAAATAAATGCTGGAGACATTTCACACAACATTATATAGCCCCAAGCTAAGCAGAGCTAGTGTTATGGGTACTAGATAACTGATATACTTAATACAATACACTACATAGATAGATATTTTTTTATTATACATAGAAAAATACCCAGAACGCCCTGAACAAATATCTGCAGATCGTACAAATATTTGTTCCGAGGTGGGAATCGAACCCGCAACCTCCTGCGTCGCAAGCGAACCTTCGCCCGTCGCGCCACAGAGGTCGTCAATATATTTATTGTATCTCTTTTTGATGTGTTTTTGTAATAATGGTGTAAAAAAAGATAATATATAAGCAATCTTTCTATCTATCTTAATTTAGTGAGACTGCTGCCATCGATATTTTCGGAATGTTATTTTTCCCGCAAGAATCTGTACTTATGACTGATTAATCTCTTTATAATGAGTATTAATAATAGATACTAATAATATAATCATAGAGTTTATTTATTTCCACTAATCATTAGACTGCAATTAAACTTAGATTAAATAAAAAGACGGTGAACACTCAGCACGAAATGTTTCAAATTGGTCACTAGACTAAATCAGGCAAATACCTAGATAATTTGTACCAGTGTAACATAACATAACACCCAACAGTCACATACGTAGCCCTAATCCCACACTAGGATTCTCTGTATCGTGGTTATCAGGAACTACGAGTACCATGGTACCATAACACCTAGAACCAGAACAAATATTTGCAGAGCATACAAACATTTGTTGCGCAGCGGGAATTAAACCCGCATTCTCTCGCATCTCAGCCAGCTACTTGCCCGCCACAACTAAACGCCTAACTTCAAAGTTAGGCATGAAGCTGTTAAATAGTTTTTTAACCGACTTCCCAAAAAAGGAGGAGGTTCTCAATTCGGTTGTATTTTTTTTTAGGAACTAATTTGTCTTTGCCCATCTTTACTGGCCGATTTCAGCTCAGCCAAAATCCATCGGGAGAATGTGTAACCCTATTAGCAATTTAATTAATTTTAGCTGATTTCACTTGTTCTCCCGACTACAGAATCAAGAGTTGATATGTTTTTTTTTATATTGCAATACAGAGTTGCCCAAAAAGTAAGCTAGGAGTGCTCGTCATTCTCACCATAAAAAAAGTACGAGTGCCAAACGTAGATTAAGCCGCTTGATGTGATTCACCGTAGAAAGAGTATAGTTAGAATGGGCTTGCGCTTACTCCTGAGTTGTCCTGTGCTGTGGAGAACACTTCACAAAATGCTTATCGAACTCTACTTATCTCTGCTGCAGTTCTGTGAAATATCTTATAGTGCAGTGTTGTCTACATAAAAATTACAAACACCACGATTGCGTTTTTTCACTAAAATTTATCCATCCATTGCTGCTTGATTATTGAACATATTTGAAGGACTAGAGATTGAACTAGCAGTGAATATAATTTTTTTTTCAATCTGGCTTATAAAATGTGGTGAATGTTCAAAGATGCCATATTTTGGAGTTGATAGTGTGTGGACAAAAACAAAAAATGGACTAACGAAGATAAAGTATAGCAACGAAATATACCAAAATTTCGATTAAAGAAAGTAAGTGGATCTTTTATGGGGAATTCTGTACGGTTCTATAATAAACTTCCAGAAGGTGCATTTAAACTTCCTATTCGAAGATTTAAATCCTACATAAAGATGAATCTAATTAAAAAAGCGTATTACACTCTTGATGACTATATTAATGATAAAGCCGCGTGGCCTGATGTCGCTCTGCCCCTCGACTGCTAAAATGGAAATTTGCAATATCTGTACTTACCTATTTACATGTTTGTATTAGATTATTATTTATAAGTATAACAAGCGTAGCGTGTGCTGTCTTGCATATTTTTGCTGATGTTTATTTACTTTTGACTACCTTCCTAAGGTTTTTAAGTTCTCATTTACTATGTATCAGCAACTCCTTGCTCCGAGGCACCACACAGGCGCTTCTCACCTAGTGGTAAGACGGACCATTTATGTAAGCCAAGCCGAGTTTGTTGCCTGATTCTTCTAGGCTTGGTCGCGTTGGAACAGGAGTAATTTAATTTTATATAAGACGATTCAAAATGATCCTTGTGATTTCAATGAATAAAGTTCTTTTTGACTTTGACTTTGGACACTTTCAACTAAATAGCTACGTATATTTTTTTATAACCGAACTAAAATAAAATGTCGTAATTTGTAGCACTGTTACTCGTTGGGATGTTTTTGTCCTATCGAGTAACAGTGTTACACTGGGTGTAACTCGTTGGGAATACTTCTTTTAATTTGTATCCCATCGAGTTACACTGTTACTCGATAGGAAAAAAAATCCCAACGAGTAACAGTGTTACTCGTTTGGGTGTTACTCGTTGGGAACCCTCCTTCTTTTCAGTTAGAATTAGAAGATTTTTCAAAATTGATATACTGCTTCGACACTCTTGTGGTCCCAGTTTTGGAATTAAACATGGTTTCATCCATAAACACACGCCTTTTTCCGACTTTTGACGACCTCTGTGGCGCGGCGGGCGAAGGATCACCTGCGACGCAGGAGGTTGCTGGTTCGATTCCCGCCTCGGAACAAATATTTGTGCGATCTGCAGATATTTGTTCCGGGTGTTCTGGGTATTATCTATGTATAATCAAAATTATCTATCTATGTAATGTATAATGTATTATATTAAGTATATCAGTTATCTAGTACCCATAACACAAGATCTGAGGCCCAATTCTCTAAGTTATTTTAAAACTACACTGAAAGTTAAACGAATCGAGACTGAATTATGAATTGACAGAAAGTTGGTATTCTGCTCCCTTATAAATAACAATTTAGTCTACTTTCAATTCACGGTGACTAACATTAGAGTAGGATAGTTATATATATAATTGCAAAGAGTAAAGAGAGACTCCATCTACTTAAGCTAAAATTATCGAAAAAACTTTGAATCGTTCAAGTTTCGGTCACATTTCGATATAATCACACTACAGTGTTGTATTTTATGTTTAGAGAATACCATTACTGACATTTAAGATATCGACACAAGATCGAAACATGATCCGAACTCTAATTTAACTATTTTTAAGTTAGAGAATTGGGCCTCTGCTTAGCATGGGGCTGAATAATGTTGTGTGAAATGTCCAGCATTTGTTTATTTATTTGTTATTTATTTATTTATTTCCCCGAAAGGGTAGGCAGAGCCTCAAAGGTCCTCTTTTCACCATTAGAAGTTGATCATTTTAAAGAAACAGCTTGTTTAGTTCATACCCTAGCTAGTGCCAAAGCAATAAACTTTGAACCTAGATAGATTAATAGATAGTTAAATAGATAGTCACGCACGCTTCGCCCATTAATTTCTCTTAGTGACATTGGGGCTCGTGTCGTGGCAACAACCGGACGGCATTGCCCAAGCCGAGACACGCAATGTACAATAAAACTGAAGGTCCATTATTTGAGAGAGCATGCCTTGGAAAATGTGACACACAAATAGGGTTACCAGATAGAAAATTTAAAAGTCCGGAGAAAAAGCCTGATTTCCATTGAAAAATTCTGAGATTTTCTCGAATTTTGCGAATTCCCTCACAAACGTAGTTTACAGCCTTTTAAAACAAAGACAAAAGTTTCCTTAAAAAGGTATCATCGTAAAATAAATATAATAATAATAGTAATAAATAAATAAATAATGCTGGACATTTCACACAACATTATCTAGCCCCAAGCTAAGCCAAAGCTTGTGTTATGTATGGGTAATAGATAACTGATATACTTAATACAATACATTACATAGATATTATATACATAGAAAAATACCCAGAACACCCTGAACAAATATCTGCAGATCGTACAAATATTTGTTCCGAGGCGGGAATCGAACCCGCAACCTCCTGCGTCGCAAGCAAACCTTCGCCCGCCGCGCCACAGAGGTCGTCATATGATAAAACTGATGAAATTTATACGTTTCATCGGTGTTAAGTGTTGATTTTATTAAAAATAAAAAACAAACAAAAGTTGATTTTTAAATTAGTCTCTCTGAAAAGATGATTGAGTATTATTTTTTTTATTATGAAAACAATCTAAAAAATCTACTCTATTTTATTGAAAATTCTAACAGACTTCCTAAGATTTCCAAAATCCGGCCGCAATCCTGAGAAAAGCCTAATTTTTTTTCAGAATTTTTAGGCTCCTGATATGGTAACCCTACGCACAAAAGTCAATTTGATTTACTTCATTAGGTAACCTACAACCATCCTACAACAGATTGATCTCTTCAAAATAATGATTGTGAATGTCATGACTTAAAGTGCTATTGTTAATTGTAAGTACGCTTTCAAAAATCTGTTCCTTAGTGCAAAGCAATTATTTTGATTTCACGCCCAATTATTATCAGAACCTGATGAATTGGTAAACATTTGTAACATAAACATAACAAAGCTTAACGAAGCAAAGAAAAACTCGAAATTGTTATTCTGTACTTAATTGTAAGCAAGGAAAACGGTAAATACAAGAAAATCAATTTTGCATGCATTTATTGCAATTTCTCGCTCATTTCGGTAAGTAGGTACAGTAACCCTGTATTTAATTGTATGTGTTCTTTAGAATATCCATTTAGGTACACATATCGACAGAATAACGATAAAAACAAAAGTTTTAAATTTTTGATAACATTTTTAGGGTTCCATACCTCAACAGGAAAAAAAGGATACTTATAGGTCACTTTGTCGTCCGTATATATCTGTATATCTGTCTGTCAAGACCCTTTTTCTCAGGAATGGCTAAATTTATCAACTAACCAAATATAACATAACACCCAACAGGCACGTATACGTGTCATGATCCCACACTATAGGATTCCCTGTGTTGTGGGTATCAGAAACTACGAGTAACATAGAATTGAAGTTATCGTGGCTAAAATAATACGAGTAACATGCTTAGAGCAAATGCTCTAAGGTACCATGTTACCATTAACACCCAGACCCATAAAGGTCTAAAAGTGTATAGTGCTGTAAAAAAATCAAGTTACTAATTCAATACATTAAAATATACGGCAGTAATGTCTTATTTTTGTATGCATATTGCGAAAATAGAAAACCTATAGGTTGCTTTAAGTTACCTCAAAACTCTGAAATTTGGAATGCCAAGGCTTTTTGATACAAATAAAGGAATTTCGCCTTTATTACCCCCTATAGATAGGATGATAGGATGGGATGGTATAGTTTGTAGGAAAAAGTGGCTGTTTGAAAAGGGCTCTGATGATTTCGAAATAATTTACGAATCTCAGGCCGCAAGTCTCACTCACACTTGTCCATTTTTTGTTAGTAGGCACAAGTACATCGATGCATGTTGGAGACCAAAATAAATTACTTTTAACCAACCAAGTTACTACCAACTAAACCAAGTTACTACTAAGGAGCTCCTAACTTGTCGTTTCAAGTTTTTCTCCTGCATTATACAATTATCTCAGCCAACATGATGTTTTGGGTTCTGAGAAGAGATGGCAATTGCTTTGCAACCGGTCTTTGGGAAAATTTCGTTCGACTGTCGTATAGAGTATTATCATCCTTTGGGGCTCCTAAAATGTTGCATAGTCTAACAAAAACCCCAGACTCCTTACTGGAAAACTTGCACCACAGTCTTTTTTTTAATTTTGTAACACGCAACTGTTACATACATAATTCTAATCCCACACTAGGATTCCCTGTGTCGTGGTTATCAGGAACTACGAGTACCATGGTACTACAAACAACGTGGTACGTATGTGTCTGTTGGGTGTTATGTTAAGTTATGTCAACACACAGACCCAAAACAAATATTTGCAGATCATGCAAACATTTGTCCCGCGGCTGGCATCGAACCCGCACCTCTCGCATCTCAGCCGGCTACTCGAAATAGAATGCAATGCGTTGGGGTGATTTGCTATAATCACGACGCTTGGCAGGCGAATTGGTGATCATAGATGCGATTAACTCAGATTGCGGATGTTGAATACTCAGGTGGATGCTGCTACCCATCCCCTAGTGTATTCCTTTAGTCGACTTTTCACGACATCCACATGAGAAGATGGAGGGGTCTATTCTTAAGCCGGACACACCACAGCAGAATATACAATAATTGAACGAGCGAAGCAAATTCTCTGAGTCAAGTTGGAAGAATCGGCGTTTGTATGTATGTATGTATGTTTGTCCGATGAAAACTTCCAAACCGTTAATCCGATCTTCATGAAATTTGGTATGGGGGTAGATAGTATTGGTACAATTTGTAGGTAAGGTTATGAGCTATGTGGATTAGGATAGGTTAGGTTAGGTTAGGTTACATTAGGGTTGCTAAGATATTGGGGTCCAAGAGGGGGTAAAAAAAATAAAAGTGAGACAGTCAGATCAAGTGCGGTGTCTAATGAAAGCGCTTTGGTTGGACATTTCAAAACTGTTTTTAATAAGTATTTAGACTTAGTAGTTTCCGAGATATTAGGGAAAATAAAAAACGTAAAAATCAAAAATTCTAGGGTACTTCCAGCAATCCCACAATGCTGAAATTTGGTATGCTTGTGGCTTTTGTGTCACAACTACAGGGAAAAGTCTGAAGTTGAAGAGTTTCGAGACATGTACCCTATAAAACATAAAACCAATATAATATCCGTTGTTGACCTCCCATTTCTAGGAATTTGAATGACGTTGGAGTTCTATGATTTTGTCAAAAGGACGTTACTAATTAATTCGTTAGGTACTTGATATACTAACAGGTATGTAGTATCGAAGACAAGTTACTTGTCTATGAATGCCTCGTTGCTTAGTCCTATTCAAAAGTTATTTCGATGATGTGTTAATTACCACGAGGAGAAAATATAAAAAAATTGAAATTATAGAGATATTGCGTTTATTCCTTACTTAAGTAATGTAGTCGGGCTGATAAAGGTGTCATCGCGAGGTCTCAGTTCGGGCGAACCACTAGTATATTTATTGTCTCTAAAAAGGTAGCTCTACAAAGTATACCTTCTGCCTTACATTGAACTTTAAAAACTTTTAAAAATAGCATCATTATCAACATCCCAATAGTTGTTTAGTTTAAAGTTAACTACATACACATACACACAACTACATACATATACATTGTAAATTTCTTTTGTTTTTAGGAACCGCCCGCAGGAAAAAATTGGACCCTTATAGGAGTTTGTTGTCCGTCTGTCTGTATGTCAAGACCCTTTTTCACAGGAACGGCTAAAGTGTCAACTTGAAATTTATTTAAGTGCTGCAATAAAAAACAAGCTCCTAACTTAGTTCTTAATTTCCAAATAGGTAATTTACAGAATTTTTTGCGCGAGTTTTGCTCGCACTTGTCCTTTTTTGTTTTTTCTTTAAAAAAAAATATTTTTGTGTGTAGTAGTACAGTAGAACTGTTGTTTTGCGCAATAAAGAGTTATTATACTTTATACTTTGGTAACCATTATTGAAAAAACATATTTATTAATGAACGAGCGAAGCGAGTTCTCTGAGTCAAGTTGGAAGAATCGGCGTTTGTATGTATGTGTGTATGTATGTATGTATGTTTGTCCGATGAAAACTTCCAAACCGTTAATCCGATCTTCATGAAATTTGGTATGGGGGTAGATAGTATTGGTACAATTTGTAGGTAAGGTTATGAGCTATATCGGTCAGGGGGTTGCTGAGATATTGGGGTCCAAGAGGGGGTAAAAAAAATAAAAGTGAGACAGTCAGATCAAGTGGGGTGTCTAATGAAAGCGCTTTAGTTGGACATTTCAAAACTGTTTTTAATAAGTATTTAAACTTAGTAGTTTCCGAGATATTAGGGAAAATAAAAAACGCAAAAATCAAAAATTCTAGGGTAGTTCCAGCAGTCCCACAATGCTGAAATTTGGTATGCTTGTGGCTTTTGTGTCACAACTACAGAGAAAAGTCTGAAATTGAAGAAATTAGAAACCTGAACCATAAAAAACAATAACCAATATAACATCCATTGTTGACCTCCCATTTCTAAGAATATGAATGACGTTGGAGTTCTATGTTTTCTTCAAAAGGACGTCATCAATTAATTCGTCGAGTACGTTAAATACTAACAGGTATGTAGTATTTACGCCCTGTTGCTTAGTTCTATTCAAAGGCTATTTCGATGATGTGTATAATAATTACCTATAGAGGTTAAATTTTTTTCTCAGTAAATGTTTTTAGAAATCGGTTAGAAGGGTGAAGAAAGTAAAATATGCAAAAAAATCTCTCGAAGATACTTCAAGTTCTCTGGTAATGCTGAAATTTATTATTTAAGTATATTTTGTTCCACGGGGAGAAGTCGAAAATTGAGGATTTTTTCTTTGTAATATGCATTTTTAGAGTAGAGAACTTAAATCTTTAAAAATTAGGTAGCAAAACTACAGCTAGATGGCACTGCTTAATTAAAAAAAACTTTTATTTTGCTTCACACTTCTTTCATGTTAGAGAAATTGACTCGATAGTTTTAGATTTCTGATGGATCATCTAAAAGTCAAAGTCAAAGTCAAAAAGAACTTTATTCATTGAAATCACAAGGATCATTTTGAATCGTCTTATATAAAATTAAATTACTCCTGTTCCAACGCGACCAAGCCTAGAAGAATCAGGCAACAAACTCGGCTTGGCTTACATAAATGGTCCGTCTTACCACTAGGTGAGAAGCGCCTGTGTGGTGCCTCGGAGCAAGGAGTTGCTGATACATAGTAAATGAGAACTTAAAAACCTTAGGAAGGTAGTCAAAAGTAAATAAACATCAGCAAAAATATGCAAGACAGCACACGCTACGCTTGTTATACTTATAAATAATAATCTAATACAAACATGTAAATAGGTAAGTACAGATATTGCAAATTTCCATTTTAGCAGTCGAGGGGCAGAGCGACATCAGGCCACGCGGCTTTATCATTAATATAGTCATCAAGAGTGTAATACGCTTTCTTAATTAGATTCATCTTTATGTAGGATTTAAATCTTCGAATAGGAAGTTTAAATGCACCTTCTGGAAGTTTATTATAGAACCGTACAGAATTCCGCATAAAAGACCCACTTACTTTCTTTAATCGAAATTTTGGTATATTTAGTTTGTGTTTATTTCTCGTGTTAATACCATGCACGTCACTTTTTATCATAAAACTATCCAAGTCCATACAATACAACTATACAAACATACTTACATAGCCGTTAAATACAAAACCCTTTCTTCCCCTCTTAAATTAGTCGGGCTGATAAAGGTGTCATCGCGAGGTCTCAGTTCGGGGCGAACCACTAGTTTAATTATGCTAGCTAGACGAAATGGTCAACTAAGCACTAGGTGGTGTATTGTCAAACCGGAAAATCAATTTTTCACAAACATATTTGCCAATAGTATTATTGATCCATAGAAAATGCTCTACCAAAAAACTCTACCTAAATTACACTTATACTATTGTACTACGTTAATCGCAATACAGCAAATTACGTTATATCCAAATCACTGTAAACACTTCCCCGGACGAACTCTTTCACAAGAAGTTCTACTACTAACACTGGTAGTTTTATATTTTCTTGAGAGTTGGCAATATTTTAGCGCTCAAAATATTCCAATTTCCCCAGCCACCAAGCTTCTTTCAGCTCATGCCAATTATTTTGATGCGTCCAAGGAATCCCGTCTGTCGGCTTTGAAACCACTCCGAGATTGAATCGTGCCGACTCGTCTTTTTTGATTGACTTCGATATTGTGTTAGTATCTATACAATTTATATGTATCTATGTCTAGGCCCACGCCTTGACAACCTCCGTAGTGCGGCGGGTGAGTAGCCAGCTGAGATGCGAAAGTGTGGGTTCGGTTCCCACTGCGGGACAAATACGTATACACGATCTGCAAATATTTCAAAATACCACTTTGTTTACAAAAAAGCAAGCGTTCTTGTCCGCGATGCAAAAGACTTCAACGCGCGTGCGTGTCCATTTATTTATGTAAAATCCATGGAATCCATGATTTATTCACGTAACAAGTGCATTGCTTTCATAACGCACTTTTTCGAAAAAGCACTTAAAAATTGGTGTTCCTCACCTTATCTCCTTAACCCACAGAAAAAACATAAAAACCATGAACCATTGAATTCAAATTATCTGAATTGTTGTGGGCGGTGCTCATGATGAAGAGACTTCTGAACTCAGTCTCGAAACGTCAGCAAAAGTGACGGAAAACAGTGGTAATTAGCCGTTTTTCAATTTAAAATGATTCCCAACTACGAAAGTTTCAATTCTATATCTGAATTGTATTTTACGTTGTACAAAATGAAAAGTTTTTCGAAGGCCTAAAATCTAAACTTTTTATTTTTATGGGAAAATTATCAAAGAGACCACGTGCTTAATTTTATTTAAAATAAGAACTGATTGTACGGAATACTAATAATAATTGTGCAACTTGGCAGATTTTTTTCAAAAACAACATCACATATCCATCGCACGTCCAAATAGAACATAAAACCATTTCTGAGTAACATAGAAAGCAACGGTCATAAAACAGTCACATACAGTCGCTACCTCTTTGAATCTACATAATAAGGGCTTCGAGAAAGGCTCGGATTGACAGACACGTCCATACAAATCTCGTTAAAACGGTAAATAAACTGAAAGTAGAGTAAATGCATTTGTCTTATCGATATTTATTAAGGAAGGAGCTTTCTGTATAAAATCTATGGCTAATAGCGATCGAACCTAGCTAGATCAACTATTAACAATTTAACCTTTCAAATAAAAAGAGAAATCATACAATGACGCAATTTAGTGAGTGCACAGGGTACCTTTGAATCTTGATCCTATCTCCAATGTCACGACTTATTACATAACAGTAGAACGCTTCTATACTTATACCTACAATAGTAGGTAGATGGTATAAACACTTGTACACTTATGCAGTGCTAGCATTAGGAAAGAACTGCAGTTGTTTTTTCACAACAAATTATTTTTCATCTCATGAAAGTAGGTCATACAATCGAAAACTGCTCCAAGAACGAGGCTCATTACATTCATGATATGCTGTTATGCTGCAATGAAATACAATCTCCATGACAAATCCTTATTTCCTTTTAAAAAAGGAACTGGGATGCGAATACTTTGAAAATGTCCTTACTTAATACAATTATTTTGTTCCTCAATCACCGAATAAGGAAGGTTGAGAGATTGATTATACCTATTAAGTCATCATCATCATCAGTCTGAGGTAGTCCAATCTGGACATAGCAGGCCAATCATTTATTAGTTGTTTTAGAGGGGAGGCCTATGTTCTGCATTGGACTTCTAGATATATGTATATTACTTATTATCAAAGTGCAATGCGAGCAAAGCTGCGAAACTAATTAGCTAGCGGAGACTAGTACAATAAAACGTAACAAAGAATTAATTGAATACATTTCAATCAATCTATCACCCTCTACGAAAGTGCTCGATCGATATCTTATTATTGGGTATATAATCAAATGCCATATATTACATAGCTCATAGCAATATAAAAAATTCTAATCATTTATGTATTTACAGATTATTACCAGCTTAACATTTGCGTCACGGTCCTAAGTTCCTAACGAAAGTGATAACGGAATTTATCCTTCAGTTTTCAGTATCGTTATTTAATTTTTTCAATACAGGTTGTCCTAAAAGAGGTTGTTCCTCAGTAGAGCTCTTTGTGAAAGAGTTCTTCCAGGGAAGTAGATACTACCATCATATTGTGATAGTACTTCCCTAGAAGTTTTCAGTAAAGTATATTAGTTTATTGTTTATATTGCTTTGATACACCCAATACTAGTCAACTACTTGCTACTTCTCAATGATACGATATAAATATTTGATACTAGAGGTATATTGGTTTGATACACTCGTCAACCGGCAGTAATAGTTATTTGTTATACAAGAGTGCAAAGTTGTTTTTTAACCGCGTGCTCAATTTTGATGACCGAGCTAGCGAAGGTTTCTAAAATTTAATCACGAGCGTAGCGAGTGATTGAAAAGTTAGAATCCTGAGCGTTAGCGAGGGAATCAAACGAGCACGAGGTGAAAAATCTTTAAAACTTTTCATCCCACCTCAGCGAGGAAATTAAGAACCCAGCGAAGGATGAACTGCCCATACAAACGTAATACCGACGTCATTTGTAATTCGAGCATATTTCCACCATATTATGCTATTATTCGGATTCGGATAGTATTTATCTATGTTCCCAGATAGTTTTTTTTATCAAAATATATACCTAAAATGAAATGTAAGCGAATTACTTTTTGTATATTTTTACGACCTAAACGACATGTTTTCATCTTATTTGTTTCGTATGAAAAACAACGATATGTTACGTATTTTATGTGTAGGAACATAGCTTATATTGTCAAGTAACAGAATAACAAAACGATATAAAAAAAACAACAAGTTTTTATTCATCATTTTTGGTATTACGGAACTTGAACAAATTTCTAAAAAATTCTGAACGCCCATATTGCTATCGCGTCAGAACCGAGGGCCGGTCGGGGAACTACGGTTGTGTGATGTTTGACAACTCGACAGGCACTCACACTAGTACACTGTGTAACCCCGCGCTTTGCTTGCTCTTGTGTTTGTTCACCTATTTGTTTGTTATATATGACATTGCAATATTTTTGTCATTTTATTTAGATTTGCCTTGTGATTTGGAATGAAGTAACCTAGGTAACTAACATACCTACGACTTGTGCTTTGTTTACCATTCAGTACCTAGTTTTTGCGTGAAATAGTAGCGGCTCAACTTTCCAATAGCGACTGTGAGCTCGGAGGTTCATATTTTTATCACATGTAGGTTCACATAGCACAAGCCTGAATATTAAATGGTGTACTGCGGAAACCAATAGTTTTAGCATTGTGAGCTATGACAAAAAATCAAAGAAAAATATTTCAAAGTAAATGCTCAACTTTCCTTTAGCGACTGTGACCTACGAGGTTCATATTTTTATCACATGTAGGTTCACATAGCAAAAACCTGAATATGAAATGGCGTACTGCGGAAACCAATAGTTTTAGCATTGTGAGCTATGACAAAAAATCAAAGAAAAATATTTCAAAGTAAATGCTCAACTTTCCTTTAGCGACTGTGACCTACGAGGTTCATATTTTTATCACATGTAGGTTCACATAGCACAAGCCTGAATATGAAATGGCGTACTGCGGAAACCAATAGTTTTAGCATTGTGAGCTATGACAAAAAATCAAAGAAAAATATTTCAAAGTAAATGCTCAACTTTACTTTAGCGACTGTGACCTACGAGGTTCATATTTTTATCACATGTAGGTTCACATAGCACAAGCCTGAATATGAAATGGCGTACTGCGGAAACCAATAGTTTTAGCATTGTGAGCTATGACAAAAAATCAAAGAAAAATATTTCAAAGTAAATGCTCAACTTTCCTTTAGCGACTGTGACCTACGAGGTTCATATTTTTATCACACGTAGGTTCACATAGCACAAGCCTGAATATTAAATGGTGTACTGCGGAAACCAATAGTTTAAGCATTGTGAGCTATGACAAAAAATCAAAGAAAAATATTTCAAAGTAAATGCTCAACTTTCCTTTAGCGACTGTGACCTACGAGGTTCATATTTTTATCACATGTAGGTTCATATAGCACAAGCCTGAATATGAAATGGTGTACTGCGGAAACCAATAGTTTAAGCATTGTGAGCTATGACAAAAAATCAAAGAAAAATATTTCAAAGTAAATGCTCAACTTTCCTTTAGCGACTGTGACCTACGAGGTTCATATTTTTATCACATGTAGGTTCATATAGCACAAGCCTGAATATGAAATGGCGTACTGCGGAAAAAAATAGTTTTGGAGCTATTCATTGTTGAAATTTGCTAAAAACCGGTTTCCGATCTCCATATTTTGGTGATATTTTACTATTTGTCAGTGTTTGGATACGATTTTCGGCTTTTGACATTGACAACCCACCCCTCCCCTCCCCCCTCAAGCCTTATACTTATAGTCGCTAAAAGAAAGTCCTTCGATGAATTCTCAAACAGGAGTAAGCACGTAAACAATCTCAACTCTGAGAACACAAACGATGACAGAGTTCATTGATGTTCAAGGAATACGTAACCGACTGGACCGTAAGAGCAAAAAACACGACTAGTTGAAAATTGAGAAACCACCAATTTTTAGCAAAATATACCATTTGGTCTGTCACTGTCATTGTCAAAAGCCGAAAATCGTACGGGAACACTGATAAAAAGTAAAATATCACCAAAACATGGCGTTCGGAAAGCGGTTATTAGCAAATTTTAAAAATGAATAGCTCCAAAACTATTGGTTTCCGCAGTACGCCATTTCATATTTAGGCTTGTGCTATGGGAACCTACATGTGATAAAAATGTGAACTTCCTAGCTAGCAGTAGCTAAAGGAAAGTTAAGCGTTTACTTTGAAATATTTTTCTTTGATTTTTTGTCATAGCTCACAATGCTAAAACTATTGGTTTCCGCAGTACGCCATTTCATATTTAGGCTTATGTCTACATGTGACAAAAATATGAACCTCCTAGCTCACAGTCGCTATTGGAAAGTTGAGCCAAACTCAACGATCATCAAAGCACCAACCTGCCCCCTTATTCGCTCTGACCAAACGTAACATAACGCAGGCTCGTTACGATATCTGCGTGGAATCATCGCTGAATCGTATGGGTGACGTCACACGTTATTGAAAAGAAATCTCATAGGTCATAGCGAATAACCACCCTGATCACAATTATTGGAAAAAAGTTTGTGCTCGCGAGTTCTAACTGTTCGCAGAACTAGGTACCAAGGAGTTTTTATTGCTAGATATATGAATGTAAAAAGTTTGTGACAAATGCCAAATATGCCAAAAAAATATTTTTGTCAAATGCTAGTTTGCATAAAAAATAAATACCACCTTCGAATTCTGAATGGTAACGGCCACAGAATAGAAATAAGTGTTCGTCTGTGCCCCGCGCGCGCCTGCGTTAGCCAAACAGGGACAGCAATATGCAGGCCGACTTTTGCGCTATTCTCGAGTAGATTTAGCGTGCGGCCATCACCGCAACCTTAAGAAATGCAAAAAAAAATACTTACAATCACAAGATACTTTTGCGCATTTTTAACAGTTTCAGTCAATTCTGTTGGCGTCAAATAAACTTCCTCGTCGCTAGAATCACTCATTTTAGGTTTTTCACTTGTTTTCAAGTTTATTGTTTTTAACCTAAGGATTTAACAATATGGCGTAAAAAGAAAATGGCACGCGAGTAAATACACCAAGAAGGTTCCGAGTCTGAGTTTTTAACAAATTAAAAAAGGTTGTATGATAAATTCGGCACCATGGAGGTAGAAGTATATGTTCTAAATTCAATTTTACTTTATCCTCTAGCGGATAAAAACGGCTTTTACACTCGGATATCGAATAGCAAAAATACTCTTTCCAAGATGGTGGGATGAAATTTTGATTTGTGCTGTGCTAGTAGAGAGCCCCTTGTGAAAGAGTTTGTCCGGGGAAGTACTACCACCATACGGGTTATACTATTCCTGCCGCCAAGAACTAGTGCTCGCATTGCTGTGTTCCGGTTTGAAGGGTATCATGGGTGCCGGTGTAATTACAAGCACATGAGATTTTTCATCTTTATGTATCTATATGAAGGTCGTATTGTAATGTCAAGAAAGTCAGAAGTGTCATTCATGGACGTGACCTAAAAGCTATACAAACAAAAATCCTCTTAAGATACCTATACACCAATCTCAGAATAATGAGACCCCAATCACCCCATGTGTGCTTGACGACACTGTTGTCCTGTTCTTCGCCCATGGTCAATATTTACATGTCACACAAAAATATCTGAACTACATAATTATACTTAAAGATCAGAAAATCAATAAAGAAATTGGCAGCTCTGCAAATAATATTATTTTGAAATGCAATGTTATCCGTTATTTTGCATGGAACGTGACTCGTATCGACATTTTTCCTCGACGACTCTCGTACGTGCTTGCAATACAATACCCCTACGTCACTGAGACGTAGTGGGTATTCCCTCTTTGAGCGTGTGAATGCAGTCCCCTAGTCCTTATGTTATGAATTAATAATGCATCTGTCACTTAGCTTAAGTTGTTTATTTTCTGTACCAATTTTTACCCTGGCCTTCATTATCTTCCCTTCCCTTATTCCACTTAGACGGGGTCAGTACAACATGTTCATTTCTTCCATTCGCGCCTATCTCCCGTCATATCAGTACTCACACCTTTCATACACATGTTATCTTTCACATAGAAACAGTGCAGAGGCATTGCGGGGTTCTGGGCTTCTGGCGTAGGTGACGTCACTGCTTGGTTTCAGCTGAAAATCAACGCTGAGTAGGTAGAATATTACTAGTCAACATTATGCTGAGCTATGGCTGAGCTGAATGCCATTTTGGCGCGACATTTTGGACGGTTGGAGAGGGACGAGGGACAGAGGGGTGTGTGGGACATTTCACTTTTCGTAATAGTTAGTAATTATATTATTTAAACGTTAATAATTGTTTGTCCTACCTATTCTACTTCTGTTCTGTTTGCTTGTTATTGTATTTGTTTTCGTGTCAAATTAATGTTTTTCATTTCACACAGTTAACAGTCGCAGTAACACTTTTAACAGATAGGTTGTTAGGACTACTACAGATGGTCTCAAAATATGTAGTTTGAAAATGAGTCCTGATACCGACGATCTAGGGAATCCTAGTGTGAGATGGACTGTGTGAGTGTAAGTGATTGTTGGGTGATATGTTAACAAAAAACCCGTCAAGTGCGAGTCGGACTCGTGTCCGTAATAACTACTAGACCAATTAATGTATGTATAGTCAACCAACTCAATTTTATACGAATTTTCTCATGAGTATTTTCCTTTTCCCGTGAGAATTTAAAGCCTTAGGATTTTCAGGTTTTTCTGTAAAATACTAAAAAAATTCCAAAGAAATATGGAATATTGGTCTGCTCTCATAGTTTACAATGGTGGTCAATTATTGCATTTTTTTTTCAATGTTTTTACACGTTATTACATATTCCACGTATATCCATATGAGATATCTCTCATACCAAAAAAACAAAATCTGAGTGATGTCGCCAAACGTGGAATCTTATACGCTTAGACTTCACAGACGTGGAAACGTCTAGATTAAGTCCTCTGCGTGTCATTATCTACATCGATATGTTACTGTCCTTGAGATATAGCTCTGTTTTACAAAAAAAACAGCGCAAAAAGTAGGCAAATTATCGATTGTATATACAACCAACACAAGAAACTGATACGTGTAGTATATTTTTATATTTTTATCGCAATATTTTATTAGCTAGCATAGATTAGTTTACAGGCCGCGATATGAGAAAGATCGCGATTAACGGGCGATAACGACGTTTAACGCTTAACGACCGCTATCATAGCGGCCGTTACACTCGGTCCCGATTATATAAACACGTGAAATGATAACATATCTGTATATGCAATTTCGCATTTTAAACCCAAGATTAAGTGGAATAGATAAATGTTTTTGAATACATATTGTTGCCCGCGAATTCTACTTGCTGTTTTCTGTCGACTCTACCATCATAAAGGTTAGGTAATTGTACACCTTTTTAACCGACTTCAAAACGAAGAGGAGGTTCTGAAATCAGTTGTATTTTTTACAAGCTTTTATTTAACTTCACCTGCTAGTATGTATGTTAGTTAGTGTGGGAAAAATCTTGAAACTGAATTTTGAAGTAGTTCTGCCCAACCGATTGTGCTGAAATTTTTCATACCTATCAAGTTCAGATGACAATACAATATTATGGTGATGGCGAGCTGATCTGATGATGGAGATGGTAGACAACTGAACTCATCGATAATTAATAATTGTAGCCTGGCAGTGTTTTGCTCACGGTTCACGAGTAGTTTCATAAAAGCTTGTTTTGAAATAATTTTTCAACAAAATCTTATTATTTAGTAATTTTTTCGGTTGATGTATTTCAACTAAACAACACATTAACAACTTCAGACTGCCCAAATTAAAGAAAGTAAACCATTTTAATTAACTAAACGAATTCCGTTATAAATAGTTGGAATCGTTATTATAATCAATAATCAATAATAATATCGATTCCAACGGCGTTGGTACCTATAAATAGGTTCTACGCAGCATTTGAAGGTTTTGTGTAAATTAAGACACCTATAATAACGACATCAAGTCGTTGTTTACGAAAATTATTTCCAGGGCCGCGCCGGCGCCGGCCGCCTCAGTGGCATCGCAGCATTGTCAGACATCGTCGTTACTCGCTATAACGATTCGTTAGAATGAGTTCCGCGTCTTTTCAAGAACGTTAATTTGTTATTGCTCCGTAATATTTAGGAAGGTAACTTTGTTATTGTACTAATTGATTTGATCTTGTTATTTATTAATGATAACGATATTTTTATAACATTGCCAGATAATAAGGGCATTTCCACCATGGACAGATAAAGTGTCTGGAAGCCTTGCGAAGCTGTCTAATAGGGGTTTTATAACATTTATATTTTATTAGGTATTTATTTATTTTAGAAAGACTTTTTATTATTATAAAAAGCTATACACCTTTATAATCACATATTATATTCCTGATACGTGGAATCCCACACTAGGACTCTGACCCGGAACAAAAATTTGCATATTATGCAAATATTTGTTCCGCAGTGGGAATCGAACCCGCACCTCTTGCGTGAGACGCACGTGCTGGCTACGTGGCCGCCGCACGGGAGGTCGTCCAATATATAAACAATACAGCACATCAAAATGTCGTAAACATAGTAATAATATATCTACAATTGTCAACAAACTCGTTACTCTCGCGCAGCCACTTAGGCATTTACCGATTATGTTCCAAATTTAAATATTAGTTAATTTTATGTACTTAGGTATGTGTTACTTAGGTAGGAGCCGTGGTTCGTCCGGCCTAAGAATAGACCCCTCCGACTCCCCCCGTGGATGTCGTAAAATCTAACTGAGGGATTACACCAGGCAGGGCCGGATTTAAATTTGTGCCGCCACGTTTCGTGGGGCACGAAAATGCCGCCCTAAATAGTTTTGATATCTTATTTTTTAAGAATTAGAATAACTAATTGATTGCAGGAAATTTATTATGTATTATATAGCATTTATTATACATTATGTTTTATTTATATTAAATTATATACAAAATTTTAATGTGATACATAATACATACTTGAATTATATTTCATGAAAGATAAAATGTTTATTTAAAAGAATTAGTTAATTAACTATTGTATAGAAAAAAAAAAATCACTTTCCAAATTTTGCCGCCCTAGAAAATTTGCCGCCCTGGGCACTAGCCCCAACTGCCCCTAGTATAAATCCACCACTGACACCAGGGGATGGGCAACAGCATCCACCAGAGTACTCAACACCATACTGCAATCACCAATCTGCCTGCCAAGCGTGGTGAAATTACTATGGAAAATCCCCGTATTGTACTCTATGGGAGAGGCTTCGTTCAACAGTGGACACGACTAACGGCTGATGATGTGTCTGACGTTTGCGTTTCATCATGAATGAAATGAATGAACGACATACAGACATTACGTTTTAGAATATCGAAATGAAAAGGCTATCTTTCTATTGTTCTCGAGAATAGCACATTGAAATTATTATCAAACGCTTGACAATGATCATGAAAGACACTGAAACATCAAACGTTAGATATCGCGCATCGTACTTAGGTAGGTAAATCTTTTACTATCTAAGAAGTAGGTAGAGATCGTTCAGTCAACTGCATGCCCCACCATTTGCAGTGGCGGATTTACACATTTGCCGCCAGTAGGCTATTCAAATTTTGTCGCCCCTACCGACCTCTACAATTCTATACCAGGCACCGTCACAGGCAAAGATTTCGGGGGGTCATCATTAGGGTGTCCTTTTTCATATTTATCTAACGAACTATTTGTACCTAATTAAGAAGTGTGAACAGTCAAATTTTTGTGATTTTGGTAACCAAATATTATATTACCAAATTACCAAATTTATAATATTTTGGTAATCATTGATTAGTTCTCAATTACTAACTTGGTAGGTACTCTGTATCTATCTAAAACGTTGTCTACTTGCCATTAATATACCTACTTAAATAATATATGTCATTGCTACTTGCCTACTTTTATACAAAACAGTTACATAATCTAATAGAAGACTACTAACCATACCATGATTATATACCTACTTACTAAATTAAATTTAGCTCATTTTAAGTGAACTGTAAAGTTCTTTAAGAGTGATAATAAACTTCTCTAAACCGAAACAAACCAGCCTAAAAAGAACGAAATTTGAGAAATTCCGTATTTCAGAAGTGTGAACAGCCAAATTTTTTGTAATTTAAGTTGCATTTTTTTCGTGAATAATCGAATTTGGATCTCGAAGATGATTTCGATTAAGAAAAAAAATTTGGCCCCAAATTTGCCGCCCCTAAAATCTGCCGCCCTAGGCTCCAGCCTACTCAGCCTGCTGGTAAATCCACCACTGACCATTTGATTACGTCAAAATAAAATATTCCATAATCCGTAACTACAAGGACCATTTTCGAACGTAAAGCTTGTGTCAAGTACCAAGTAAAAGTGGTGGAGGGGCTCAGGGCCGGATTAACCCTATCGGGGCCCCTAGGCAATGCAATTCTGGGGGCCCTTCCATTTACCCTTTTCTTTTAAAATAATATTTTTTATATTAAAAAAGGCGAGTCGATTCCTGCTTTTTGCTTTCATTGAAATGAAAATAATATGTGTACGTATAATATGTAAATAATGGGGAATGTCACGAATTTAAGGTTTTTTTTCTTGGTGCGTGCGTCGTCGCCCGCATCGTCTAGGCCCCCGTGGCGTGGACCCCTAGTCGGTGCGGGGCCCCTAGGCAGTTGCCTAATCCGCCTTATGGATAATCCGGCCCTGGAGGGGCTTGAGAAGTTATAACATACTACCTATAGTAGGTTTTTCTTAGTATTTTTCTTTGTTTATTTTTCTTTTTCTTTGCACATAGATACAGATAGAAATTTGAACAAATGCAATTAGATAAGTTAATAAAGTCACACTACGATTCGTTTTGAAACACATTTTGTTAATTATATTGATACGAGTAGAGGCTGACCGAAGGTTGTAAATTCGTTAGTAGATACCTACGTACTAAGTATATTGATAACGAACGACTTAATTAATCAAAATTAAGTACCTAGGTACTTAGGTAGGTACGTCTAATTGTATTTTTGTAATTGTGTGGGTAACTTTGTGTTTTTGCCTACGTTGTTGCTTATCGATTGCTTTGTGTGCAGCTAAATTATTAGATAAAATAATGAAGTACCTACTTATGTTGATACCTACTTACCTACTAATTTGGATGTAAGTATTTCTACTACTAGTTTTACTAGTTTTTCTTCTAGTCGCGGGTAGCCGGTGGATAGAGGCGGCTCAAGACCGTTCTTCGTGGCATTCTAAGGGGGAGGCCTATGTCCAGCAGTGGGCTTCAACAGGCTGATGATGATGATGATGATGATGAAGTATTTCTACATATAGTGCCGTGGTGTGACCGGGCTAAGGATAAACCCCTCCTCCTCCCAGGTATTAAAAACCTTACTAAGGAATTATACCAGGGGATGGACAGTAGTATCAACTTGAGTACTTAACACCAAACTGCGATCACCAATCCGCCTGCCAAGCGTAGTGATTATGGCAAATCCTCACATTGTATTCAATGGGGGATATCATTGGATTGATATCATCATCATCATCATCATCACCAGCTGGGTTAAGTCCACTGCTGGACGATTCACTGCTTTGTCCAGCAGTGGACTTAACCCAGCTGGTGATGATGATGATGATGATGATATCTAGGTACATACGCAGTTATTTAGCCTACCCAGAAGTAGGTATATCTGTAAGAAGATCTGTTTTATTAAATATACGCGATGGAGAGTTTAATTCTTAGTTAGGTAGTATTCTACCTACTCAAGTACTTACCTATGTTATGATTCTTTTTTTACCACCATATTTTCTGAGGATTGCACCATGAAATATTTTTTGACACAACACTGCTTTAATACTTGTAGTGGGTGGTGCTAGGTACCTACCTAACCTACTAGGTACTATTTACCTATTATGAAGGAAGTACCTACCTAGTACCTAGTCAGGTTCCTATAAGGTAGGGTAGGTAACCCTACGTAGATTATAAACCTACCTAAGTACCTACCATTTTAATGATAACTATTCATTTTTTTCCGATTGAATATGGAATTTTTGCTGTAAAAATAATGATGGAGTAACCTAACAACTTTACACCCAACAGTCACATACACATTCCTAATCCCACACTAGAATTTCCTACGCCGGGGGTATCAGGAACTACGAGTCCTACCATGATACCACAACAATCAGACCCGGAACAGATATTTGCAGATCATACACACGTTTGTTCCGAATCGGAAATCAAACCCGCACCTCTCGCGTCTCAGCCGGCTACTCGCTCGCCGCGCGACGGAGCGTAACACAAAATACATTCAAACTCACGGGCCAAATCACAAGGCTAAACTGAAAACGAATAACTGATAACTTCGGGATAAAATCAGCTATTTACAAAATCTTTGGATAAATACACCTACAGAATAATACTACTCAGCAAATAAATTTTGTGTAATAAATATGTTCTGCTACCTAGTAGGGAGTAGTAAAAGCTTTTAACACTAATACTTGGCAGCTTGTCAACCTAGGTGGTGCCACTCCACAAAAGATGGCGCTTAAAACAACCCGAAAACACGACAAATTTTGACAAGCCTTTCATTCTGTCATTTCGGCAGTGTTTTTTCAAAATCCAAAATCATTAACAATACTGAATTTCACGTTTAATTAATAGTTAAGTGTCTTTATATTGCGCATGACTATTTATACCGAAGGTCAATGCGCATAGTCAAAGGATTGCGCATTTCGTGGATAACCTCATCGACCAGCGACGGGAGCAGACAGGCAGGCGCGGATGTCAGAGCAAAAGCCTTGATCTTGTCATTGTGCTGTATTTTGGTGCTTTGTGGCTGTGCTGAGTGACTTCTACTGGTTTTTGTTTTACTTGGGTGCTCAAATAAATTATCAGGTGAGTGACTTGTCAACCAGTCTAATTAGCTTACAAGACGATTTCTCTGTCTACGTTTCTCCGCCCACCGAGTTTCGAGAAGATTATAATTGCTATAGTTTGTTACAATCTACAAAAGTAGAAAACATAAAATCTTCATTAGGTATCCTATCCCGTTGCGTAGATAATCATACCGTAACTATTTCCACCGGCCCTGATGATGCTGTGCTGATTAGGCTGATGATGTCATTAGCGGATATCTTCGTGCCAGCAAACATAGTCATTACATTCTCTTTGCCAGCAGCCCGAATTTTACCTATTACTTTTATTATAATTTACAAAAAGTACCTTGGTAAGGAATTTGAAAATAGTCTGACTAGCTATTGCTCAAAGAATATTCAGGGCTAGGCTAGGGCCCTTGGGCGGCGTTGAAATTGTAATCATTAAAGGCAGGAGACACTTGTTCTTCTAAATTGGAAGATATTTATAGCTCCCCAACTAAATTAGACAGTGTTCATGGATGGCAAACTAATTGTAAAACCAAATTAATTTTTACAACTTAATCATGGATTAGTTTAAAAAAGGATGAAGGTTATAGAAGGTATTCCAATTTTAAAATTTTAATCCTTTTTACTTTTGCGTTTTTTTGTGTTGTTCTTGAAAATTGTAATAAAATTATATCTTGAATGCAATAGACAAAACAAATGAGGTGTCAGTCACAAACATTCTTTGATATAATGATGTTCTAAGTTATTGGTCATTAAGAAAAGTGGTTGGGAAACCACTTCCCACCAGGTGAGATTGTGATCAAACTAAGGTCTATTCTATTAATGTTGAGAAAGTTTACCAAGTGCAAGTTGGACTTGCTCACAGAGACCATACCAAGTCTGTACGGACTATGGTTTATTTACTAATTATTACAGTGTAACGGTACATTCTAAACTACAATAAATTTTTATAATTTTATAAATAATGTTAAAAGATACATATACTGTACTTTACGTAAAATACATTGCAGAAAAATACACAGACAGCCATTACTGCACTAAATTATATTCTGGTTTTAACATGTTCACAAGTGGGGCGAGGCTACGAGGTAAAATCATCAATGAAAAATAAATTTTCCTCCAAAGCTGGCTAAAATAAATTGTTTTGCAGCTAAGTAAATGATTCATACATTATTTTTACCCAGATATGGTTTTGGAAGGGGCAGTTATTTGCCAATTAATCCACTAGTGTATATTGGAATAATCTTTCTATTTCTAAACCAATCAGGTGGCTGTCTGTGAAAACAATGAAAATCTTGGTACATGCAATTAGTAGATTGTATCGTCTGTATAATCTTTACTGAGTCATCATCATGTAATCAACAACCTGTGTAGAGTATTGAACAGCGAGGTAGGTTTTTGTTTGAAGGTGACTAATAGTGCCTCTACATAAGAGCAAAACCCGCTATGTCCTCCATAGTATGGTGGTATACCTACCTAAATGCAAAAGCGATAGGTATCCATATTATGCATATTGATGGACGCTTTTGCTTTTTACAAGCTTTTATTTAACTTGAGCTTTTAGTGTTTATGTTAGTGTGGGACGAATCTTGAAACTGAATTTTGAACCAGTTCCACACAACCGATTGATCTGAAATTTTTCATACCTGTCAAGTTCAGATGACAATACAATGTTATGGTGATGGCGAGCTGATCTCAACATGGAGACGGAAGGTGGACAACATAAGTCCTCGATGATTAATAGTAGCCTGGCAGTGTTTGGGCTCATGTTGATCAGCTCACGGTTTCGATCACTAATTTAATGAAAGCTTTTTTTAAAAGATATTTTTTTATAAAAAAAAAAGCGTAATATTAATTTGAATAAAAGATATGTAACTAATATTTCTTTGCTATTACATAGCTACCTACTAAGTTTATATTCTAAGCATCTTAAACTACCCATTCAAGTGTGTAGGTAGCAAAAAAGTATAGTAACCAACTCATGTTTGTTTAAAAGTCTCCCAAGAATTGTATGTATTGCACAATGTATTGTGTAAACCTCTGAAGCTTCGGTCCCTTTCGCTAAGTTGAATGCTTGGCGACTGAAAGAAATAGGGCGTGGTGACCCAAAACAGGTTCAGACGGTAAAACTCAACGGAATACCTTATAATCTCTTAAGGTTCAGTAGTCTATCGTTTCAACGAAAATCAGCCAAACTACTATAAATGTAATACTATATATACGATTTATACCAAAGATTGTTAGTGTACTAAGCTGGCTATCGTAGTCCTAACTGGTAGCCCGTCAAACTTAGTCCAATCACGTCGGTTTTCGTTAATTGTCAAGTTTCTTAGTCTCGTTTGATTGGATGATAATCTTAATATTATGGAAGAGGCGGAACTGCAGACTCAAGCTCAATCGATTAGTTAGGGGAGTAAGAAATGCTAGTCTGTGAAAATAAAGTCTCTTATCTTAACTAGATAAATAGGGCTTGATCAAGACTGTCGTATCTCATCATCTGTTAATGTGAATAAATCGATCGCGGCGTGGCGATTATGGTAAATCCCCCCCACTGCATTCTATGCGGCAGCAGTGAGTCTACCTGCTCATGATGATGAATACATATTAATAGTGCTCACGTCTACGTGAGTTCCAACATTCATCATGTTGGATGGGACGCCATTTTCAAAAAGAGACCTCTGTCGTCTACTTTTATAAAATTTTATTTTCGAGTATCTTGTAGTTTGGTTGGCATTTTATCCGGTGTAGCTTGTTTTAAAAGCACAAGTGTCATCATCATCATCAGGCTTTAGACGTCCACTGCTGGACGAGGCCTCCCCCATAAAATACAATGGGGGGAATTGCCATAATCACCAGGCAGGCTGGATTGGTGATCGCAGTATTGGTGTTGGATACTTAGGTGGATGCTGCTGCCCATCCGCTGGTGTAATCCCTTAGTCAACTTTTACGACATCCACGGGAGAAGATGGAGGGGTCTATTCTTAGGTCAGACACACCACGGCTACCCGGACACACCATGGCAAGCACAAGTGTAGAGAAATGAAATATATATAAGTCAATTGCGTGACTTTTCAATGAAGTGAAAATTGTCCACCAAAGTTTTAATAAACCCTCCACCGCTTTACTAAAACATGACTTGGCTGAGACTTTGACGTCTTGGAAAAAGAGTATCGTTGCAAATTTAATTTAAAAAATACTTGAATCTAACTTAAGCTCGCAAAGCCAAATAAAACAAAACTAGAGTAAATTCTGGAAAGAGTAAACTGACGACAATCCTATGAGGAATGTTATTTTTAGGGATAGGTTACTTTCTGACGTTATTTGCCCACCAAAAACACTCATAAATCACGCATGCGTCAAAATGTACCTTATCACTTGAGTATTGTTTGTATTCGCGACGTCACAGGTATTCCAATATCACTTAATGAACGTTCATTCGAATATCTACGTCATGGCATAAAGTCAATAAACATTGCGGATTTGCATCATGGGGATGATTCTCGGAAAAATCTCGTACACTTAATAACGTCAAATCTCGATTGATAACCATAATTTTGTATGGGCGTCATACGAGATGTGACGTCATCTCGTGGACGTGATTTATTCGAGAATACGGGCCCTGCCCTCATCACAGTGGCAGGGAGCCCTAATGATGTGTTCGGCACAACATGTTTTCTTCTTCCGTTAATCTATCAGCTGTCATATCAGTATTAGTACAGTCAAATTAGGTGATTTTTTGCAAAAGTGTGGAACTAATTAGATGTATTCATGAAAACTTTTCTAATTGTTTTGTATGGCTTAAAAATCACCTCTAATTATAAGCATCAGTAATTTCACCCTCCGGAACAGGGTGAAGTAGGGTGAAAACCTTAAAATATCCGTAACTTAATGGGGGAAATAGAAGTAGTCGGTGCAATTTGGCATAGACTTTGAACCGTTATGATCAACATTTGCACCAAGTATTTTTTAAATCCGACATACGTAACATAAAAAAAAAAAACTTTTTGTGGTTATTACGGCTCCGGGAAAATTAAGATAGTCGGTGCAAATTGATAAGACTTATCAGAAAAATTTTCGAAATACACTACCAGGTTTGCACCATGGTGCGTCTCACGGAAGGCACTTTTCCATATTTTATTGTCGCTCTACTTCGGGGAAAATTAATGTAGTTCTGGAAATTGACTTAAACTTATTCATTTAATTAGTACTACATCTGCCGGAAGTTTTATACTTGTTTTTTTTTTACGGAAGATGCATTTGTTCAACACTGTGTTCCCTACATGCACGTGGTTTTTATTAAAATCATAATGCACTAAGACAGTCTCTCTATACGTAATTTAACTTGCATCAAGTAATTTCTTTCTATTTTAAAATTTACGGCCTTTTTAAGTTTGTACCTGATATTTAAAAGGGTTCCGTAAGCGCCAGAAACGGTGCAAACCTAGGATAAGCTTCTTTTCGTGTCATCTAACGTTTCCATAAGAATCCACGACTACAAGACTTAGGTCCACACTTTTTGCTAATTTGCCTGTACTATATGTACTAGGTAGGGATTTAGTACCTAAGTACTAGGTTCTGAATTCATCTGTGTCCATGCCATATTTCACACAATCTTATCGATATTTTTTTGGGTTCCGTACCTCAAAAGGTATCAACGGAACCATTATAGCACAAAATAATACCTATTTATTTTGTGAAATTAGGATCATTGAGGTCTGTCACGCGAGTGTAGCGTGCACTTGACATATTTTTAATATTTTTATTCACTACTATTAGTTCCCACGTAGGTACACCTCAAAGTTTTCGCCTGAATTACTCTTTATTTTTTTTCTGGTTCATTGTTTCAATGTACGTTTTTTCGTACGGTCTGGCTCTAGTTTTCTTTTAATTTAAAAACTGCGATCTCTATAAGTACATATACAGAATGTTTTTTTGAAATGGGACAGTATGGGGATATCCGAATCCATAAAAGATACGGGAAAACTGTCTTTGGAACCATTTACTCATTTTATATGAAAACGATTTTGGCAATGTTATTTTTTGCTCAAGCGCGAGTTCTCCATAAAAATGAGTTGTTTTGATCAAAAATTTTTTGAATGCGTTTCGACTCAATTTCATTTAAGGATTGTTTCATTGTATCGGAAGAAAAAATCTGAGCAGCAGAAGTTAGTCAAATTTAATAAAATGTTTTCTCATACAATTTGTAAACAATCTGGTACCTACGATAAAACTATCGCAATTAATTTCCAAAATGGCCTCCCTCTTGCTGTTTCTAGGTACGGGCACGTTTCAGAACACCTCTAGTGGCATTAGACAAATATGTTCTTATTAAATTTTGACTAACTTCTTGAGCTCTGATTTTTCTCATTTCACGAGACCATCAGAGCAGTAGATCAAAATTGTTCTAAGAAAATACTTGTAATTACGAATTAAAGCCGGGCGTGACACTTGTATTTTGTGTAGTGGTACTAGTGGAATAAATCAGTACCAATTGTACCATCAATGGTACAACTCAATGGTACACCTGGGACGGAGGGAAAATGTTACGGTAGGGCGCTTACGTCCTTTTTTTGTACGCGAACGAAGTTTTCTTCTATTTTCTCTATTATTTCATCAAACTCCATGAAATTTTGGGCACAAGATCTGATCTTCGCGACCGACGTAGTGGTATCGGACGTAACGAGAACCAATCTGATGAAATTAACGCACCACGAGTCTAGATATTAGTGTACTGATCATGTGTACCAAACTTCATGGAGTTTGATGATATAATAGCCAGATTGAAAGCAAACTTCGCGTACAAAAGGGCGTATAAGCACTCTACCGGTAACCTTCTGTTCCTATTAATCTTAAACTTTTCCTTCACTCAAACTTCCTCCAACCTTGTTATTTGCGAATGCTCTTTTCGGCATACTCTGACAGTATTTTTAAATTTTAGCATTATTATCTGTTTCATTTTTGATCCTTTCCTTGCAAATCTTCTTGTGATGTTGTTCCAACAGCATCGGCAATAGTTAGACTTGCTTCAAGGTTTTCTAAAGTCACTGAACTGATGTTTTCTGTGTTCGTTCATAGTCTCAGTTCACTGGGTTTAAAATTGGTGTGTCTCAACAATTCCTCTAATCTAGAGCCTGTGATCATCATCAGCCTGTAAGAGTCCACAGCTGGACATATGCCTCCCCCATAGAATGCTATGAAGGGTCTTGAGCCGCCCTCGTCCACTGACTTTCTGCTACCTTTAAAATATCGTCGGTCCATGGGGCTTTCCTACTTGCTTCGTCCTGTTCGTGGTCGCCACTCGATATCTTTTATTCTTCACCGGTTGTTGAGTTACCACAATACTTACGATACAAGGCTCTTTTCAGGACAATCATACCTCTTCGTCATTGACCTGTTGACCAAGAAAAAACAAGTGACACAACGAACGAACCCATAACTGTACAAATGGATTTGGCAATTTGACTGACATTTGATTCCTGTAGAACAATAAATATATTTGGTACTTTTCTGATGACGGCGTTATGAAAACCAGGTGATGGCAATGGAACAGCATTGATTATCAAAGGTGAACAAACTGTTACAGAGTCAATAATACAACTCGGTAACAACAAGTACGGTAAACAGTTTGAAAAGAATTCGTCTATTATGCTAAGTAAACCGCCACGCTCCATTTAACTGCGCAAGTGGAAGTTAGTTTTTATATAGGTATTGTAGGAAAGTAATGTTTGTTTTCATTACTTCTTAAAAAGTAAAAGTGACCACTAGAAATGGTAATCATCTAAAAACTACAGAAAATTCTATGCAAAACATCTAAATCTAAATAAATAATCTAATTATCTATGTTTATCATAAGTAAACCGCCACGCTCCATTTAACTGCACAAGTGGAAGTTAGTTTTTGTATGGGTATTGTAGGAAACTAATGTTTGTTTTCATTACTTTTGTTTAAAAAGTAAAAGTGACCACTAGAAATGGTAATCATGTAAAAACTACAGACATTTCTATGCTAAATATCAGCTAAAAATTAACAAAAAAAGGTATTGACGTATATAATATCACTAACGCCGGATTCCCCTAATTCTTAATTTTATTGGCTCTACGTTGAGTCATCGTGCTGAGATGATTAGTCTGAACCAACTTTTCCTTTCGAAACACCAGAATGAAAGAAAGAAAGCCGCTTCTTGCTTAAAAATGGCTTGACCTAATTCCTTGTCACAATCTCACAAACGTAGTTTGTTACCCACAAATAGGGCTTCCGCAGACTACAAACTACAGCCTGCTACGTGTTTCGCATCGATATCGCGGGCTGTAAATGTACCTACGAGTCGATAATTAACACGCGTTCCTTGTTAACCCTCCACGCCTTCGTGTTTCAACAATTACAATGTACGAAAAAAGCCTTTTGTTAATTAACGAGTAAGCTTTGGTCACTGTGAACCACAAGTACAATATCAGAGGGGATAGAAAACTACATAGTGCCATTTCTAGATGGTGGTATGGGGAGGGAACAAAAAAAAGAGTTGTTTTTCAAACGAATTTACACTATTTCAGGGGAATTATTACAACTGGTGACTGCAGTCACATTCATTTCAATCGATTTCATATCCTATTCCCTGACTGATCTCTTTTCGTTTTCTGTTTTTTGGAACTTTGAATTTGATTTTTGCAGTGGTCTGTTTGTCATTTTTAGTTCTGATCTGCTCTTCCATCAGATACTTGTATATAATATCTTCGGCAGCTGTGTTTAGTTCAATAATCATTCCTATCTCGACCGTAAACTTGATTAACGATCCTCAACAACAATGTTAGCTCTAAATCTCTTTGTCGGTGTCCAAATCTTAGTTCTTAGCATAATAAATGTAAATAGAGTAAATTCTCGGAGAATCAAATCTCTCGTATAGTGTCATTCGTTTGGTTATTTAAAGTTTGTCTCTGCAATATTTGCAAATTGCAAAATTCGTCGCCTTTTCACGAGTGACGTCTTCGAAGGTTCAACGTTCTCTGGGGTTTACAAAGAAGGTAGGTATAGCGCTTGATTGAACGTTTAGTATCCATACACACACATACACATATGTACTGAACCCTAACGTGGCTAGACAATATTCTTTCTAGAGCTTCGCAAACGACGTCATAACTTGTGTATGTAGATACATCTATGATAGAGTCTTCAAGCTGAGCATGTAACGTAGAGGGTAAAATACCTACAGCAAAATTTTCAACAAGGTTTGAATATTTAATGTCTAAAGACCTTCGTTGGATATATGTATCACACATTAATACACGTTGAAGTTATTAATGCTTTGGTCTAAGTTGAGTAAAGTAATCATACTCGATTTAATTTTTTCTCGTGAGAACGGAAAATTTGTTGGGAGGGGGCTCGCCCCCACGCACATCTTTACCACTCAAGACAAAAAAAGCGGCCCTGATGGGCCTGAATATGCCCCATGCGGGTAGATAAAGCAGTAATATGCTTTGTCTACCATTATGGGGTATATTCAGGCGTGATTTATGTAAAGTTAAGAGTTGAGTAGACTATGTAAAACAATAGAAATCGTAGTGCCCTCTGCGACTTATAATAATAAAACCAAATTAAAGCATAAATTCGAATCGACAGGCATAATTACAAATCACGAATCATATGGATGTGTTTAATTTAAACACGTGCAAATACTGAAAGTTACAAACGTTGGAGGGTAGAATGGGACTTGACGGGAGATGCGCGCGTCTATTGATTTTCCCCTACAGCCTCGAGGACTGGCTACGCTGATCCCCAGAAACATTACGAACGTAACATTCACTAAGCGTGAAATAAATGTTAGACATAAACAATGTCGACTTGAATTTTACCATCAGCATTTCAGCCTAGAGGTAGCTTGAGGGTTGCCGCAGCTGTTCTTTGGTCTATTAAGCTCAAATACAACAGCTTTCCATTAGTTGAATTAATAATCAAAATTGATTCAAGTTTCTCCAGATATCATCTCAATTGTAACATAGAGCCATCCGTTCAAACTTTACGCCGGTATCAGATTAGTTACCAAGACGTTATCGGATTCTCTACTTCGGGATCCTTATATCAGTTTGGCCGAACCGCAAAGCCCTGTTCGCCGCCATAAATTTTCATCATAATAAAAATCCCCTACATATTCCTTATTCAGGACGTAAACTTTGGCACCCGTACAAAATTATGCTACGACCCGAGCAAACCCGTGCCCAATAGTCCGTGCGCACTTTACTTGTATAAAGGTCAACAAAAAAGTTACCGAGATACAAAAAGCTTACGAAAAATAAACCTTTTTAAAGTCTTAAGGTATAAAAGCTTTGGGAAAATAAGAATTTTGTTGGAGACAGTTTTCAGACTTAACATGCGTGGGAGGAAGGTCGTCCGCAGTTGACAGGAGGCAGATTGATGGTAGCCTAATCTGATCAGACGTCTCGTTTGTGGCGGTTTCATATATATAGTATTTGTCTAGAATTGCTAAGTGAAAACAGTAAATAAAGGAGCAATGAAATGACGATAAACAACATTACAATGTGGGACTGTGAATATAAAATGTTACATTTCTGTTTGAAAATTTCCAAGTACGGAACGAATCGGATCAATCGAATTTCTTCGGGGCTGGAACTTGTCCTCTACTGGGTGGAAAGTGCGATTAAGTTTTGAGCTCGTAACCGTAAATACTCTTGCTGTAAAATGTTTATCTACAGATTTAAGATTTGTTTCTAGAATGTTTTATGAATTCGATGGGTTGGGTATTATGTTATGTTTTTGAATGCTGCCAATTTCTACTATTGTTATTCTTTGATGAATCTGTAGAGTGAGTATTTTTTTACAGTTTTTCCCTTATTGGGCTCCGGAAATTATTTCAAGGGGATTTCAGGAATAATGAATCTGATCAGAATCTCCGACTTAAAGAAAGGAACCAAAGATCGGTCGGTGCAAGTTCCTAAATTTCGAACAAACACAACGAATATTCTGGAATGTATTCATAGATTTGCTAACTCCAACGTCCCAAGTTAAATCTGCAAAAAGTTTTCTCCAGGCTCACCGCGCGTGTTTCATAGTTTCTTCCCCCCTTTTAGGAGGCATTTAGGCCGTGAAATTAAAGAGGCTGTCTGTATTCTGCGGAGAACATTACCGTAAATTGTATAACGTACCGCTTGGTATACGTGGTTAAAGCGCCCAAAACGCCCGTTTGCGATATTAATAACTACGAAACGGCAGTGAGAGTTGGACGATTTGCTAGGGGATGATTTTAATGATGATGAGTTTTGCTTATCAAACCATTCGATATGGTTTTAATATTAACAATAATAAAATGAATCGCTCGTATTAGTCTGGCAAATTTATACGGAAAATGATTCTACGTATTGGACTGCTCATTGAACCATGGAAACTGCCTGATTGCATTTTCTGATACGAGCGTCTATTGTTGAACTAAAAGGTATGAAATGGGAATGACAGAAATTAAATGGGTTTTCGTGATTATTTAACGGTAATATCGAGTAGTGACAATACCTAACCAATAGGTTCCTGCCAGGCACATTCATAACATCAGCCAGCAATAGAAATGGTGCCAGGCGGAACCACGCTAAAAATGCATTAGTTCTAAACAACCTCGGAATAAACGTATGATTAAAATTCTAAGGTCGACAATGACATGAAAATATTGCAAGCGCTCTTAGAATTTTTGTGAAACAATAGCTCTTTTCTATACCATTTCTAATTGAAATATATTTTTTCTCCGCAAAAACGTCAGTAGGTAAGAATGAAAACTTGACTTACAAGTTACAAGTAAAAATTCATAGAAATTAATCTTGTATACGGAGAAAATGAACCTCGACCACGCAGCATGATTTATTCAACACTTTTCTTTGTTCTTGTAACATTGGTGATCAATAACCAGCAACGGTACCTATAGTCACAAGTAACATTAAACTTGTATAGGTAGAGTTGATACGGTGATAGCATCTGCGCTATCACGCGATGAAATCGAGAAATTGAAGGCTCATAAAACAATCGACAACATGCGACTGCGTCAACTTTCATCAACAATACTTAATAACTTTGGTAGAGAGCGCGACAAAAGGTAACTTGATAAATTGTTCGTACATCGATGAACGGAACAATTATAAAGTTAAGTATCAACTCATTAAAAGTTGTGTTGTTCACGGCGGATATGCTCATATCCTCCTTTATCTCTGCTTAGCTAGAGTTCTGTTATATATACATGTGAACGTGATTTAGCTACGGTATAGTTTCATCGGATCGTTCTATATCCCTGTCTATCATTTGAGAAAGAAAAGAGATACAGGCGGCTAAACTGAAGTTAAGCTTTACGGTGACTAAATCAAAAACCAGTTATGTGTGTTATTGGCACATGTTTCCATACATCCACTGTCCAGCCAAATAGCTTAATAGCTTAATGTAAATCGAAGCAAATTTGCTTCACAACCAAGCTGCCATCCGAACCGCATTAAACCTAATATTGGCCAGCTGCATCCAATAGGCATCCTATTCGTGTGAAGTGATCTACATCGGTAGACCTCAAACACTCGAATGTAATCAAACTGCTGTTGCAAGTGGGAAAGACAGCCTGCTTTTGCAATATTGAGAACTTGATCAATGCTTTCGAACACTCCAGATTTTCATTTATGGAGTGTTTTAGTCATGGAGTAAAGTAGGCATGATAGTATGAAACTGATTTAACTTGGGATGAGAAAGGTATTAAACGGGGTAAGGTCAAAGTGATTCCAATTATGATATCAACTAGTTGCGCCCCGCGGTTTCACCCGCGTGAATAATGATGAAAATTGATGATGATGATGATGATGAAAAGTAGCCTATGTGTTAATCCAGGGCGTAAAGTATCTCCATTCCAAATTTCACTCGAATCCATTCAGTAGTTTTTACGTGAAAGAGTAACAAACATCCATACTCACAAACTTTCGTGTTTATAATATTAGTAGGATAAAATTAATTGGAATGAGGTTATCTGTTAAAAAGGCAATCATCAGGCGTTAGACATCTAATGCTGGTCGAGGCCTCCTCCATGGAACGCAATGGGGGGGATTTGCCATTTGTGCTTGGCAGGCGGATTGGTATTTGGCATTATTGGTGTTAAGGTGGATGCTGCTGCCCATCCCCTGGTGTAATCTCTTAGTCGATTTTTACGACATCCATGGAAGGAGACGGAGTGGTGTATTCTTAGGCCGGACACACCACAGCCTAAAATAGTATATGGGTAGGTAAATAAAATACAGAACTCGCCTGAAATTTAAATATTTATTGCAGATTTTTGTGGCAAACTCGTAAAAAGGGTGTTGTAAAGGGCTGATTTAATCTAGGAATTCCTAAATCACGGCTAGAATAAGATGATCAACCCAACTCGGGTTGTCTTTAGTTAGTCGCACCCTCAGCAATGTTTTTTCTACTCGAGAACTTACAAATTCCTAAAATAGAAAAAGCAAACGAGGACATGGGACTTTATTGTTGATCCAGTCATGTCAGTAACCAAGCTCGTTAACCGCAATCGCAGACGGCAAACAGTCCTGGCTGTGACTGCAAAGAGGTGTTAAAAACAAGGTTTGTCCCCCTTCCTTTGTTCCGCAGCATTCAAGGCCGGGCCACCCTGGGAGGGCACCTTCCGGGGGGGGGAGGGCTTTTGATGTGTGTTTGCGATGCTCCGTAAGTTCATGGCTCAATGGAATTAGACGCTATAAATATCATAATGATCATGATGTTGTCTGCAGCACTTGACGAGTTGCGTCATTTGCTCGAAGAAAATACTTAAAATAACAACATAGAAAGAGAGCCGTCGTAGCCAACTTGTGAGCTAAAGTTGTGAACTACATATTACAACCATAATTAGGTGCTGGTTTCTTACTGTCGGCATTTTGAGTCATAATCCAAAGAAATAGTTACAGTTGTAATAGGATCAAAACGGAACAGACGCGCTATTCTATTGCTCGCTAAACAAAAAAGGATAATAAAGCACAGCTGCGCCCTCAAATCCTAAGATGGGTCTCTTTCTGAACAGACTCCAACAGCTCGGCTTTCTTAATTTCACAAGGGGTGTTGAAATATATTGTAAGCTGAATCGAATTCAGTAGAAACGAAACCCACGACCTTATAATGTCCTTCGTCTACTACAATGTCTGTAAAAACTATGAAACTGCACAGAAGTAAGGGTAATTACAGGCACATGAGACGTTTCATCTTTATGTCTCAGGATATAGGGCGGTGCAATGTCAAGTAGGGCGCGTCCTAGGTGGACGTGACATATGAGGTATTGCATTTGTAACGGGCTGCAGTTACCAGCCCAAATAAAAACATAAAAAGTTTCTGGATCATAAGCTGAAAGATTGGAATAAACGGCATCTTCGATTGCAGCGCCCCTAGTGATCTGTGGCGATTTAATCTACGAACCTGCTCTGGAGTCATACCAAATCTTTGAAAAACTGCACTTCTGCATTCGGATCCGTAAGTCTTTTTGGAGCTGGGAAGTACAAGACACGCAAACAATCTCCAAACCCATATAAATACGCCGTATTCAATGCGGTATCCCTTCCATCGTCGCGGTAAAAAGATGAGCGTCTCTTGTGGAACTTCATGGAAGGAAATTAGTGGGCGTCCGTCCTAACTCCTACTGCCGATTGAGAAAACAAACGAACAATGTTGAGCTCCCGTAGGCATAGCTTGAGTAACATTTCAATTTCCCTGCCTTTTGCTATTCTCATGCATGCCCGTGCTTTGAAACTGGGCTAGATTTAAAATATTCAGCAAGCCGCTTTAGCCGTCCTGTTTGTGCATAATAAATTACTGCCCGCACCGATGAAACGCTCTGCTTACTTGTTGACAGCACTTTGTGTGAAATAATATTTTTATTATAGCCGATTTCAAAGGATCTCAAGGAGATCATCCTACTTAGCAATGAACGAACCTCAAGGAGATAAGTGTTTTCGAGATTAAAATGGCTGCCGTTATACAGATTCAGGAATCTTATACATGGGCCTTGACACGCCTTCACTTATGAGAAAATCAAATATGTATGAGCTATATAATATGAAAAAAGACTGATCTCTCCCCTAATTTTTCTGTGCCTACGCCCTGCCCTTATTTTCGCATTGCGAGAACGTTCTGAATAAAAATTACTATCATTTATTCCTGTACCTTATCCCACTTCAATAATTTTATAGAAACAATTTTATCTATAGAATTTAAAATTCCTAAATATTTTACGAGAATTAGGGACCTTTGAAATTTAAAGCCTGTTTAATGGGTCGGTTTTTTAAAGTTCTACTTTCTACTAACCTGATCTTTTTTCTCTTTTAAACATTAGAGGTGGCTTTAAATAAATCTTTCGTGTAACTGGAAATTATTTTCTGCAGTGATCGCAATAGGAGACATTTTCTATTCCAATAAATAGTTTCATTATGGTAAGTTCAGCTTCAGTGTGTCAGTAGTTCATTATGGTTTTTCAGTATGGTAGGACTCGTAATATGCTGCTTACATATATTACATACTGTATGAGTATCTAAGTAGCCTTTATATCAGAATATAACACCAATATTAACGCAGAATCTTCTATAGTACTAACTTTCAGAAACGACCTGTCATTTAAAATAACCTATGACCTCTTTCACGGAGCTACTTTGTGTTATGCTTATATCAAACCCGCTCTTAGGCATGATTACTTTTTACGATCTTTAAGCTCTCTGAACCCGTGTCCGTTTGAATAAAACCACTTATTTTCGGACATTTATCTTTGAAACTTTACCTTTGTGGACTGCGAATTTTAGTTTAGTAAGATAGCACTTTTAGTTTAGTAAGATAGGTAGATAGGCTGTTTCCCATGGGGGGTAGACAGAGCTTTCAGATAGGCAGATTTTCGTCTTCGTTGTCGCTACTGTGCTCCCAGTCCCGCCAATATTCTTGCTATAAAACACAAAAACATAACACATCTGCAATGTTACCAAGTGTGTGTGTGAATTTTAACTTGGACGCGTTGAAATTCTCGCACAAGTAACCTTATTAGATAGTTCGCAGTGCAATGAAAGTGCAAGGTCACGCGTGATGTTAATACGAGGTCACCACACGTAGGATTACGTAACGTTCTAGCTAGTGTTCTGAAGATAAAGGGGGCTGTTTGCCGAAGGGCGTAGATAAGACCCTCTCTGTCTACTACAGTCTTTCCACTCTGTCCCTATCTGGTTTTTGCTGCCGCTGTTGGTAGTTTTTCGTCGAATGCGGCCTCAATCACCTACCTACCTACTCTATTACTTGCAATCTTCACTATAAGTACTCGATTTAAAATTTAATTTAGGGTTTTTTCAAACTAAACTACTACTTTCTACTAACTTGCCGAGAGACTATTATAATTGTCCAGTAGGGCCTTCTACTAACAATATTGTCTTCCAACGGGTTATTTTCATCAAATCTATTCTAGTGACATGTCAGATTCATAACTTCGAAAACTCCGGCTAAATTATCATAACCCCCTTCGAATTCTTCAGGCATTCGAAAGGTTCGACACAAATCAACAAGACTCGCATTAAGGATTGAAACTGCCATCAAAACGTTTTAACAGAAGAAGTCTGGAGCTACCCGAGTTTCAACATGGGCTGTGTGGCTGGTTTTCTACTTGAAGCTAGTTTCTTATTGTGTAACAGCTTTACCTTAATTGTTCCAGAATGCCGGCAGCAGCGCCACCACCACCCGCGGAAAATGGACCAGCTCCAAGGAGCGAGCTGGAACAGCTCCAGATGCGCGCCGGTCAAGTCACCGATGATGTCAGTATTTCGTTTGCTATAAGTATTCATATTCAGATCGTTGACTTTCAATAGCAAAGGAGCCCTGTAGGTACCCGGCAGTGGGTGTTTTCGAGAAAAGTTATTGATGATGATTCACATAATAAAATATCTGAAAATAAACATCGTGGATTTGGTTTGAGGCCAAAGAGACGTGCGGATGGTAGAATGAACTGCGCTTGAAAACACGGAAGTTGGTTATCCAATCAAATTATGTAGTCTGTTGGTGTACCGAATGTACAACAACGTGCAAAGCAATGTAATGAATGTCAGATTAGGAGATTTTCCTTTGATGACAGAGAAAGGATATTTCAATATTCCCCATAATACGGGAAGGAAAAAAAAAACATCGGTGTATGTTATATACACCGTTCATATTAATACTCTCCTTGTCTCTTTGATTTTACGATGAAAATTGTATTCTGACTTTTAAAACTTTATCATTTCAGTCATTGGAGTCTACCCGGCGCATGATGATGCTGTGCGAAGAGGTATGTGTAATAGATTCTTAGTTTGTACTTTATTCGATAGAAAATAGAATAAAATTTATAAGAACTAAATCTGATGTATCTAACATGGATGATAAACCAAGTGGCCAATATAATGCCACATAAACTAATAGGTTTTATGTGTTTGCTAACGAGAATTAAGATCGATTTGTGGATTAGTATCTCAATAAAGTAACAGATATAACATTAATTGGGAGAGGATAATACGTATTTGGAATATTGGGAAAACGTTCCAAGCCCCAAGCTGAAAAGGATTATTATAATAATGTTTGACTTTGATATGAAAACTGTTGGGATTGGAATCTCACTTTTAAAAAAAATTGTATTCATAATTATATGTGTGTATGATCGTTGTAAGATTCGATTTGGTTTTCATATCAATTTCAGAGAACCTACTCATAATTTAAATCTCTGTGACCTGAAATGTGTGCTATATTTAAAACCCTGTATTGATTTTCCAAGCGTGCGAGATATCTGGAACTCCCCTGTCTCTTTATTTAAAAACTGTGCGGTCGCATCCTAGAGCGTTTCAGTTGAATTGAAAATTGGTTTCCCCATAGTTTTAGTTATGTTTAGTTGTTCTGTTGTTTGTGATTATTTGTGATCATCTGTGAGAGAGGTGTTCTCGATGCGAGGGAGTGAGGGGTATAGCGGAAGTGTCCTGGATAGCCCCAAGCTCGGATGGTCTCCGAAGCCACCCCCGACCCCGTAGGGCGCAGCCTCTGCTAACCCTGGCTGTTGTGTTCGATGTCGCTACTTATTATTTTGTTTTGTCTATTTCTAAATGTGTATTTATCTATTTTAGCTGTCCGTTCATTTGTTCCTTTTTGGTTTTCATATCCTTCATTGGATTTTTATATGTAACCATTATGTTGATATAACCATACATAAATATATGGGTGTTGCATGATCCGTGCCTTTGTGTCCGACAATGTTAGACCTCTATAGCCCTTTGTGTTGTTCGTAGTGAACTGTATATTTTGTGAGTAAACTTTCCGGGCAGATCGGCCCTTGGAACTGACAGTTAATTAATTGAATCGAAATCAAAAGCTTCCTCTTGTTATAAATTAGACATCAAAAAGTGGAAAGAGGATTTTGAAATTTAACCGTCAGCTCCCAAACTTGGCCCGATAGCTGTTTAAGGTTCCCAAGCATGAGCCCATCATCGACCACTATAGACTCCCAAGCCCTATAGTATGAATACATATCTGATTAGTGTCCCCTAGAGTATTATGAACCAAATGTGCGCTTATCAGTCTGAAATAGTCAATCCATTGTGCTTGGGCTTGCTTCGAAATGAAAATTCTTTAACCTGAGTTTACGGATTCCGTCTTTGAGACGGAACCACTTCTTTCAAACGCACTTTCTAGTTTTCTCCTTCCTTTCTGTTACATTCGGTTAATTCTTGATTACCGTTCTCTTTATGACTTCATCGGCATCATTAACCGTTCTGACACCTACTGATCTGTGTTTGAATGGCCGTGGAAAGCGGTCAAAAAATCAGTGTTTTGTTGATGTTCGTTCTATCCTGTTTTAGTTTTGTATCTTAGGTCTCTGTGTAGTGGCTGCTCTCTGTTGTTGACTGTATCTATTATGTTGTATGATTTTATGCCTTCTTGAACATTCACAATACTGTCAATATATGGGCGTTTACACACCCCCATACCTGCCACTTTACTCCAACAAATATATCGAGCTACACCTATGCAAACTCTCACACAATATACAAAGCAAATGTTGACATCATTATTTGTATTTATATTGAGTTATATTTTTACTTTTAAATACCTACATTTTATTTCGCAATAACTATTTATGTTCTTAACTGTCTAGACTATCCTTATTACTTTCGGTTAAGTTATATAATTATTTTAACCGTGCCAAGATAATCCATGCCAAAAATGTATCATTCAAAAATTGAACACAATACAGACATTACTCGTACAACAATTTGTTCCGTAGTGACGATGTCTTGCTTACTTACATATCTTTGACTATTCGGTTCTGAATATTTTGAATATAACGGAGGACATCGTCTCTAACTGGTACTCTGGTGATACATGTGTCTGTCCAAAACTTACTGCAACATAAACGCAACACGAACTCACACCAGTCGCTCGTCGACTGTGCAATGAGACTTCTCTTCCACTCCACTGTACCCCTCACAACTAACATACTCTCTGACTTTTTGTTTCTGCGGCGTAGAGCAAGGAGGCCGGCATTCGTACTCTGGTCGCGCTAGATGACCAGGGAGGTGAGTGATCTGCAAAATTTGCAACACTACATTATTTACATTTTTATCTATTTTACCTTTTTCGCTAACTTTGTTGAGCATCGTAGGGTTTTCAGCCGACCCGAAGACGGGCCCGCCGATGTAGAAGATAAGGGGGTATCGCGTCGTCTACGTATTACAACGTCACTGATAATCTAATGCAAAGGTGCGGGCATCCTCAGTAATTAAACCGTCGACATTTACGACTCACACACGGATGATAACACCCAGGAAAACCCACATCTTTGTATAGGTATTTGATCATAATGTAGATAATATACACCACTTGCACAACTTACAACGAGCTATCTTCTCCGACTCCAAGCAAGAGTTGACATGATACAAACTTTAAATCCGGTTCTACCGCTACTTATACATTCTGCATTTCAGATGTTCGTACTCGACTCTTAATCGACTACTTTACCTAAATCACATAAAACGAATCTAAATGAACGAGCAAAGTAAATTCGAAACGCTTCTCCTCAACGCACGACTCTTAACATCACACAGAAAAATCATGAATCCATATTAAACTGAGCACAGATGAAACTGAATCTGGTTTTACTTGCAAGCTTTACTGCATGCATGTCGTTGTGGATGAGTAGTGTGTGTTAGAGGCGGCGCGCGGCCGGCGCGTGCGACGCGTCCTTGCGTCGCGCGCGGCGGGCGCCGCCGCAGCACGTGAGCACGCCGCCGCCACGCCACGCCCGTAGCGTCACGCCGCGCCCGCGCCACGCCGCAGCCCGCAACGCGCGCGTCCGTGCGCGCCTCCCTTGCCGGCGCACCGCACCCGACCACCCACACACCCCTACCGATATATCTCTCTCCTACCGATATATTATTTTGATTTGTATTTTATGTATAGAGCGAGGACGCCGGGGGGCAAGCGCTTCATATGTTGAGTCACCAGGGCGGTAAGAGTTTAACTTGACACGTGGGTAGTCGTTGAGAACGTCTGTGTTTGAATGTGCAGTAACAAATTAATCTCTTTGTTTTTCTTTGACGTTTCTCTTGAATAACGACTTATCTGAATCGATGTTGCGTGTGTATTCTATGTTTCGATGGGGATGACTTGAGTATAGTGTAAATAGATACGCCCGATGGCCGTTCGTTGCTAATTGTCGCAAAAGACTGTTTCTATCTTTTGCTGAAGATTTAATTTGAATGAGCTGCGCAATCTGTTTAGTTCTTCCGTTGATAACTTTATCGACCGGAACGCTTTTTATAGGTATATTTATTTATCTTTCCGAATCTCTCTCTTCTCGTAATGACTCTGCGGTACTGAATTGAATGCGCGTCGACTGATGTCTGTTGGTCGTATAGTTTATATATGGTGTACGCCTTCATTTCCATGCAATATATAGCAGCGTACTGTTAATGTTAGAAAGTAGGTCTGTAACTGTTAGCTCGATGCGATCTGTGTCTGTCTGCGA